>CM045766.1:42346910-42794802 GCA_025200525.1 Camellia lanceoleosa | reverse complement strand
GCATGCTCTACTATGCAAGTGACTAATGCAAATACATACAAAAATATTAAATTCACGTAGGTTCATTTTATTAACATGACACACGTTCAACCTGTGCTAGTGCGAACATTAAGCAAGAAATGACAATATGGTTAGAATGATGAACCAAACCCAATGCATGCAAAATGGATACTTATACATGGTAATGATGTGGAATCAAAACATGAATGCAACATGCAATCATCATAAGTAAGTAAATAAAGGGAGAAAGAATGAAGATTGAAGACATACACAATATTGCTAAGTTTGCCCTCACAAGAGGATTCGAATTCCGACTCTAGACTAATTATTACAATACGAAAAGCAATGAATTAATGCTAATTTAACTAATTATTACAAATTCAAAGGAATTTAATTAATTAGTTACAAATAATTTTTCAAGTAATCTAAGACCCATGCTTTCAATGAATTTGAATGGGGAGTCGAAGAACCCACACGGCAACCGAGAACATTCTCCTGAACTCCTTCGGTTTTCATTGCCAAATTCTGTTCCATTTGCAGCTAGAAAATAATTCTATTTTTTCCCTTCGTCAGCTTCTCGTCGCTGGCGAAAATGACACTGCTTTGTCCAAAATAAGGTACAAATTTCGGGCCATCATTTTTGGCACGCCTCACGCCATAGAATTAAAAATAGAGCAAAATAGAGTGTTTCCAGAGATGTTTATCCTCTCTCCCTTGGGCGAAACTAATCAAGGGAAGGGTAGACTTGGATTCACAACCATCAATTGACGCAGAAACTTGTCGCGTTGATGATCTATGAATCAATGGGACAAAGGCTCAATAAATGGAAATAAAAGACCAATAAAATATTCTCCCTATCATGGAAGGTTACTCTCCGTTAGAAAAGGGTAGATATTGCTTCTAACCATTAACATCACTAAAGAGTATGTAATGACTCGAGACGTTCCAATAGGTTCAATATAACGTCCCAATTCGAACTCTTAAACTAAATTTATTACTCTTTGGGATACCACTTCTTAGTCCAATTTTAACCTCTTTTATATTACCTTGCCATTCTTATTCATTTTGTCCAAAGTGATAATTATGTCCAACTAATGAATGTGTTGTTAAACAAGAAGTTGCACTTAGCATGTGGAGAGATGTAATGTGCCTCGCAATGAACCTCCAAAGAGATTAAACCATTAAGCATGGAAGGTCTCTTTCTCAAAGTGCCTTGAACAACAATCAACTCTGGCCTCTTGTTTGAAACAACTCATTAAAAAGAAAGAAAGAAAGAAAGAAAACTAAGAAAGGAAGGGAGTTGCAAGAGATAGGTTATTACAAGCGCATAAGTATAGGATATGGAAATCATGAAATAAAAGCTATCAACTCAAATAGATTGGTGCTCTAAGGCCTAAACTACCAAATCTATGAGGATTCTACAACAAAGATTAAAGCATAATATGCAAAAGTATAAACTAAGTAAACACACCAAACAAATCCCCAAAATTAGAAAAAACGACAAAGGAAAATTATCTTGAAAAGCTAGAAAAAGTAAGCAAAAATAAGAAGTATGAACAAAGCTAGTAAGCAAGCTCTAAGAAAGGGTGACTAACCCCTCCACTTTTTTGGACCTTAAAATCACATGTTTTAGCTTTTATGAAAACTTTGAAAATCGGGTAAAGAGCTAAAAGTTGAGAAACAAAATGGAAACACAAGGATTAAAGCGTTGAATAAGGTTCAAGGACTCTGACTGGTTAACTCTTGCACCTTGAGTAACTTTTAAATCATGTGTGCTTTTAGCCCACAATAACAATTCAAAAATAGAGTATAAATACCAAGAGAAAGAAGAGTGAAGAGTAGGCAAAAGATGAAAAGAGAGTTATACCTTTAAAGAGAAGTGACACTTTTTTGTTCACAAACCATAAGGTGCTTACTCTTAAAAGGCTGAAATTTTAGCTCAATAATCTTAGTAAGAAGCTCCCAAAATATTGGTTTAGGGGAAGTGCATGTATGTGCATGTATATTGCAAGATAGAGAGGGAGAGTGTTTAGCAAGATTTAGGCACTTTGAGACTTTTCTAACCTAAAACCATGAGGTATGGTCAAGTATTTATAAAACAAGTTCTTAGTCGTAAATATCTCAGATTGAGCCACCGGTGCAATGCATGCACTAGGGGACAGCCTAGAAGAAAGATCTCTAGCCAAGAAACATGGTCACCACCATCAAATTGGCCTGGCTCATACGTGAGTTGGTGCCTCTAAGTGGTCATGTTGGAAAAAATTTAGGTTTTTGTCCAAAGGAGATACAAGATTTTAGGCTATGAAACTCAAACCGGCTCTTTGTCAAGAATTTGAACGGTTTGCATAATGTACTAATTCATTATTGAGTGTTCACCATGAGGCACCCAAGTCTTGAGGGTGATAAAAAAATAAGGTGTCTACTGTTCTCTTTGATCAGAGCTCGAACTCATGAAATGACATGAGTGAATGTCAAAGTCCAAGGATGACCCATTTGACAAGGCCGTAAGACTTGGGCAAGAAATGAAAATGTAAATGCAATTGGTTTAACTCGAAGCGTTTGCGTATCCCTTGCAAGGAATCAAACCAACATAGTTCATGGAAGATGCAAATGATATGCACAAAGAATACGCTTGAAAGTTAGACTTACAACCTTCGCAAGCCGCTTTCTGATTTTGAAAATCCATGAGCATGCAAGACAATGTAATAAGCAAGTGAATGACATTATATGAATGAAACAAGGCTCACTTAAGTCAAAATAAATCTAACCGTGTTTCACACTGAAAAGAGTAAGCAAATAACAATACCCTAAACACGTTTCACGTGAAATGAGAAAAATGGTGCAACCATCAGCTTATCTCTCAGATTTACATAGAGAGAGAGAAGGCAGCAACATCCTAACGCGTTTCACGAGAAAAGATGTATGATGTCAGAATCAATAGACGATCTCCTCAGATTTCACGAGAGAGGAAAGGTTTTAATCGGTGAACAAGAATGGTGTAACCATAGGCATATGTCTCATATTTGATACAGAGAGGGAAGGTTTTAACCGGCAACCAAGAATGGTACAAACCAACAGTGTGTCTTTCTATATTTCATACAGAGAGAAGGAAGGTTTTAACCAGTAAACAAGAATGGTGTCAAACTATGTTTCACACGCAGAAGAGGTGAGACAAAAGGTATGTTTAAATTAGGCTCAAGAAAGATGGAATGGGTATAAGCCAAATCACACTCTGTAGACAAGGGTGGATAGATGAAAAACACGATGCGTGTGGATGCAACACCATTGCTATAATTGAAATGACATATGTTATGTATGCACATTCCATGCAACATGATAGACAATAGAATTGTGAACAGATAAATAGAAAGCAAGATTTGAAAAACACCTCATAAAGATCCCTTTCATCGCTTGGAGAATCTCAAATGCTCAAAAGGATACCACTTGCTCAAACTTGAGATCGGGCACGCTTCTAACTTTGAAGGAATGACGAGTTTCGAACCAAGCATCCTAATCATATTTCGAATTTTTTGTAATAGAAACAAACCTAATTTCTTTTAATTTTCCATTTTCATATACAGGACTTCCATGCACAAAATAGGCAAGGCCTTAGTAAATACTAGCTTTGGACTTGCTACAAAGCCAACCAACCACAAGACCTCGATAGCCGCCACGAACACCCAACCTGTATTCGGAGGCAAAACGGGTTTTACCTTATAGCCTATTTAAAACAACACCTAAGTCTCATTTTCATACACCAAACATTCCGAAAACACCCTACCTCTCTCTCTAGGTATTCTCTAGTTTTACGCTTATTCGCATTACCCAACGCCCTATGCAAATGTTTTTCTATAAAACTAACTTGGCCCTTAGCACTTTGAACCCATTGAAATTTGATTTGCTGAGTTTTGTGGGTTCTCATTGTTTTGGGCTCATTGCTCTCATGTTTTTCCTCGGTTTCACACTTTTTCTAAGTTTTGACTCTCTCTCTCTTAGGTTTGACTCCTCGTGTTTTCCCATTTTTTTCCCTCATTTTCTCCTAATTTTCCCTCACCACTCACTACATTCCACATGGTAGATGACGCCTCATGACAAAGGCCCTCTTGAGGTACCAATACTTCTACCTACTATCAAGGTTCAGAGCCTAGTTGACAAGGTTTAAGGTGGCAGAGGACATTGTTGCCAACATTGAGGTGAATGAGATCTCCCTAGGGCCTAAGCCTCGAGTTACCACCATCCAGGTTGAGGCCATTTGACCTACTTACAATCCTTGGATACACGGATGGCCCCTGGTGGCATATTGTGTTTGAGGACTTTGCCTGGGTGCACCTAATGACTTTCTTGAGGAAGTGTGTCTCACCTTTCTCATGAGACCGCTTAAGGTAAGAACCTTTCTTTCATGCACTCGCTTGTTTTGCCATTTCATTATAGTATTTCCTTCTATTATGCATCTAACATATTCTCCTTTTTCAACACAGGTGACGCTTCTCCTAGAGAGGTTACGGGCGTGACGGCCAGAGATTAGTACTAGAGCTCCTGCCGAGTCCACGAAAGCTAGTTGGCGTGCTTTAGCCTATTCTCGCTCGGGCTTGCGCTATTGTTGGCCACCAAGCTTACTAAGTGCCTTAGTAGAGGTGGTGGGACACCACCAACTCCTTCCAATTCTCCTCCACCGAGAGATAACGATGACTCTCTATGACTTCTCAATGACCACCGGGTTGAAGAGTAGGGGGTGATCCGATTCTTTGACCATGACATGGGCCATGGAGGTCACCGATTCACTTGTTTAGCGACGCCCTCCTTTAGACAAGTCGCTATGGTCGACATAACCTGGTTTTACGATCACTTCCATGGGAGCCATCCAAAGCTGCAGAGATTGAGCAAGACACCGAGGATTTTTGATATATCTCCTCGATACCACCTTGTTTACAACAAGTGGATTATCGAGGCTTGTACGCATCGAATGCCTCGGTGCTATTGTCCCAAGTCTCGATTCTATGATTAGGTGGTGCAAGCCTGCCACCCTATACAAGTATATGAGCTCGTTCTCGCAAAGAAGGGGAACATGGTTGAAGGCCACCGAGAGCCTAAGATGTACACATGGCACTTTCGCTTTGTTCCTTATGCTTTCTACTTTGCACTTTCTATTTTTATCTCTATTTCGCTTGTGCTTTTTTCCTTGCACTTTCCGCTTTTTATCTCTGCTCATACTTTGTGTTTTCGCTTTTGCACTTTCTCGTCTTATCTTTGTTCATACTTTGTGCCATCGCTTTTTACTTTTTGTCTTTTATCTCTGCTTTCGCTTGTTGACTCACATAACTTAATATGTTCTTATAGCTATAGGTATATGCATATTTCTTTTGCCCTGCCCTAGTTCCAAGGATGAGGTAGGTTTCACCCAGCGCCATGACAATACCACATTTGCTTATTACCGATTATTTGACAAAGTGACGACGCTAGAGGTAACCCAAAACTCATACCTATTCCATTTTGTTACACCGCTTTTGATCCACTCTTTAAGAACTCCATAATAACTAACAACTATGAATTCTCTATTTGTCGATCACGCGGCAGCCATGGGCGCAATGTTCGGCCAAGACGTAGGATGCAGATATCTAGTCTTAGGCCATCTCTTGATTTCTTGATCTTGCCGGGAGGGCCCCTTCCTGCACTCGGGTATCTTGGGGAGAGGTTCATGCACCAAACTCTAGGCTCACTCGCCTTATATTGTTCCTCGCCTCCACCTCCTCAGATCTATAAGGACAATGATGGTCTCCCAGCCTGAGGCCATCATGCGCTTTTTGGCGGGCGTGACGCCACCGCCGCTGTAGGGGTTGGAGACTATGCTAAGTTCATCAGACCCATCTCATGCCGTCCCTTGGAGGGAGTTTACGGAGGAGTTACAAAGCCACCGTGGCTGGAGGTGTTGTTCATGCAGCCAAGACTGAGTGTTGGTGGGCCCTGCCTCACCGCTCACATAGCCAATTTGCTAGTGATTCCAACCATTTATCCTATGCTAGTGGCCGAGCGAGATAGCTCATCAAATTCCTGACGATCCACCAGAGGGGAGCATGGGCACGCCAGGACCCCGATCGCAAAGCAGTATGCACTTTGCCTTGCAATTTGTATTTCATAATCGTTTTTTTTGTATATTGATGTTCAAACTCATTTGCAGGTGCCTTTAGAGTACGTGGACGGCTTCCTTCGACTGGTCACCTCTTTAGTCCAAATGGTCCAGGAGAGGGAGATACTACTACTCTCTATGGTTACCAGTATTCTACCTCTTCACAAGTCCTGACTTGCATTGATCCATACTCATACGGATCCTGCATTAGATTGTTCTGATACTCTATACTGCTTTCTATTGATTTTGTATTGTTCTATACTAATTTCATGTTTCTTATTTTCTGCCTCCACCTACACTAGTGGCACCTCCTCCGGTGGTAAGGAGGAGAGGTAGGCAGGCCCCAACACATGACAAGAATGAGAGTCGAGGATGTGACAGAGGTAGAGGTGTTCAATCAGAGGGAGAGTCTCAGCAGAGGAGAATTCCTCCTCCTGAGTCGGGCTTTGAGGGGAATGATGATGAGACTAATTCGCACCAAGGAGATAGCGAGGTGCACTCCGAGTCCGAGAGCGAGGATGATGATGCTAGCTTAGAATCGTGGAGTGGAAAGAAGGCCGAGACTGGCTCTAGGTCCGGAGTGGAGAGGATGACGATGACTTAGGTCTCATTCTTCCGATGATAGCGAGTCGACGGTGATAGTGCCCCCGAGTCCCCCTCCACGTAAAAAGGACCTAAGAGGGCCTCGAGCTTGATATGATCGACATGCATTTTTGTACTTTCTTTTTCTTTCTTTTTCTTGGTAGGTTACAACTTTGTATAGCTTCGTGATAGGCCTTTCGTTGTTTTAAAGAACTTGTATTTTTTCTTTTGTAAAACTATGATTGGGGTAAAACCGCAGCTTTTATAAAAGGAGTTTTATTTTGCATATTAAGAATGGCACCACACTTACATACATAACATTGATTGTACTTGGAATTTGAGATTGAAAATGCTTGTATTTGAACGGTTCAGAACTGTATGTTGAGCCTTCAACCCACTAAAATGCAAAATACAACTCGATAGATGAAAAACAAAGTAAAAAACAATCAAACATAGCTATTTACACTTGCTAGAAACAAAAGACTCAAAACAAGACTCTCAAAACAAAGAGGGCCAACATAACACTGCCGCTAACCGCTAACACATATGGTCGGCCGACCACTTGAGTGGACAACTGCCAAGAAAGGTGACTAGCCACCAAGACATGTATTTGGACATCTAGCAACAATCGCCGCCACTCACACAACCTTATCCTCTATAAAGGTCTTCTCTTGCCATGTCTTATTATCTTTCCCTTGTTTTTGAAAATGGGGACATTTCTTGCCAAAAGCTCAAGGTAAATTTCGATGCTACTTTGGACGATATGGACAAAGTAATTTCACAGCTTCAACATAAACACGCTTTTTCTGCTGAGCCGCATTTCACTTTTGTTTTCTGTTCCTTCATGTTGTCGCTCAATGCTAGAACCCTTAAACATGTATTTCGCTTTTGGAGCACAAGAGATGTGTCCAACCCTTGAAGAGTTTCAAGCTTTAATGGACTCTCGGATGAGAAGATTATGCCTTACACGAGGTTGGTCCTGGCCATGCACAAGCTCTTGAACAGATGTATGCGCTTACTTTACACGCAGGCTTGGTCCTGGCCCATGACGAGGAGTTGGATATACCCGCTTGATTCATCGGTTTTCGCATTGGGACAAAGTTGACCTTCTCGCAAGGTTATCGCCAACATGCCTCTGCTTATGTTTGTTTGAACACTTCCTTCTTGCCCCTAGTTATGTGGAGCCAACATTAGGTTAATCAAAGTGGCCCAATGTCCTAAAGAGGGTAAGAGTTGCATTGGTTTGGCACCGCCAAACTTTGATGGGTTTAGACGTTTACATCCTGAGAGACTACTCGCTTGGTGGAGTCCGCCGCTTCTCTAGATATTGTTACCCACCCTTTCTTATTTGTGATTTCACATCACTTGGCACTCACTTCTATTTTTCCTCTCAAAGCCCTTTTCTTACTTTTCTCTCAACGCACATCTCTATTCTTTAATCTCTTATTTTTCTTCCCTTCCTGTGTGGTTGATGGATAAGCTAAAAGTGGAGACCCTTCTCCTAAGTATTTGGCCAGAGCCTACTTCTTTTGCCAGCGGCTAGTGGACTTTCCTTCAGAGGGATTGTGGTGCGACTGGATGTGCGGTAGATCTGTGGCTAACATCACTTGGTGTTGCCCCTAGCTTAATTTTGGCTAAGATGGGTTACAACATGTCCCGTCATCCAAGTATATAGTTGATCGGCCTCACACACTGTGTGTTCTATTTTCTATTCAAGTTCAAACGCCAGTTTGGACATGATCGTACTGTCAGAGAAAATGGTGGAATACCCAGCTCCATTTCCCATTCATGCTTCGCACTTGGCCCGATACCTCATTGCTTGGAGGATGAGAGAGCTTCTAATTCCTACCACTTGCTTCAATTACACCCTTTCTGGCGAATGCTTGGCTTGGCTTGGCTCGAGGATGAGACAGGTTGGGCCAACTTTGGCAATAGAGACTTCCACCAGCACGAGTAAAAGACATAGGAACACTTAACTTATTTATACCCTAGTTTATTGCTTTGACTTTTCTTTTCAAGTTTTATGATGTAAAAGCAACTTTGATTTAATCAAAGAGCTGGAGAATGTACTTGTGTTAAAATCATGGAATTAAAGTAGCAAGTACTAAAAATTTTCCTTTTTGGTCTAAAATAGTATGTTGTAAAAAGAAAAATTTTGAGAAAAATCAACTTCATTAAAACTTTTCAAAACAATTTTAAATGGTCACTACGACACATATGGAATCACCCTAAGATGTACAACCCCAAATTAGAAAATCATAACTCTCACAATCGTGATTCACCATCATTGCCTTATCTTGCCAACTGCCATTCTACCAAATTGAGGTTACACACAACCAAGCTAATAGATGACGGAAAGATGGACCGATCAAACAAATGGACTCAAGGAGTTGAATATGGTTATGGCTGATCTTCAGGATGAAGCAGCCTATGTATCCCAAAGATGGGAACCAAGCCTTACGTAGATCGGTTAGGGTTCACTCGAGTATTAACACTCTCCTTTTGTGCTCTAATTTTTGCCAAAGCTACCCTTTCGGGTTTTTGACCTCATTTAGCCAGCTTTTTCTTTTATTTCTAATTTTTCATGCTCCAACTTTTGCCTATGTCACCCTTTTTGAGTTTTCTAAGCTTAGCCTCTCAGTGATAGTATTTCTTCAACTTGTCCATATTGATCTAGCAAGTGAGAACTCTAGGCCATCTAAATCTATAAGGATAATCGCTTTCTTGACCGTATAGATTTGGTGATGTAAGGACCACTAATTGGGTCCTAACTTGCCCCTAGGGTCATGGATGGGAGCTCGTTGTCTTTCGTAACCATATCTCATTCCTTAAGGGTTCTAGATTTGATTGTCTTGTTGAAGGCCTCACGATTCTCGCTGATATCCTTGGATGTGATATAATGCCTTTAACCTTCTTTTCGCCATACAACATCAATTCTTCAAACTCGCTTCATCGCTAACTGGCCTCCGCTATCTGACATTCGGCCATGATTCTCAACGACGGTACTTCGATCTCAATTAGCAAAACAGCTTCCATCCCATATACTAGAGAATAGGGGGTTACCTTTGTAGATGTTCGAATTGATGTTTGATAACCCCAGAGTGCAAAAGGCAATTTATCTGTCCAGTCTTTGTAAGTTTCTACCATCTTTCACAGATGTTCTTGACATTCTTGTTTGCAAATTTCAACCAATCTTAGTCTGTGATCTCAGACGTTGATGACTTGTAAAAAGCCATGTTGTATTTCTCAAGAAAATCCACCATCTCTTTCTTGAAATGCGAGCCATTGTCTGAGATGATCTCATTTGGTACCCCATACCTACAGATGATGTTGTTTCTAATGAACTTGGCCACATGTGACGCTTTCAACACTAAGTAAGACTGTACTTCCACCCACTTGGTAAAATAGTCGATCGCCACTAGAATGAACTCATGTCCATTTGAGTTTTGACGAGACTACCCCAATGACGCCAATTCCCCAAACCGAGAAAGGCCATGGCGGTCATGTTGTAAAGTTTTGATGGCGTGATGTTTATGCGACAGGCATGGATTTGACATTTATGGCCTCGCCGAACAAAGCTAATACAATCCTCCTCCATAGTTGACCAATAATAACCTTGTATGAGGATCTTCTTAGCCAGCATCACACTATTCTTGTGTGGTCCACACTCTTCTATGAATGCCCTCCATGAGACGCTCGACTTCTTCTTCAACGCAGTTGCAATCCCGTGATGGCCACTCTTGTACAACTTATTTCAGATGATAAACTAGACGCCGACGCCGATTTTCCATTTATCCTGCATTTTCCCGGTGGATGCACATTCTTCTCCGTAAAGTTCCAAATGTCTAATACTGTGGTTTTGTCTTGAGCCTCATCTATTACAAATATCATCTCATAAACAAGCACATACTTATGTTCGATGATAATCGACACATCTTAACCCCAAGTGGTATGTCTACTATGGAGGATAGAGTTGTCGGCATCAAAGAACCGGTTGTTCTCTCTTAACAAATGTGTGAATGTTAACTTTTCAAACCTCGGAATCGTAATGTCCAGAGTCTAATGATAAACCTTTCATTTTCTTTTCCTTGACCTTCCTGCCTCCATTGGCTTGAGAAACAACCAAGTTCGAGTCCCTGATGATGTCTAATCTTGTTGCCCCTAGTTCTAAGGCAAATTTCCAAACCAAAGAATACACACCTCAGATTTTGCTTCATTATTGGACACTTTGAACCAAAGTTTGAAAGCTAGAGTATAGGAAATCATCGGGTGCTATTAGTAACACGCCTATCCTATAACCAGATTGATTAGCGGCTCCATCAAAGCATATTGTCCATGTTTTCTTCTACCGCAGAATCTCCTCATCTAGGAATAGATATTCTACCACCTCATCTTCTTCTAACGCATGGTCTCCGCCAAAAATCCACTCATCGCTTCCTTTAACGAATCCTATGCGCTGACGATTTGAGTTCAAACTCTAAAGAAGAAGCAACCAATGAGCTAGCCACCCAGAAGCATCGGTTTCTCAAGAGATATTTGATGGGATCTAATCTCAAAATCAAAATTATAGAGTGAGCAAACAAGTAGTGTCTCAACTTCCTAGTCGCCTAAACCAAAGCTAAGCAAGCTTTCTCCAGAAGAGTGTAGCGGGTCTCATAATCCTACATCTTCTTGCTTAGATAATAGATGTCCTTCTCCACTTTAGCTTCTGATTCTTGAGCTAGCATGCATCCCATGGTTGAATCTGTTACCGACAAATACATGATCAGTGGATTCTCGAGCTCTAGCAGCAATAATATAGGTGGATTTTGAAAGTACTGCTTGACCTATTCGAAAGCGAACTGACATCGATCATCCCATCGAAACTTCTTTCCTTTTTTCAAAAGACCAAATAGTGGTTCACAAGTTAAGGTTAATTTTGAGATAAATAATCTTATGAATTGCACTTTCCCTAGAAAGCCGCGTATCTCATTTTCACCTTGGTGGTGGCATTTCTAAGATGGCCTTGATCTTGGACTAATCTACTTCAATTCCCTCAGGTAATCAAAAATCCTAACATCTTCCTATAGTCACCCCAAAGGTGCATTTCTATAGCTTCAACATCGGCCTTACCCCCATCTGCTCAAAGAATTTTTCCAAAGGCAAAGATAGTAGGCTTCTCACCTTGACTTTACAAACATATCGCTCACATACACCTCAACTTCTTTATGGATCATGTCGCAAGATTGTGGTTGTAGCCCTCAGTATGTAGCCCCGCATTCTTTAACCCAAATGGCATGACTTTGTTGCAAGAGGTACCCATGGCGTGGTGAATGAAGTCTTCTTCTGCTCTTCAAAGCCATCAAAATCTGATTATACCCGAAAAACCCATCCATAAACGTATAGCAACGCATGGCTTGAGGTGAAGTCTACCAACTCATCGATGTGTGGCAATGGAAAATCATCTTCGACTAGCTTTGTTTAGATCCCGAAGTTGACCCAAACCCTAATTCCCATCATTCTTCTTTGGAACCGGAACAATATTGGCCAACCAGTCGGGTACTCAAACGCCATCAAGAAACCCGCATTATGTTTGGTGACTTCGCTTTAATCTTCAACGCCTAATTTCGGATTTTGCACAATTTCTACTTAACTCGTCGGACCGAGGTCAAGAAGAATCCGGTGCATAATCTCAGATCAATTCTAGGCATGTCTCCGTGAGGGACCACGCGAAAACATCTTTTGAAATCTTTTAATAAAGCAATTAAACGCCATGTTCCTCAAGACAACGGACTCGATCCGACCAAGCGAGATTCTTCTCAAGACTCTATATTAATTGCAATGATTTCATCTATGCAGGCTAGCACACCTCTCTTCCTCTCGATCAATCAAGTTTTTCAAAGCTTGAGGAATTTCTTCCTTTCGCTTTTTATTAAAATTTTGAAGATCTTGGTCAATGCAATAAATCAATGGCACAAAAATAAACTTAATCGCAACATTCTCATTCATAAGTTCTGCTTTTCGCCATAACCGACTCGAAGAGAAAGCAAAAAGAGGACCTAGATAGGACCTTGGCATCCGAAAGTTACCACCCTGAAATGCCAGACTCAAACTCCTCGACCGACTAACTGATTCGACTCAACAAACTTGGTGGAATCAGATTCTAACTCATCATTCGACGAACCGAAATAAGGCCTTTCTCCAATCGCCAAGTGAGGCGTGGCACCTTGATGCATCCGTAATACCACTAGTGGAATCCACAACCGCTCGATCAAAGAAATAGTAAAGATATCCTCCAAGTTCTCCGTGTTGGTCGCGGATCCGTCAGAGATCGCCTGCTACCCTACTCCAAATTTCTTTATTGTCTCAATCATCCGCTTGTTTCCAGCTGTTGACGCTCGTTCAACCCTCTTCATCATCGCTCTTGCAACCGATGGTCAAAGAAGATCTCAAATTCGGGGAAACGCTTCTTCGTCAAGGAATCCACCCAAGGCTCGAAAAAGCCACAAAAGGGGAAATCCTCTTTTTCTCTCAGAAAATTCCCATTCAATATTCCCCAACTTGGCCTGTGGACTAGCTCATAGTGCTTTCTCGCTCTTTTGACCTTGGCTCGTCTCTCATTGTAGACAAGCATGGGGACCTCGCTACGCTCGACTCGATTGTGTCACTTCTTAATCTTGAACCAAAGAGTCCAAATCCGGCAAATCGTTTTGAGAAAACAGATTTTTTTTCAAAGAAGTGCCAAACATGGACTACTTTGCCAGATACAGAGTTGCCACCTAAATATTTTATTTTGGGGAATTTAGGAAACCCTGACTCGATGCCTAAGGCCACGTGTCCGTCATCACCAAAGTTGCCTCGGCTCGAACTTGGGTACGATTAGAAGGTCACTGCGAGCATTCGCCCGATCAAAGATCGGCCTCTACTAACCATGATATCTAGTTTTAAAAACATTATGCTCTTATTCCCAAGTTATTAGCCTAGATTTACTATGTGATGCGCACAGTATACAAGTATAGACTGGGTCGCCTGAATTGGAACAAAACATTTCATGTTTGTTTTTTTTGAAAGATGGTTTGCTACCCGCAGGTAGGCTTAAAATGCAGATTTTGCCACCCTCATGTGGGCTTTAGAAAAGATGGTTTTGCCACTATCTAGTGGGCTTAAGACACACAAACCAATGCATTGTTCCATTTCAAGTAACCCAACCTTCACCCACGTATATTCAAGGCAAAATTTATATCACATAAGCAATTAGCCTCATGGTAAGCATGCTATTCATGGCGCCACTCACATCGCATGCAAGGATGCTAAAGCATAAACTCACCGAGTACCCAAGCCAAAAGTAAACCGATTAGAAATCCATGCATGATCCTAAATATACGTAAATGCCTAATGCAACACATGCAAAATGCAACTATAGCAGCTCTATTCTAAACATCGCAAGTGGAATGCTATACCAACATGTATTCAACTTAGAATTGAAATACAAATGCGCTTAGTATGATGCGCCGAGTCCGATGCATGCAAGATGATGAATGAATGCAAACATGCTATCATATCAGATGCTAATTGAAACATGCCCTAATCTAACCATCATAAGTCGTAAATAAAAGGGAAGAAAGACGGGGTTGAAGACATACATCACACTCACGCACACTTATTACAATTATGCCTCGCACGTAGGGTCCAATAATATATACCCCAAATGAATAGTACAAATCAATAAATAATACAGTCCAAATATGTACAAAAATCCTAATTAATTACCAAATTAACTAAGAAAACAATAATTGGCATGCAAGCCAAGGACCGCTTGACTCTTCTTCGATGATGAATGATGCATATCCGGTTGCCTTTTATGAAATCCACTATGATGCCCCAATTAGCCTCTGCTTTTGCAATAATTTTTGGAAAGCACGCCAAGCCCTAGAAGATCACGATTCTTGATTTGTCGCAACAGAGAGCAGAAAGGAGCATAGCAATGTATTTTCACAAATGTATGCATGCCTCGATCTCGTGTTACTCAATCACGATCTCGATGCATGATGGCCAAGGAGTCGAATTGCACAACTCAATATGAAATGAATGCACAGAAAACACAACAAGACCTAACTCCATCATGGATAATCCGTAGTGTCGGATCGAATTGAGACATCGCTCACACTCAAGCACGAACGTATTCGCTTCTCGCGTCTGACTAACCCTATCCCAACACAATGCAATATGCATGACATGCATGAAATGCAACTAAGATACATCCTAACATGTAACATGCTATGAAATGGCATACACGATGCACGAGGTAACATCGCATACACATTGCGCTAACATACAACCTAGCATACACAACGCTTATGGAATGAAATGGCATACACAATGCAATATGGACTTACACTAACACAAGTGGACCTCAACCACACTCACATAAGAGGCCATTAGATGAAAATGAGATTAAAATGCGTGCACACGCGCACGCAAATCGATGACCGATTCTAAGGCACGAAATGCCACTCTAACAAGACATGGCAAAGCATGAAATATGGCATACTAGCATGAAAATTTTAGAGGCAATAAGTGATGCAAAATTTTAAAGATGGCAAATGACACCGATGCATGAAATTAGGCATGGAATGACCTATGGCTATGCAATGCATGCATTATTTGAACATCAAGTGTGAAGAAAGAATCAAGACAGCCCCAAAATAAGCATATTTACGGTTTTAAGCAAGGCCAAACAAGGAGCACAAATGGGGCTAAGCTAGCATGCAAAATGGCCCCAAAGCGAGATAATGAAGTAAGTTGCACCGATGACCTCAAAAAGAAGAGCCCTTCAACAATGTTAAAGAGGGCCCAAAATATGGTATTTACAGTTTACAACAAGCCACAAAAACAAACACAAGTATGGCTAAGCTCTCATGCAAGAAATGGGCCAAAAGAGGGGCAAAGAAGCATGTGGTGATTTCTGGCCTCAAACACAGGAAGGACCTTCAACAATATTGAAGAGGTGCCCAAAATATGGCATTTTATAGTTGATGACCAGACCCAAAACAGTGCAAAGGCATGCTTAAAATACTATGCAAAATGAGGCCTAAAAAAGAGGTTTAAACATAAAGTACAAAAAGGATGCCTCAAATAGTAAAAGACCCTTAATGAAACATGAATAGAGGATCAAAATAAGGCCATTTATAGTTCGTACCAGAGCCCAAAAACAGAGGCACAAGAGGCTAACAAATCATGCAAAAATAAGGCCAAAAGAGGGATACAAAGGCAAGTGACAGATGGAGGCCTCAAACAGTGATGAGCCCTTCAACAATGTTGAATAAGGGCTCAAAATAAGCTACTTTTCAGTTTACAACATGTCTCAAAACATTTTACATATAGGCCTAAAATACTACACAAGAAATAGGCATACAAGAGAGGTAAAGAGGCAAGTGGTGGCTAGGGACCTTAAACAGGGAAGGACCCTTAAACAAACATGAAAAGGGCCTCAAAATATGATGTTTTACGCTTAGGGTCGGATCCCAAAATTCAAGCAAGAGAAGCTAATATATTGAGCAAAATAAGGCCAAAAAGAGGAGAAATGTGCTACCCTTGTAGCCTAATCTTTGACAGCTTTTTGGCTTGAGAAAAGATACCTCCTAAGCTCTGAGAAGATCCTCCAAGCTTCTGGAATGGAGTGGTGGTGTAGAAATGGTGTAGGATTTGGAGAGTTTTGGTGCTTGGAATATAGAGAGAGAGTGATACAATGCAAGAGGCTCAAAGTTAAATTTTCCAACCTCAAGACAAGGGTCAGCGAGATAGGCAAAAGAGGGAGAAAGAGGGGGAAAATGGGGAAATAATTCAAGTTTCAAACTGCACCTCACGGATACAAAATCTGGGGAAAAAGGAGGATGATTTGTAATGTACCAACCCCGAGGATCATGGCCGGCCAGTTGTTAGGATTTAGGTGGGGCCGGCCCCATGGCCTGCCGCCAAGGGTGAAAAGGGTCAAGGAGATTAGTGGCCGCCACCACAAATTGGTGGCCTCCCATGTGTGCTCAACACACCATGTGGTCAAAACCGAGACAGGAACAGAGAGAGAAAAAGCCATTTTTGGAGGGATTCAAAAGGGTCAATGACAATTATCAGTCTATGTGATATTGGTGGCTCTCCTGTGTGTCCACAACACAAATATGTGGTTTTGGGCAAGAAAAAGTGGCCTTAGGGTGTCAACATTGGCTTTTGAGTGAGAAAAACGGGCGACGGAGGGCGATGAAGGAATATAACTCGATGTCAAACACCATCGCCTCCCACCCTTCTACGACCTTCTCAACAATGAAACAGAGGTCCTCGCCAAAATGAACTCAAACCGATGTAAATGAAGGTTCGGCGAACGCCAGCCCGAGGCCCCGATCACCGATTAGGGCACCTAAGTGGTATACGATCACGGTTGGTCTTTGACCACGTTGTCCCTCAAAAGGGAGTAAGATGCATACCAAAAACCGGAGCAAACGGAGGTGGTTAGGTGGTCCCGAACCGAGGCACTCGGCCTGACAGCCCCGAAGACCAGGAACCGGGCCCCGAAATGGGAAAAATGGCCTACGACCACGAAACGTAGCCTACGGCCACGAAGAGATGATCTACGAGACCTCTCCCTCTCTTTGGGAAGAGAAAACAGAGCTTGGTTCGCAAACCGAGGCAAAGCACAGAAAAGCTCGGAAGTCCGGAGGCAAGGCTCGCAATGAGACTCAAACTTCAAACAAGCACGATATGCAACATCACCAAGTGCTCAATCGGTGACGCTCGAGTCTTAAGGTCGGTCAAAAATGGGGTGTCTACAGTTGCCCCTCTTTGACAGAACTCGAAAGTCATAAGTGACAGGAGTGAATGTCAAAGCCCAAAGACGACCCATTTTTTACATGACCGAAGACTTAGACAAACAGGTGTGATAAACAGAGATGTGCCCGCAGGCAGGGGGGAAAATGCAAAACGGTATGCACAAGGCCAGATGTAACTTAATGATCGTGCAGATGCAGAAAGCTGTAATGAAGCAAATATTCGCAAACAAATGCAACTTTAAGCAAGAATGTAGCAACAACTACATTTCATGCATTAAGAATGTAGAGAATTATTCAATTTCGCCGGCCTCACACGGAGAAGATACGATACCGCTGATTCGTCTGGTCACACCATCTTCAAATGAATCGTACAAACAATATTGTGCCTGCAAAAGAAGGAAACTCAACAAGCACAACAAATCTGACAACATATGTTCAATGTGATCTTGAGAGCAAACAAATGCAGTGTCGGTAGAAATGTGCATCACAATGGGAGAACGCGCTGCAGACGCGAAGTTTGAGCACGAGGCTTGGTGATATCAAGAGACGCAGTATAATAATGCAAGTACGTGCATGAAAATGCAAGTTACGGCACAACAATGTAGGACAAGCGAATCAGATGCGGTTTGTCGCAAAACGGAGCAAGGAAATGCGCTGCTGGGCGAGGGCGATTTGATCGCTGCCTCCGGCTCACCTCCTGAGAGGTTACAACATGTTCAAAAAGGATACACCTTGATTTTGATGAGTAATGATGAGACACACGTCAAGTTGAAGCTGGTTCCGTGGAACGATTTCATGATAGAAAGTGCACTTCTCTCAGACTTTTTCAGTCCCGACCTAATCCTTCTCAAAATTTGTAGAGACCTTGGGGGCATGGGAACACCACCGCCAGCTCCCTTCCCAAGGAGGCCACCGCCACTTTTTGAAAAGAGGATGGCCGGCCTGTAAAAGGTGGTCGGCCGCCACTTGTCCAAACTGTAAGCATTTTTGTCTTTTCACCTTCTTTTCTTTAAATCCACCCATCCAAACTCTTGAGCTCACACGCAGCTCCGAAAATACTTCCTCTACCTTCCCAAACCATTTTCCTCTTCAGATCTCGAGCTCTATATCGCTTTTCCAATGCCCCACGCAAGTTGTTTTCAAATCTTTCAGCTTTTAAGCACTTTGAACCCATTAAATTTTGATTTGGGTGCTTTTTTCTCATTTTCGCCACTTGAGGTGAGTTTATCTCAACATTTGGAAGATTTTCTCGAGTTGACTTTGTTGACTTTTTCATTTTAGAGTTGACTTTGTTATTTTTTTCCAATTTTTGCTCATTTTTGCCCCTTTTGCATTTTCTCAAATGGCTACCATTTTCCTCACGGTGGAGAACTCATGCTGACGGAGGTGATCCCGATATCATGGCTCATTCGAGGGTTCGACCCTTCATACTGAGAGGTATGACCCACCGACATATCCTTCATGGGCTATTTTCTATCACTTCACCGACTTTGATGAGCGAGAGCGACGGGATCTCCTTCACGGAGCTGAGTATCACCTCTCTCATGAGGCACGAGAGGTATTTACTTCGTTTTCACCTTTTCTGCAACATATTATGAATTTTTCATGCATTCTGTTTGCATTCTAAACACACGATTCAATCACTTGAGTTTCAACACTCAAATTTCATAAATTAATTGTGAACACACGACACACACTAGTTGAGAATTGAACACACGGCCCAAACACTAATTTTCTGAACACACAGCCCGAATTGAAGGTGAACACACGGCACACACTGGTTCAGATTTGAACACGCAGCCCAAACATTGATTTTCTGAACACACAATCAATTGAAGGTGAAATACACACAAAGACACAATCGATTGAGATTTGAACACATGTACCTAAACATCGATTTTCCAACACACATTTCAAATTGAAGGTGAACACATGGCACACACCGATTGAGTTGAACACGCACCAAACACCGATTTTCCAACACATCAATTGAAGGTGAACACGCAGCACACACTGATTGAGAGTTGAACACGCAGCCCAAATACTGATTTTCTGAACACACAGTCCGAATTGAAGGTGAACACGCAGCACACACTGATTGAGAGTTGAACACGCAGCTCAAATACTGATTTTCTGAACACACAGTTCGAATTGAAGGTAAACACGTAGCACACACTGATTGAGAGTTGAACGCGCAGCCCAAACACTGATTTTCTGAACACACAGTTCGAATTGAAGGTGAACACACGGCACACATTGATTGAGAGTTGAACACGCAGCCCAAACACTGATTTTCTGAACACACAGTTCGAATTGAAGGTGAACACACGGCACACACTGATTGAGAGTTGAACACGCAGCCCTAACTGATGTCTAGCACGCAGCTTAAATTGAAGGTGAACACACGGCACACATTGATTGAGAGTTGAACACGCAACCCAAACTGATGTCTAGCACGCAGCTTACACTTTGAAATGTGAACACGCGGCTCATTCACTTCACTTTGCACGCAATTTCATTCATTTGCACACTTATTCATTTTATTTGCACACAACTCATTCATTTTATTGAAGCATGTATTCATTTTGAATGCAGTGACTGCGACTATGCGGGATAGGCCCGCCGTAGCTAGAGATTGGTACGCCGAGCTCCCGAGGCCGCCCAGATTTGGTTGATTTGGCAGGTTTGGGCCCTTCAGACTGGCTTTCGTTGTCCCGCCAGAGGACGTTGATGGCAGCTTTAGGAGAGATGGTGGGACACCACCAACTCCTTTTCATTTTTTCTCGCCACGGGACTTGCCTATGACCTCGCTGACTTTTGCAGATTGATCGGCCTTGACGTGGGAGGTTGGCCCATTCCTTACGACGAGGACATGGGTCAGTGGGAGGCCGCTTGGATATATTTATTGGGGGCTCGCCCGCCTGTTGATAGATCTTCGGGCAGAGTCCGATATACCTGGTTTTCTTCCCATTTTTGGAGGGTGGAGATGGAGTCGACTTAAAGAGCAAAGACAAGATGCCCGTGGTTTTCGATGTTCCTCTACGGACTACTTTGTTTGCCGATAGGGGAACCCCTCATGGCTATATCTGCTGAGTGCGTGACCTGTCACAGTCGACGAGATGATTGGGGTGGCGCCAACTTGGCTACTTTCATCACATGAGTATGACCTCCATGACGGGAGGACTTACTTGGCGGCTATTGAGAGCTTGGGAGGTACTTTCGCCTCTTGATTCATATGTTCCGCCTCATTATTTGTATATTGCACACGGCGACTTTACACTCAGATTTTGCCTCAAAGACTTTGCATTTACATTCTCGCATGCTTTCCACAATTATGGGTCTATGTGTATTTCCACATTAGCCCTAGAGTTGGTGGTGGAGGGCCTCATGACCCAGACTCACTTGTATTTGAAGGCCAAGACTGACCAAGGCCTCGTGGAGTCTCTCCTTATCCACGGCAAGATTTCGACACGCGGCCGACGGAGGTATTTCGTAATCCCTCATTTTTGTGTTTTCATCTTTGATTGTCTTGTACCTTCCTGATTTCTAATTGATTGGTTATCCACAGATTACATGGGAGCCCTGGGCACCCTTAGGTGAGGGTCTCCGATTCCAGTTTGCTGGAGGGTGGGGTGCCTCCCAGTACAGGATCCTATTCGAGGGGCCAAGGTAGGGCTCGGCCTGGGAGCGCTTCTGCGCTGTATGGGGCTATACTTCAGATCTCCTCAAGACTCCAAATGAGATGCGGATCGCTGATAGGCTCTCTTCTCGGGATGTTGTTAATGCTATGCTGGGTACTGATGCCTTACTCCATCTTGAGGAGGGGGATTATGCTACTTACCGTCACATATATCTAATGCCTCCATTGACGGGAGTCCTTACTCCGACGATGAGGCTTGCTGGTATGCCATCTTCAAGCCAGGCCCAGTGGGTCATGGACGCCTTCCACCAAATAGGCTAGTACATCTAGAGGTGGGGGTGGATTAGTTCCCCCGATTCCCCCGACTTATCATCATCCTGGATGGCCGAATATGCCGACAGAGCTGATGGGGTGGCAATATGGGACTACGTCTCCGATTCCAATCCCGATAGAGCCTCCGATGCCTGGCCACCGATATGTCAGGACCCCGACTCACCACCGGTATGTTTTACAGCTTTGATTCACTACTCAGATACTTGGACACTCATTCCTTTACTGATACCCCTGCCTTTTGCATATGCAGCCCCCTGTTGAGTACATGGATCAAGTGCTCGAGATGGTAGCCTCACTTTAGGGGATGGTACTACGGAGGGAGGCGCAGTTGTCCATTATGGGCTTCTAGGTACCCTTTAGTTTTTTAGCATTGTACTTCTGATAACATGCTGATTTTGGACATTTTACTACATTAATAGGCTACTTGTGTAGAGCACATCTGACACACACCACATTCGTGTACTATTCTATGCACATCCACCATATGTAGCTTGTTTGTACTTGTATCTGATATACATGTTTTGGCTGATGTATTCAAAATGCGTTTTTCCATTTTCAGATGCCTCCAGTGTATGCTCAGCCGCAGGCCGGGCCACTTGGGCCTTCTCGAGAAGGTGGACCATCTGGGCCTTTTCGAGGAGCTGGGCCATCCAGGCCTTTTCGGGGAGCTGGGCCATCCATGCCTTTTCGAGGAGCCCGAGGAGGAGGGTCGTCTCGCAGACGCAGAGCACACATTATAGAGGAGGAGCCCGATGAGGATGAGGAGGAGGAGGCTGCAGATCGTCAGTCGGAGACATTTGCTGACAGAGAGGAAGGCTCATGTCTTGGCTCCGAGAGTGGAGGCGAGGCTGAGGGGGATCCTGAGGATGACAGCTCCGACTCGGATGGTGATGGGGGTGCAGAGGCTACTTCGCAGAAGAGGATGAAAAGGGCCTCTTATTCCCGCCTTGAGAGCATTGATGTTACTTCCTGCTTTATTTACCTTTTGCTAGTAGTTGTAGCACATTGTAGATTATTAGGCACTTTTATTTACTGTAAAACTTGTGCCCTTTGTTTGTAGAATGTTGTAACAAATGAAACATGATGGAATGAAACAACTTATGCAAAAAGTGTTGTATTTTAAACTCTTAACATCATATCGCATCATTTTGCATCATAATGAGATTGAATGGAAATGTGCATTGTGCATTTGCCCAACTGTAGTGAACCGATGCAACAACTTAACTTACTAAGATATAACAAAACCTTAGCAAATTTACAACTCGATAAGTAAAATACAATGTTGTTGACTTTTAATAAACAAGACTCAACAAAAATTGCTTAAACAAAGGGTAACAACTCAAAAACACGAAACACGCATAAACACAAACAACTCAATAAGCAAAACGACAACTCGATAAGCAAAACAACAACTCGATAAACAAACTTAACAAAACAAAGTGTACTTCGGACGATCTCGGGCAATGAAACGATCCAAATAGAGGGAAATGGAGGCCTTCGACATACCGTTGCATGGAAATGCTTGAAACTTCCTCCGGAGGGTAAAACAGATCAAGAAACACATCAGAGCATGGCCGCCACTTTTGGGGCCGCCGCCAACTTTTGTATGTGAGGGAGAAATGTGGCCCTCGCTAGAAAATGTGGCCGGCCACTTATTCCTAGCCAAATTTTCGACACGTGTCTCTCGAATAGTGTCCCATCCTCTTTAAAAGCCCTAACTTCGACTCATTCATTTCATCACCGCACAAAAAAATGGAGGCATTCCTCGAGAAAATCTCACATCTTGGATCTCTTCTTTAGATGGCTCGGAAAAGTTAAACTTTCGGTTTCGCTTGAATGCACTATTCACGCCGAAGTCGACTAAGACCTTCCTTTCCTCCATGCCGCAGTTAAGGTTCTCGAACCCAAAGGACGACGCCTTTAGCTTTGGCGGGCAAGAGGTATGTCCAACTTTTGAAGATTTTCAAGTTTTGATGGAGTTCGAACGCTCGGAAGAGATCTTGCCTCAGTTTCGCTTTGGCCACGCCCAAGCTTTAGGGCGGATAGGACTTACCGCGCATGATGCTCGGCCTCGATCCGTAATGGGAACTAGATATCCTTGGTTTGATCCATCGCTTCGGTGCCGGTGACATGGCGACCACCATTGGCAAGGTTTCCGACAACATGCCCTCTGCTTGTGCATGCTATCTCACTTCTTGCTTGCCCCGGGCCTGGGTGGACCCAACATCTGTTTGATTGAAGTCGCCAGGCTTGAAGGAAGGAAGAGTCAGATTCGTGGCATTGGTCAAACACCGATGGGCTTGGACGCTTCCACCGTCAGAGACGACTCAGATTTGCGGGAGTCCACCATCACGCAAGTAATGTTTCCCATCCAATCTCACATATGTATTTGCTCACATCACTGCCCTCGTGCTCGGCTTTCTCACAAAACCTTTGTCTCACTATTCTCTTATCGCACGCCTCTATTCTTTATTCTCTCATTTTTCATCCTTCCCTGTATGGTTGATGGATAAATTGCGTTGTGGACTCTTGCTCGCCTACTCATCTGCTGCTACTTCTTTTCGGCAACGCCCGTTGATGCGCTTGATGAGGGATGGTGGTTCAACTCGATGTGCAATTTGTCTCGCCGACGCATTGCTTGGCGCTTCTTGGCTCAATCTTCCCAAGAATGAGCTATAGCATGTCCTACAGATCGGGGTCCAACCGATTGGTCCGACCATCAGGTGTTCTATTTTCCGTCTTGCCCAAATAGCCTAATTTGGCCATGATCAGACTTGCCTGCCAGAGGGGATTGAGTACCCTACCGCTTTCCGTCCGAGGCACACACCGGAGCATGCCACAAAGATGGAGGACTAGAGAGCTCCTAGTCCCCGCCCTACTTTCGGGCCATGCTTTATATGACGAAAAGCTGGATTGGCTCAATGAAGAGGCATGATTGGGCCTAGCTTGGCATCAGAGGCTTTGACTAGCTCGGGGGGCGCAGGACACCGACGGACTATGCCCTGATTTATCGCTTATTAGTACTTTCAAGTTTTCCTTGTAATAAAAAGCAACTTCAATTGTATGCAAGAGCAAGAGAATTTCAGATTGAAATCAATGAAATTGAATGTTGTGGTATCAAAATTTTCCGCTTTGGTCCAAAAAATGGTCTTAGTTGTAAAAAGATTAATTTGAACAAAGTCAACCTTTATTAAAACTTTTCAAAACTATTTTCTATATGGATCGAATCGACATGCCCGAGATCCGCCACCGAGATGCACAACCTCGATCCTAGCAACTAGAAAGTTGCCCCTAGTCTGAATAGTATTGCGGCACTGTGTGGCAACGGAAAGTTGCCCCTAGTCTGAATGGCACCGTACCGAAGATTGCGACGAATGCTGATGGAAAAAGATGACTGAGATGATCAAAATGGACAAAGTTGATCGGGGAAAAGTTTATGGTCAACTTCGTGATGAAGTTGCCTACGTATCCCAAAGATGGGAATCAAGCCTTACGTAGTTCAGGCTCAGGCTTGCTCGGGTATTTTCACTCTCTTTTTATGCTCTAACTTTTGCCAAGGCCGCCCTTTGCGGGTTTTCAACCTTACGAGCTCAGTTTTTATAATTTCAAATTTTTCATGCTCTAACTTTTGCCTAGGTCGCCCTTTGTGTTTTCGGCCTAGCGAGCCTCTCAGGGGTAATATTTCTTCAACTTGTCCATGTTGATCGGTTGGGAGAACTCTAGGCCATCTAGATCCATCAAAACCACAAATCCACGACATTGACTTGATGATGTAGGGACCAAATTCAATTGGGCCCTAACTTGCCCTTGGTCGTGAATGGGAGTTCGCTGTCCTTGAGCACCAAATCTCCTTCTTTACATTCTCGACTTAACCTTTTATTGAAAGCCCCGCAATTTTATGCTGATAACCTTGGACATGGTACTGCTTTCATCTTCTCTCATCGAAAAGCATGAGTTCCTCAACCGCTCACGCTAACTGTTTGGCTATTTGACATTCAGCCAATACTCGTAATGACGGGACCTCAATCTCAATAGGTAGAACGGCCTCCATCCCATAAACCAATGAATACGGAGTCGCCCCAGTAGAAGTTCTGATTGAAGTCCAGTAGCCCCACAGAGCAAACGGCAGCTTATCTGGCCAGTCCCGATAGGTTTCCACCATCTTCTGCAGTATGTACTTGATATTCTTGTTGGCGGCCTCAACCGCACCATTGGTCTACGGCCGATAGGTAGACGACTTATGAAAAGTCACATTGTATTTCTCCAACAAATCAATCACCTCCTTCTTGAAGTGGGAACCATTGTCTGAAATTATTTCATTTGGGACCCCGTAGCGACAGATGATGTTGTTTCTGATAAATTTTATGACGTATGAAGCCTTCAACACCGTGATAAGATTGGGCCTCAACCCACTTTGTGAAATAATCTATCGCTACCAAGATGAACTCATGCCCATTCAACCCCTTTTGAGTGACGTTCCGATCACATCGATTCCCCAGATCAAAATGGCCATGGCGGTCATGTTGTACAATTTTGACGGCGGAATGTTCATGCGATTTGCATGAATTTGACATTTGTGGCATCGCCGACAAAACCGATACAATCCTTCTCCATGGTGGACCAAAGAGTAACCCCGTTCGAGGATCTTCCGTACAACATTACCCCATTCATGTGTGCACCACATTCTCCCCGTGATGGTTTCCATCGACACTTTGACTTCTTCGGCATCAACACAGCTTATGCATTCCCAGATGACCCCTTTATATAGCTTACCCCACAGATGATGAACCGAACGCCATTCTTCGATTGCCCTTTGTCTTTGGTATTTATCAAGGGTATGCTTCTTTTCTCCAAGAAGTTCCAGATGTCGTAATACCAGGATTTTTGTCCCTAACTTCATCTATAGCAAGAATCGACTCGTGAGGCGTGCAAATTTCGTCGACATGACTAGACGATCCGACTCCACACGGATGTCTATCATAGAAGATAGAGTTGCTAAACAATCATGAACTCGTTGTTCTCTCTTAGTAGATGAGTAAAACTTAGCTTCTCAAACCGAGGAATCAAGAAGTCCAAGGTCCCGTGATACATCATCATCTTTTCCTCTTTCACTTTCCAGCCTCCTTTAGCTTAAGACACAACAAGGTTCGAGTCCCCGATGACGCCCAAACCGCCTTGCCCCTAGTTCCAAGGCTACTCTGCATCAATGATGATGCCTCATATTCTCGCTTCGTTGTTCGAGACTTTGAATCGAGTTTGAAGGCTAAAGGGATACGGAATTGCTCGCAAGCACAAGAACACTCCTATCCCATATCCGTATTGATTTGACGCTCCGTCACAGTACATCGTCCAAGTTTCGTCATTGATATACAAAATGGCCTCATCTGGGAATAAGTATTCGACAGCTTCACCCCCTTCCACTGGATGGTCGGCAAGGAACTCTGCCACTGCTCTTCCCTTGACCGACTTGCGTGTCACATATTTTAGATCAAATTCGGAGAGCAACAACAACCAACAAGCTAGCCTACCCGTAAGTGCTGGTTTCTCGAAAAGATATTTGATGGAATCAAGTCATGAAACCAACATTACAGAGTGAGCTAACAGGTAGTGCAGCCTCGTAGCCCATACCAAAGCTAAGCAAGCCTTCTCCAGCGGAGTGTAGCGGGTTTCGTACTCTAGCATCTTCTTGCTCAGATAGTAGATGGCTCTCTCCACCTTGTCCTCTGATTCTTGCGCAAGCATGCAGCCCATTGTAATCTCGCCATCGATGATACAAAATCAACTGTTTTCCCATTTTGCTGATAAAGACGGGCGGTGTTCTCAGAATATTCTTTAATTTGTTCAAATGCAATTTTGACATCGGCCGTCCCATTGAACTTTTTCCTTTCTTGAGGAGGCCAAAAGTGGTTCGCAAGTCAAGGTTAATTTTGAGATAAACCGCCTTATGAATTGCATTCCTTACCCGTAAAGCCTCGCACCTCCTTTTCAAATTCTTGGTGGTGGCATTTCTAAGATGGCCTTGATTTTGAAGGGTCGACCTCAATGCCCCTTTGTGTAATCAGAAACCCTAGCATTTTTTCCGCTGTAACACCAAATGTACACTTCTGAGGGTTCAGCCGCAACCGGAATTGCCTGATCCTTTGAAAAAACTTGTGCAAGGTGGTGTAATGGCCTTCTCTTTCTTTGGACTTGACAATCATGTCGTCTATGTACACCTCAACCTCTTTGTGGATCATGTCATGTAATATTGTGGTCGGCCCATTGATAAGTAGCTCCAAAGATTCTTCAACCCAAACGGCATTATCCTCAGAGCGACGCGCCCCTTACGGGTGGTGAATGCGCCTTTTCCTGCCTTCGTGCCATCACTATTTGGTTGTATCCGAGAAGCCATCCATGAATGAGAGCAAAGCATGCCCGTGAAATCTACCAACTCATCGATATGCGGCAGGAAAATCGCCCTTCTGACTAGCTCGTTTCAAATCCTCGAAATCCACACATACCCGATCCCGCCATCCTTCTTCGCACCGAACAATGTTGGCCAACCAAGTTTGTACTTGATACCAAAGAAGAAGCCCGCATCGATTTGCTTGGTGACCTCTTCCTTAATCTTAAGAGCCCATCCGGCGGATCCTCCCGAAGTTTCGCTGATGTCGGGCCCGGGTCAAGGGTATCCGATGTCAGACAATCTCAGATCGATTCGTGCATGTCTTCATAGGACCACGCAAAACATCTTTGAAATCTTTTAATAAAAACTAAGCGCTGTTCAAGACAACATGGACCCGACCGACCAACCGCTGGTCCTCCTCGCACTAATATTTACGTAGTAATTTCATCCATTAAGGGTTTGACAAATCTCTTGCTCTTGCTCAATTAAACGCCAGAAACCGGAGGAACTTCGCCTCGCTGCTTTCATCAAAGTTTTGAAAGTCCTAATTAATGCAATAAATCAAGGGCACAAAAAGTATTCAAACCACAGCCATTACTTGATTCTCATTAAGCACATCCAAATCGTCCGATTCATTTACAACAGACTAAATGAAAAGGAAAGACGACCTAGACAACTCAGGTATCCGAGTTATCATCCCCAGGATTACCAGATTCAGACTCAATCGAGCTGGAACCTAATTCCGACTCACAAGATTCTGTGGAATCAGATTTCGGTTCACTACCTAACTCGGTGCTGCTGGACAAAAATCCCTCCTCGTATTGCCAAATGAGAGAGGGTGCGATAGATGCATCCAAAATAGTTGCTGTTAGGCCCGCAACCGTTTCATCCCCAATCATGGAAACCGAGAAGTTATCCCCCACGCACTTATGGTCGATCGGAGGATCTGAAAGTAGACTTGCCAATGCTACCCCCATTTCAATTTCAGCGCCCTCGGCATCCCCTACTTTATACCGCTTCAACCTCACCGATGGGTCTGGTTCTGCCAGGCAACGCTATCCCTGATAGTTGCAAGTCAAGAAGATCTCAAACCCGGAAAGCGCTTTTCTCAGAGTTTAGCCACGGCCTGAAGCCGCAAAATGGAAAGTCCTCCCTGGACGAAGGTCCTCGGGGTACCGGATGGGCCTATGATTAATTCAAAAGGCTTCCCAAACGCTTTTGCTCGCTCTTCCTGGCCATTTCCTTTCCCTTCCTCACCCAGTCCTCTTTGGTGGGCAGATAACCCAAGCCAAAGGTATGAGGGTTGTGTAGTACTTCGGCCAATGCTGCGACACCTTTCCGGTCCCTCCTTCCTAATCCCATCCCGGGGATGTGTTGTAGCTTGTTCATGAGGTAGACGGATTGAGCACTGACGTACACTCCCTCATTCACAGCCATGATATTCTGCACCACCCGGGCCTCAGCAAATCGTTTTGAGAAAACAGAGATTTTTTGCAAGAAGTGCCAAACATGGACTGCTTTGCCAGATACAGAGTCGCCACCTAAATATTTTATTTTGGAAAATTTAGGAAACCCCGACTACTGTATAAGGCCACGCGGTCCGTTATCACCAAAGTTGCCTCGCTCGAACTTGGGTACGATTAGAAGTCACTGTGAGCATCTTCGCCGCCCGATCAAAGATCGGCCTCTACTAACCATGATATCCAGTTTTGAAAACATTATGCGTTCTTATTCCAGTTATTAGCCTAGATTTACCATGTGATGCGCACAACATACAAGTATAGATTGGGTCGCCTGAATTGGAACAAAACATTTCATGTTTGTTTTTTTTGAAAGATGGTTTGCTACCCGCAGGTAGGCTTAAAATGCAGATTTTGCCACCCTCATGTGGGCTTTAGAAAAGATGGTTTTGCCACTATCTAGTGGGCTTAAGACACACAGTCAATGCATTGTTCCATTTCAAGTAACCCAACCTTCACCCACAGGCATTCAAGGCAGTTATATCACATAAGCAATTAGCCTCATGGTAAGCATGCTATTCATGGCGCCACCATATGCATGCAAGGATGCTAAAGCATAAAACTCACCGAGTACTCCAATCCAAAATGTAAAACCGATTAGAAATCCATGCATGATCCTAAATATACGTAAATGCCTAATGCAACACATGCAAAAATGCAACTATAGCAGCTCTACTAATCTAAACATGGCGATGGAATGCTAATACCTAACATGTATTCAACTTAGAATTGAAATACAAATGCAGTTAGTATGATGCGCCGAGCCTATGCATGCAAGACAGATGAATAAATGCAAACATGCTATCATATCAGAGTGCTAATTGAAACATGCCCTAATCTAACCATCATAAGCCGTAAATAAAAGGGAAGAAAGACGGGGTTGAAGACATACATCACACTCACGCACACTTATTACAATTATGCCTCGCCAGTAGGGTCCTAATAATATACAGCCCCAAATGAATAGTACAATCAATAAATAATACAAACCCAAATATGTACAAAATCCTAATTAATTACCAAATTAACTAAGAAAACAATAAATCGCATGTAAGCCGTGGATCGCTTTGACTCTTCTTCAAATGATGAATGATGCATATCCGGGTTGCCTTTATGCTGAAATCCAATCGTGATGCCCCAATTAGCCTCTCGCTTTGTAATAATTTTGGAAAGCACGCCAAGCCCCGAAGATCGTTGATTCTTGATTTGCCGCAATGAGAGCGTGAAAGGGGCATAGGAATGTATTTTCACAAATGTATGCATGCCTCGATCCTCGTGCCAATCACGATCTCGATGCATGATGGCCGAGGAGTTGAATTGCACAACTCAATATGAAATGAATGCACAGGAAAACACAACAAGATCTAACTCCATCATGGATAATCTGGAGTGTCGCTGATCGAATTGAGACACGCCCGCCACTCGAGTACTAAACGATCTCGCTTCCGTGCTCGACTAACCCCTATCCCGAACACAATGCAATATGCATGACATTCATGAAATGCAACTAAGATACATCCTAACATGGAACATGCTATGAAATGGCATACACGATGCACGAGGTAACATGGTATACACAATGCGCTAACATACAACCTAGCATACACAACGCTATGGAATGAAATGGCGACACAATGCAATATGGACTTACACTAACACAAGTGGACCTCAACCACACTCACATAAGAGGCCATTAGATGAAAATGAGATATTTAAAATGCGTGCACACGCACGCAAATCGATGACCTACTTAAGGCACTAAATGCCACTCTAACAAGACATGGCAAAGCATGGAATATGGCATACTAGCATGAAAATTTCAGAGGCAATAAGTGATGCAAAAATGCCTCGAAGATGGCAAATGACACCGATGCATGAAATGAATCTTAAACATGAAATTAGGGCGCATGGAATGACCTATGGCTATGCAATGCATGCATTATTTGAACATCAAGTGTGAAGACAGAATCAAGACAGCCCCAAAAAGCATATTTACAGCTTAAGCAAGGCCAAATAAAGGAACACAAACGGGCTAAGCTAGCATGCAAAATGGCCCCGAAAGCGAGATAATGAAGTAAGTTGCAGCTGCTGACCTCAAAAAGAGAAGGACCCTTCTACAATGTTGAAGAGGGGCCCAAAATATGATATTTTACAGTTTATAATAAGCCACAAAAACAAACACAAGTATGGCTAAGCTCTCATGCAAGAAATGGACCAAAAGAGGGGCAAAGAAGTAAGTGGTGGTTGCTGGCCTCAAACACAGTAAGGAATTTTAACAATGTTGAAGAGGGGCCCAAAATATAGCATTTTACAGTTGATGACCAGACCCAAAACAGTGCAAAGGCATGCTTAAAATACTATGCAAAATGAGGCCTAAAAAAGAGGTTTAAACATAAAGTACAAAAAGGATGCCTCAAACAGTAAAATACCCTTAATGAAACATGAATAAAGGGTCAAAATAAGGCCATTTATAGTTCGGAATAGGGCCCAAAAACAGAAGCACAAGAGGCTAACAAATCATGCAAAAATAAGGCCAAAAGAGGGATATAATGGAAAGTGACAGATGGAGGCCTCAAACAGCGATGAGACCTTCAACAATGTTTAAGAAGGGATCAAAATAAGATACTTTTCAGTTTACAAAATGCCTCAAAACAGTTTGCATATAGGCCTAAAATACTACACAAGAAATAGGCATACAAGAGAGGTAAAGAGGCAAGTGGTGGCTAGGGACCTTAAACAGGGAAGGACCCTTAAACAAACATGAAAAGGGCCTCAAAATATGATGTTTTACAGTTAGGGTTGGAGCCCAAAAATGCAAGCAAGAGAAGCTAATATATTGAGCAAAATAAGGCCAAAAAGAGGAGAAATGTGCTTACCCTTGTAGCCTAATCTTTGACAGCTTTTTGGCTTGAGAAAAGATACCTCCTAAGCTCTGAGAAGATCCTCCAAGCTGCTGGAATGGAGTGATGGTGTGGTGCTAGGTGGTGGTGTAGAAATGGTGTAGGATTTGGAGAGTTTTGGTGCTTGGAATATAGAGAGAGAGGGATGCAATGCAAGAGGCTCAAAGCCAAATTTTCCAACCCTCAAGACAAGGGCTAGGGGCTGTTTATATAGGCAAAAGAGGGGGAGAAAGAGGGGGGAAAATGGGGGGGAAACAATTGAAGTTTCCCCCCAAAACTGCAGCCTCACGGATACAAAATCTGGGGGAAAAAGGAGGACAGATTTGTAATGTACCAACCCTGAGGATCATGGCCGGCCAGTTTGCTAGGGTTTAGGTACCGACCCTCCCCATGGCCTGCCGGCCAAGGGTGAAAAGGGTCAAGTGGCATTAGTGGCCGACCACCACAAATTGGTGGCTTCCCATGTGTGCTCAACACAGCCATGTGGTCAAAAACTGGAGACAGTGAACCAAGAGAGAGTTTTGGAGGGGTTCAAAAGGGTCAATGACACCATCGTCAGTCCATGTGATATTGGTGGCCTCCCAGGTGTCCACAACACAAATATGCGGTTTTGGGCAAGAAAAAGTGGCCTTAGGGTGTCAACATTGGCTTTCGAGTGAGAAAAACGGGCGACGGAGGGCGATGAAGGAATATAACTGGATGCTGAAACAATTACTGGCCTCCCACCCTTCTTCGACCTTCTCAACAATGAAACAGAGGTCCCTGCCAAAAATGAACTCAAACCGATGCAAAATGAAGGTTCAGGGGCTGAAACGCGCCGCCCGAGGCCCCGAAAACTGACTGTTAGGCACCGGAAGTGGTATTCGACCACGAAGTTGGTCTCTCGAACCACAGTGTCCCTCAAAAGGGAGTAAGTAAGATGCATGCCAAAAATCGGAGCAAACGAAGGTGGTTAGGTGGTTCCGAACCGAGGCACTCGGCCTGACGGCTCCGAAAACCGAGAACCGGGCTCCGAAATGGAAAAAATGGCCTACGACCACGAAACGTAGCCTACGGCCACTGAGAGATGATCTACGAGACCTCTCCCTCCCTTCGGGAAGAGAAAATAGAGAAAACAGAGCCTGGTTCGCAAACCGAGGCAAAGCACAGAAAAGCTCGGAAGTCTGGAGGCAAGGCTCGCAGCCGAGACTCTGAAACTTCGAAACAAGCACGATATGCAACATCACCAAGTGCTCAATCGATGACGTCTGAGTCTTAAGGTCAGTCAAAAATGGGGTGTCTACATTCATTTCTTCCCTCTTTCTTCACTAGTCTTCTTTGGTGGGCACATAACACAACCCAAAGGCATGTGGATTATGTGGCACCTTAGCTAGTTTCGCAACACCTTTTCGCCCGCTCCTTCTGAGCCCTATTCTTGGAGTATGTCGCAACTTGTTCATAAAATAGATGGACTGAGCACTAACGTACATGCCTTCGTCCATGGCTAAAATTGTATGCATCACTCGGGCTTCCGCCAGAGTGAATCTCAAGAGAAATACATCCTCATTGCCATGATTGAGTTCCAGCAATGGTGTAGTTATCTTTGGCGGTAGATGAATGGATAAGTTCGCAAAAACATTTGCCACCCCTCCCTCATAATGGTATTTTAGCATTTGATGGAAGGTGGCGAACACAGCCTTCATGTGATGTAACCAGGGTCTCCCTAGAAGTAGGTTAAAGGTAGCCAACACATCAAGTACATGGAACTCGATCTCATGCTTGGAAGGGCCCACTTGGACTTGCACTTTCACTGTCCTCATAACTTCTCCGCTCATGTTGTCATATGCCCGTCTCACCTGGGTTGTGGGAACGAAATCTGCTGGTTTGAGGCCTATCGCATAGGTAGTGCGAAAAAGACAGATGTTGATAGTAGAGCCAAAGGTCCACTAAAACCACCGCCCCCACTTCTCTCAGACTAAACGGATATGTACAATGGCTTGTTATGAGTCGATCCTTCCAAAGAACATTTTTATCGGAGAAAATGAGCAGTGGCTTGGTGCTACTTGGAAAGATCAGGTCCACAATCTCTGGCGTAGTATCAATGGACAATTTAGGCTTATCCATTGTCGACAATACTACCTGTCAGCGTACTCGTGAAGCCATGAGGAGGCCCCAGATGGAGATATCAGCTTGGATCTTTTTGAGTTGTATCAGAACTAGCTCCCCTTCCAGCTTCTTTTCCTTCTCCGTCTCAACCTCTCAGTCTTTTCCTAATGGTTCCGCTTGATCCAAGTGTAGAGGTTTGAAATAACCGCCGACTTCGTGAGATGGTCTATTTCTTCGTATCACCATGTAATCGTCGCGATGTGATCCCCCCAGTGTTCGCCGATATGGGCAAGATGCATATCCCAATCTTCCTATCACTGACTATTAGCTGCCGACAAACAGTTATCTTGCTCAACTCAGATCACTCTTACAGGACAAGTAGCCTCATTCGAGCGACAAGACATCGTGGCCTTTTGGTTATCCTGATCCTCTCCCTTTCAAATTGCCCCAAAGACGGCTTCTCGCTCAAAGATCTCAGAGTTTCCATAACACCCAATTTGGTTTGGTTTTCTCGCACAAGTATCATCTGGCAGTGTCCCTTTCTTCTCAGTCTTCTTAACTACCATAGCTATCCCGACTTGCTTTCCCTCCAGTTTAACTCCAGTTTCTTCTTCCTTGTCAGATTCATCACTCACCATCCAAAGATTATGAGTCAACCTATTTAGATCAAACCAACCAATCTACATATTGCCTTGATCCTGTTCATCGAAGAATTGTAGGTTGTCCAAATCTTCTTCAAGATCTACAAGGTCATCCAATCCTTGGTTCGGGCCATCTTCCCTAACCACATTAATGTTAGCTGAGGTCAGTACTACCTCAGACCTGGGTTGAGCAGCATAAACAATGTAGTAGCTCGGGTCATGCTCCCTCTCAAATAAGTCCCCTGATATTCCAACAATGTAAAAGTACCTCCTCTCGAGGTCAACACCTCCTCTACAGCAAGCGTTGTCACCACTAATTTATGAAGCTCAAGTGTGGATGGGATGTGTTCATCGTGCATAAGTTTGTGCCTTCAAGAATGAACAACATCGGCTTTGGTAGGTGAGAAGGGGTGATATAGATGTTGGGGTTATAGGAGGTGGGTAGGGTATGGATAAGGTGGATGTTTCAAGGTGGAGGACTTGGTTATGGGGGAGTGGGTTGGTGGTCACATTTGGCTTTTGGGGTGAAGCTATAACCTTGTTGTTGATGAGATCTTGAATCTCATGACGAAATGTACATCGGCCGCTTTCATGGCCGTGTTGTTAATGGAAAGATTTGGTGGAATCGTGATTGGGCAGAAGAGGGTCCTGATGTGGTTGGGGTTCTAGGGTTTCAGATGCCCCTTTTTATTAGCGCTTGCATGGCTCGAGATAGAGTCATGTAGAGCTGGTTGAAAGTTCTACCCGAACGTTGGATAGGGATGGAAGTTTGTGGGCCCATGTTGGCAAAGGGGTTGGCAGTTTTGGTTGTGGTGACAACACTCACTTCTGATGGCCTCAGAATCGCAGTTACCCCAGAAGATGGGAACCGCGAACAAACCGCCTTTTAGGCCAACTCTTTGTCATCGCGATGATCCCTTACTTTATGGCGCTTTCAATTTCGACCCCTATTTCATGAAGTTCTTTGAATGTAAATTAGGGGAGAACAATCATTTTCTATAATAGCTTGCCATGCCGGTTCCGGACTACCATTCTGATTTGATCTTTCTATGAAGGTCGAGTAGTCATCATTGACGCTTTGGCCCTCCATTTAGTTACAAACTCAGAGAAACCTTCCTTTGGCTCGACACGCCGCTTCAAGATCACGAAGTTGTGACCTTGATCCGTGATATTGTATGAGTATTGAGCAATGAAGTACTTGGCCAATTCTTCCCGCTTCGCTTCACGTAATCTTCCAACTTAGGGTACCAGATGGTAGCTATACCCGACATAGTTCGGCCAAAGAGGGATAACTTCTGCAGTCTAGCCAAACCCATTGGTCGAAGATATCCGAAAACAACCGTGAGATTTACCATCGGGTCTCCAACGCCATCAAAACGGTCAATATGTGGTATTTTGAACCACTCCGTGGAGTAATCAGAGATTCAAGTACCCATCCTCTATATCTCGAATGGAGTTAACCCTATGTGCTTTCTTAAACAAGCTTTCTCCAAATTTGTTGACTTTGAGCGTGGTCTGTCAACTCGAATTCAAAAGGTGCCTTAGTCTCGATAAACTGGGGCTCTAGATGTCTATGCTAGAATGGGATTTGCTTGGACAGAAAGCTAGAACACCATCGGCTTGTGGATCCCGAAATGTGGTAGCATTGGCGAGTATCAACCGGCAGGGGATAGTCACATTAGGTGCGGCGTAAGCCGCACCGGGTCAGCCGTTGTTGTTGCCGAACCTAGTTCTCGACCTGCCATGGCAGCCATGTCATGTTGGAGTAAGTCAACTGACTTCTACAGATGGATTAGCAAGTCTTCCAAATCCGATGAGGGGTATTGTGCCATTCCTGGAGTAAATGACTGTCCTTGAGGTGGACTGAGTATAGGTGAGCTGAAGGGTGATTGATGTAAGAACCTAACTAGTGAACTCGCTGATCCTCCTTCACCTTGTAATCGCCCCAAACAAGATCTTTAACCTTACACACTTGACATGTGTCTAGAGTACTTAGGGGATATTAGAACTTTCTAAAGCTATGTTTTTAAACTACCAAGCAAAAGAAATAAAGAAAAGAACAATAATTAGAAATCTGACAACACCTCAACTAAGATCTCAACAAAATAGACATGATCAAAGTCAGAGGATCCAGACTCCCCACTAAATTTTGCCCCAAAATAAATACTCAACTATGCCACTAATATGAATATTCTTGTACAGCCACCGTAGCACATACTAGTTAAAAGAGCCAAAGCACCCTCGTGAGGGGGTAGGGTTACCCTATCCTAGATTTTGACATGATCTAGGGTTTTACTACTACAAGAAAGTAGTTTCACAAAATCTTGCATACGGAGAGCATTCTCATCCTAAGTTGGAACACTACTATGGTTTTACTATACGCAATAGGACGATTGGTCAAAAGGGTACCTCGGAAGATTACTTAATATATCTTTCACATCTAACAATGAGAAGTGAAAGGAGGATCAAGCGGTACGATGGTAATCCAGATCCGAGGGTTGTGTTTCCAACATGCCAGAGCCCACGACCAGCCAGCCTTTTGGCAAGTTTTTTAGGCAAGCCTCTGGCAAGCTGTCCAGGAATAGCAGATGCAAAACACGATGACATGGAGTAATGATGTAGATGCAAATGCAAACAACATATATCTATAAATAAAATTTCACATCATAAAGTCTGAGTCAAGTTCTCAAATGTCCCTAGTAGAGTCGCCAGAAATTCTAGCTAGTTTTTTGTTGCTCCTCGGAGGGGTTTAGTCTCCTTAGATACGATAGCCCTACAATTCGGACACTCGTAGTTCTGAATCTAATTTCACAAGTGCAATGTGAAACGGTGAAAACACAAAAGAGTCCAAATCTAGCAAATCTTTGAAAAATCAATTTTCAATCAAAAATGCCAAAAATGGACCGTTTTGCTAGATTTCAGAGTTGCCACCTAAATATTTTTGAGAAATTTAGGAAACTCGTGACTCGTGCCAAAGACCACTTGTCCGTCATCACCAAAGTATCTCGGCTCAAGAACTTAGGTATGAGAGGGGAAGGTCATTAATTGAGCATTCTACTCACCCAATCAAAGATCGGCCTCTACTAATCATGATGTGATTCTTATGTACAGTATATACTCGTGTTCTGATTATTATGCTATTTTTACTATGTGATGCGCACAAGTATAGACTAATTTGCCCATTTTGGAATGTTTTGATTTCATGTTTGTTTTGAAAAGAATGGTGAATATGTGCTACTTGAAAAATTAAGCTCACATGTACATTTAAGCAAATCATCCGAACTTAAGTGAAAAACCCTTCTTCCACAGGCATTCAAACAGGTATATCAACTAAGCATTGAGCCTCATGGTAAACATGCTTCATATGGCAACACCAACACTTATGCAATATGCTAAAGCAAGAAATGCTCACCTAGTACTCAACCAAGGCAAGCCAAAAGAAATGAAATCATAGAAAATGTATGCTCTACAATGCAAGTGACTAATGCAACACATGCAAAATGCAACTACGAGATTCAGTCTATTAACATGACACATGGCTCAACTCAAAGCATGCAATCAGTGCACATATTCAATTAAGTAAGAAATGACAATATAGTTAGAATGATGAACCGAACCCAATGCATGCAAAATGGATGCTTTATACATGGTAATGATGTGAAATCAAAACATGAATGCAACATGCAAACATCATAAGCAAGTAAATAAAAGGGAAAAAGAATTGAGTGTTGGAAGACATACACAATATTACAAGTTTGCCCTCATACAAGAGGGTCCGAATGTCTGATTTAGACTAATTATTCCGATATTTAAAGCAATGAATTAATGCTAAAATTAACTAATTATTACAAATTCAAAGGAATTTAATTAACTAGTTAAAGCACGATAATTAATCTAAGAGCTACAAGCTAATGAATTTGAATGGGAGTCGAAGAACCACACATGTAACCGAGAACATCCTCCCAAAAACTCCTCTGTTTTGCTTTCAGATTCTGTGTTGTTTGCGGTCAAAAAATAATTTTGTTTTTGCCTCAACTTCTACTTTGTTCTATCATGAAAATGATACTATTTGTCCAAAATAGAGTGGTCGGCCAGCCTTGAAAAGTGGTCTATCAGATAGAAGGGTGGTTGGCCGACCACTATTTTGAGGTACTGCCCTGCTGCCACAGAATTACAACAAAGCAAAAACAGAGTGTTTCTAGGGGATGTTTATCCTCTCTGCCTCTCCCTATCATGAAACTAATCGAGGAGGGGTAGACTCGATTCGCAAACCATCAATTGATGTAAATCGTTATGAATGATCTATGAATCGATAGGACAAAGGCTCAATAAATAGAAAGACCAACAAATCCTCCTCCCTATCACGGAGTTGCCTTAAGGGAAGTGGTAGACATTACTTCTTGAATCATTAACATCACTAAAGAGTATGTAATGACTCGAGACGCAATAGGTTCAATATAATGTCCGATTGAACCTAAACCAAGTTTATTACTCTTGTTACCACTTTTAGTACAATTTCAACCTCTTTTATATTACCTGCTATTCCTTATTCATCTTTTTCCAAAAGTGATAATTACGTCCACTAATGAAGGGAAGTGTCAAACAAGAAGTTGCACTTAGCATGAGAGAGATGCAATGCCCTGGTAAGAACCTCCAAAGAGATTAAACCATTAAGCATGAAAGGTCTCTTTCTCATGCCTTGAACAAAAATCAATTGTTTGAAATAACTCTTAAAAAAAATATAAAAAAAAAAACTAAGAAAGGAGGGGAGTTGCAGAGATGGTTATTACAAGTATGAGTATATGTATGAAAACTATGAAATAAAAGCTATCAATTCAAATAGATTGGTGTCTAAGACCTAAACCACCAAACCTATGAGGTCTTACAACAACACAAGCATAATATGCAAAGCATAAACTAAGTAAGCACACTAAAACAGCCCCAAAATTAGTAAAAACAGTGATGAAAATTATCTTGAAAAGCTAGGAAAAGTAAGCAAAAATAAGAAGCGAACAAAGCTAGTAAGCAAGCCTAAAAAGAGTGGCTAACCCTTCCACTTTTTGGACCTTAAAATCACATGTTTTAACCTCTAAAAACTTTGAAAACCAATAGCTAAAAATTGAGAAACAAATGGGAAACACAAGGATTCAAGCATGGAATAAGGTTCAAGGACGGGTAGTTAACTCCTGCACCTTGAGTAGCTTTTAAATCACAAGTTTTATCCCACCAAAATAGTTCAAAACAGAGTATAAATACCAAGAAAAAGAGGAGTGAAGAGTAGGCAAAAGATGGCAAGAGTTACACCTTTGAAGGGAAGACACTTTTTTGTTCACAAACCACAAGGTGCTTACTCTCAAAGCTGAAATTTTAGCTCAATAATCTCAGCAAGAAGCCCTAAAATATTGGTTTAGGAAGTGCATGTATAGTGTATGTATATTGCAAGATAGAGAGGGAGAGTGTTTAGCAAGATTTGGGCACTTAGAGACTTTTTCTAACCTAAAACCATGAGGTATGGTCAAGTATTTATAGAAAAACAAGTTCCTTAGTCGGAAATATTTGTATTGAGCCAGCTGGTATAATACATGCACCCGGGGGGATAGTTAGCAGCAAAAGATCTGCCAACCAAGAAACATGGTCGGCCAGCCACTAAAATTTGGCCTGCTGGCCACTTGTTGGCCAGCAGGCCTCTAAGTGGTTAGGTTGGAAAAAATTTAGGTTTTGGGCCAAATGAGATGCAAGGTTTTAGGCTTTGAAACTCAAAACTGAAGCTCTTTGCTGAAGAATTTGGATGGTTCATAAAGCGTTCTAATTCATCATAAAGTGTTCACTATGAGGCGCCCAAGTCTTCAGGGCGATCAAAAATGGGGTGTCTACAGCGATCTATGCGTATATCAATCCGACAAAGTCACTTTTTGGATCACTTTTTTATCTCTCTCTCTTTCTAAACATTTCAAAACCTTAAGTTGAGACCCTCTCTAGAACTCATCATCTCTCTACAAATACACCTTGATCCATTCATTTCTATACCCAAGTCCCTTTATTTAAAAAAAAGAGCACGCCGAGGGCTTCGCTTTAACCGTGAAGTTCATGTTTTCAGCTCCGTTGAGTTCTATCCATCTCTCCTTTGGGTCTTCTACCATGAGGTAAGAGTTCTCCACACTTTCTTATGATTTTTAACTTAGGTATTTACTATTTCTAAAACAATATTATGATTTGGGAATTTTTGAACAAACATAGATTTTGGTTTAAAAATCAAAAGAGAGGTTTTTAAATGGATTCTTGAAAATGGTTGTGAGATTGGAAATGAGGTTGAGTTGTGATAAAATGGTTGGTCTTTATACTTGGAATTGATTTTAGAAGAAAATGATTTTTCGCTAAATATCTCAAATGTGGATTTTGTTTAAATAATTGGAATTGATGTTGGAAATGTGAAATTGGATTGATATTGATGAGGATGATGGAGTTGGGTATGTATTACCACCACATCTCTCGGAATTTGGAAAGTTTATCTGTATGGAAATTATTTATTTGTTTAGAGATATCTATTTTGGGCTATCGTGGAGGATATCTATTATTGTTGTAAAATTGCATGAGAATTAGGAAAATTGAAACTATTTTCTCATCCATTTCATTGAGCATTGTTGCATATTTAACACATTGAAAATGTTGTTGTTTTGATAAAAATGGGTGAATCTGCAGGAGTGCAGTATGGTATTAAGTTGGCCTGTGTGTCCTTGGTGAAATTCCAAAAACCCTACGATTAGTTATTGAGCCTTCCAGCTAATACCGGTAAAATGACAACTTAGTAATGCTTGTAGCCTACTTGTAAACATGTCCTAGAGATTCACAATGTTGTATTCATTGCCTCGCTTTTCTATTGTAAAGGAAATGATATCATGACTTGAGATTGTGGTTTTGGAAAGAGAAATGAAAATGTTTTGGCACGAGCATTGCATATGCATTCACCTTATATCTTTATTAAGATTCATAAACGTGTTGTAGTATTTCTAACCGAAAACCATTTTTAGATGTTGATGATATGCCTCCACCAAGGCAATAGCTTGGGAGGACCTTGAGTCAAGGCTTCCTTTTGTATTGTTGTATTTATTTTCTACAAGCCAAGGGCTTTAACTGCTTTTGGTTTTAAATCCATTTTGTTGTAACCAAGCATAGTCTTGGAAAGTTGTCACTTTTAGGCATTTACTACATGTTTAACCTTTATTTCAAATCTTTAACTTGTAACACATGCTATAAATTCGTGGTTAGACTTGTAAATGTATAATTGCATGTGCTAGTTTTGTACTGTGAATCTTATGAATTGATAAGGTTATTGTATTCTAATGGTACCGTTATTCATTAGTATTGTGGATGGTTTTATTGTAATTATTTCAGATGTTACAACTTGGTATCAAAGTGTACCGTGATAACCCCGTTCGTGATTATGCTAATTGATCTTAATTATGACGTGATTATATGTTTAATGTGATTTTGAGTGCCATTTATATGATGATATGTGGCTTTGAATTTCCATCTGCTCACCGAGAAAAATCTATTAAACTTACCATTGTAAACCGAAATTGAAGGCCTTATCGCCACAAAATCTAAATTGACCACTCCATTGTGATTAGAATAATTTTTAGAGCCTATGGTGAAATTTAATTGAAAAATTATTTGGATCAAAATAATTAGATTCAGAACGATTAAACTAGACTCAATTACCTAGCCATAATCAAATTTGATTAGGCAATCCTATATAAAGGCCTATATAGCCTCATGTTATTTCTTTAGGAGCTCATTGTCTTCTAAATTGGCTGAGATTACACTCTAGAGAGAGAGAGAGAGTGCTGATTATAGAGAAAGAGAGAGGGAGCTCAAGTTAGAGAATTGATTAAGAAGTTTAAAGATCTTGAAGATTAACTCAAGAATCAACTATAATTTACAAGATTGGAGTTCATAGGTGAGTAATTAGACATGAATTCATGAGTTTGAGTTGTAATTATGTGAACTCAAAGATGAATTGAAATCAAAAGTGTGAATTGAGTTGAATATGAAGTTGATGTGTACATGCATGTAGAGAATTACCGTGAATTTGTATAATCTAACATGTAGCATGTTAATTATGAGAAATTGAGTGTTGAATCATACATACAAGCATGGTTTTGTTGAGCTTCATAAGTATAAACATCACTTGTGCCATTTGAAATGGTATTGAAGTCTATATTACACATGCATGTATAATTCATGAAGTTATGGAGTTTGGTTACATGTATATTGAAGTTTAATCATGAAGCTATGTGTTTTGTTAAGATGATTTGAGAATTGGATCATGGTTTTGAACAATTGGTCTCAAATCTCCTATGCTCTCATGTTATGTAGTGATTTTCCATGTTTTTGATACGTAAAATTCGAGCTTTGGGCCTTTGAATGCTAAGTTTGAACTTCAAGAACAATTCTGGAAATTCTAGAATTTGGCATGTCCGCTTGAGCGGGAAAAGCGCTGCTCAAGCATGAAATGTTAGGTCCCAGAACTTTTGCAGACATTGATGTACGCTCGAGCGCAAAGAGTCACGCTCGAGCGCCCAGCCATGTATTTGATTCTCAAATGCCGAAGGCTCGAGGTCACGCTCGAGCGCAAAAATGAGGCAACCAAGATTTTTGTAGACCGTAGGGTTCATTTGGCGGCGTAAAACCGTGCTCGAGTGTGTAGCCCTGTTTCAGAAATTTTGAGAAGTTGTTTTACGCTTCATTTTTCGTTCCCTTTTATTTCTAAGCACTCTTAGGCATATATTGAGCATTGTAAATGAATCAAGAAGATAAGAAAGAGGCCTAAGAGGAATGTATAAGTTAGGAACGGATTGAATAGCATGTGACCCAATATGTGTTATGTATTATGTTGGGTTAAGCACGAGGGCAAATTCACCGACAAAACACTATGAGTAAGATCTTAGTAAAGATATTTTGAAGTATGCTATTTGTCCAATTGCTTACTCCTATTTGAGTTTCATAAATCTGTTGATTTGAATTATGGACAAATATTCGTTATACCGAATGATTGGGCCAAAGGCCGTTTGACATGAATGATTGGGCCAAAGGCCGCTTGACATAAATGATTGGGCCAAAGCCGCTGGACATGAATGATTAGGCCAAAGGCCGCTTGATATGAATGAATTGGGCCCGAGGCCGCTTTGATACGCCTCGATCTGTAGTCACTTAATGCATTAGATAGAAATATGAATTGGGCCCAAAGCCGCTCGATGTATTTGTTTCAAATTGCTCATGTATTCTCTTTATTTGATATTATTTACTAGGCTTTCGCCACTCTCATTCATGTGTCTCAGAGGGTGAGCCAAGAGATGTCCAAACCCAACCTCAAGAAAGTATGTGAGAACAATGGTTTTGGAGAGTCCCCAAACGCCTCAATGAGGAGATTTGTTTTCACCCTTTTGTTCTTTTTTGTGATAATTTTGCTACGATTGGCAAAACGTTGGACCACCTTTTGTATATATAAGCTTTGGGTTTAATGACTAAGACTTGAATGATCCGTGTGTATGAAACCTGCTATTTCTTTTGGTGTGGGTTATTAATGAATATATCTTTGGGATGTTTTGATGTATCATGTAAGCATAACTCTATGGACAATTTGTAAGTTTGCTTCCGCTTTTGGCTCCTCAACTTTGATGAAATATGTTTTATTTGGTTTGAGGTCAGAGGTAATCCTTGATGATTGGCTGCTATGACCTTAATCCATAGGGACAAAGTTCGGGTCATGACAAGACGGTTTTGAATACTTTGGGTATGTAGGGAGTGGTTTTACCACAATGGGTTTATCTCGCTTGATAGAGATCTTTGTATGTGTGGTATGGTATGTTATGTGATAACATGTTTATATGGCTAAATGGGTATGAAATTTAATTTCTAAGATGTTGATTGGGTCTATGAGTTTCTAGAAGTCTCATAGAAGAGCACTTGATCACTGCTATTTCTAACTGGAACTCTGGCAACGTCGTGGGATGATCATTATCTAGAAAGGAAATTCGTATGTGTTTATGTGACTGTGTGCTAATGTGGAGTGAATTAATTATTTTCTATCGTATTAGGACACAAGTGAGTTAGTTTCAGCACATTTGTAAATGTGTTAATCTCTTATATTACCTTCATTAGGATGTCAGGATATGGACGTGGTGGTAGTAGGCGTGGCAGGCCTAGACGGTCAACAAGCCATGGGCACTTTGGCCTGAGAAATGGCCGAAGCCTTACGAGAATCTATGGACATTCTTAGAGCTGAGAATAAAGTCCAGGCCCAAGTAACGAAGACAGGGCCATCTTTTCTGAAGAGGGTGTTCTTCCAGTCGAATCTAGATGAGTTTTTAGGGGATCTAAAGGAGCTACTAAAGGTGGATGAGTGGTTAGAGCAGATGGTGAAGACGTTCAAGATACTTTGCATCGAGGACGATGGGTTGAAAGTGACATTTGCATCCTTCCAGCTAAAGAAAGATGTGGGTCAATGGTGGAAGCTTGTGTGGGGGCATATCGGGGTTGCTTGGGAGGTTTTTGCCAATGCCTTCCAAGACAAGTTCTTGCCTCCCACTGTTAGGGAGAAGCTGAGAGAGTAGTTCTTCAAGCTCATGTAGCTTAACACACCGATGGCCGAGTTTGAGGCTACCTTTACTAGCTTGTCAAGGTTTTCACCGGAGTTAGTAATGACGGAGGAACGCCGTTGCTTGGAGTTTGGGAAGGGGCTGAGGATCGGACTCCTTTTCAAGGTGGTCGCATCCATGATTAAGGATTATGGTTGTCTTATTGAAGTGGCAGCTCATTTAGAAACTATGATTTAGAGTGAGGATGAGAGGCTCGAGGCAGAGGAGTCAAGAGGTTTAGGGAGAGACTCAAGACAATAAAAAACAGAGGGGTTCTAACCCACAACCGTCCCATGCAGCACAGTCTAGGTCCATTTTTCCTATACCGAGTTCTGGGTCAGGGAGAGGTGGTCAGGGAGGGATCACTTGTTTCAAGCATGGCCAACTAGGTCACAAGTTGGTAGTTTTCCAGCAAAAGGGAGGAGGGCAACAGCCTGCACCGTTTGTAGCTCATTCTCAGACCTAGAGTCAAGGGAGAGGGCAGCCACCTACTTGTTGTTAGTGTGGGCAGTCAGGGCATGTGAGGAGGTTTTGCCCGCAGTCGGGTGGCACATCTAGTTAGAAACAAACATAGAGCCATCAGCCCGCACAGTCATCACAGGTCTGGAGGGCCAATCAAGAGGCCTTTTCAACTCAGTCCGTGCATCAAACTTATGCTCCGAGGGATGAGTAGGTAGAACAAAGACCTATAGGGCATGTGTATACTATTACTGCACCAGATTTAGTACCAACGCCTTCGGTAGTGAAAAGTAACTTCTTATTGTGTAACTCTATTGCCAATGTGTTGATTGATACCTATGCATCTCATTCTTTTATCTTGTCTGCATTTGCATCCAAGATTGGGGTTAGAAGTGGCTCAGTTAGTATCTCCACTCAAGGTAGAGTCACTAGTTGATGGTGAAGTTGTGTTGGACCAGGGGTGTCGAGGTTATGAGATAGAGGTTGGCGGTTGCCAACATACTTTTTTTTTTTGCATTTGTGTTGATTAATATGTTGAGTTTTGATGTTATACTAGGTATGGATTGGTTATCATCGTATCGGGCTATTATAGACTGTTACCGTCAGCGGGTTACTGTACGTACCTCGAATGGTGACTGTTTTTATTTCTTGGGGACTGAGTTGATAGAGCTTTGTTCCTAGTGTGTGATCCGTGTGGTCAGGGTGAGCTTAGTCTTCTTCTTGCTACATTCTTTGACGTTGAGAGTGATGTGGTCCGAAGTTGAGTTGTCGAGGGTAGTTTGTGAATACCCGAACGTCTTTCCCGAGGATCTCACTAGTTTGCCACCTCACCGTGAGATTGAGTTTTCTATCAACTTAATGCCTAGCACGACACTGATTCCCATGGCATCGTATAGATTTGCACCACGAGTTGAGTGAGTTAAAGGTCCAACTGCAGTAATTGTTAGATAAGGTTTTTATTCGCCTTGGTACTTTGTCGTGCCAAGCACCGGCTTTTTTTGATAAAAAGAATGATGACACTTTGCGACTTTGTATTGATTACCAGAAGTTGAACTGGGTGACTGTTAAGAACAAATACCCAATGCCTCATATAGATAATTTGTTTGATCAGTTGAATTGTTGCTTTTCTAAGGTAGACCTGAGATCGGGTTATTGAGAGTGAAGGAGGAGGATATCCGTAAAATGACATTCGCATACAAGATGGCCATTATGAGTTCCTAGTGATACCTTTTGGGTTAACCAATGCACCATACTTGTTTATGGATTTAATGATTTGAATCTTTCGTAAGTTCCTTGATCGTTTTGTGGTTGTCTTCATTGATGACATTTTGATTTACTCACCCTCTGAGGAGAAATACGAGGAATACTTGTCAATTGCGCTTGAGTTACTTAGAACCCACAAACTGTATGCTAAGTTTAGGAAGTGTGAGTTCTGGTTAAAGGAGGTGAAATTCCTAGGCCATGTGGTATCTGGAGAAGGGGTGACTGTAGATTCCTCTAAAATTGAGGTAGCGCGAGATTGGGAACAACCTAAGAATGCCTTTGAGATTCGCAGTTTCTTAGAGTTAGCCAAGTATTATCGTCGTTTTGTGGAGGATTTCTCTAAGTTAGCCTCACCTTTGACTAGACTGATAAGGAAGGGAATTAAGTTTGCGTGGAGTGAGACTTGTGAAAAGTCATTCCAAGAACTCAAGGTCAGGCTTACCACTGCTCCAGTGTTGATTATTCTGGAGAGGGATTTGGTTTATTCAATGTATTATGATGCGCCTCGAGAAGGTTTGGGTCGTGTCTTGATGCAAGATGAGGATGCCTCATATGAGGAGAGACCGGTTAGAGTCCTAGATACTCGAGACCAAGTCTTGCGTAGCAAGACAATTCCTTTGGTAAAGGTGTTGTGGAGACATCATAGGGTTGAGAAAGCGACTTGGAAACATGAGTTGGAAATTTGTGAGAAGTATCTGAACCCATTTGTTAATATTTGAACATGTATTGAAATTTTGGTTATGATAAAGTAATATAAATAATGTATATGTTTCAGAAATGTAAATTGTATATTTAATAATGAGCACGTGTTTATCATGGTGATAAGAATGAATGATCGGTGGATGAGTCATAGTGATGAATTTGATTTACTATCATTGTTGTAATTGGTTTAAACATGGTTTTGTTGTTTGATTTAAAATTTCGAGGACAAAATTCCTTAAGGGGAGAAGGTTATAGTGACTTTGGTTTAATCCGACCCGTCTATTGTCTTGAATCTAGGTTTTCTCGCCTTAGTAGTTGTTCATGTCTTCTTCTATTTTATTTATTGTTGAGTTTAGTTGTTGGAAGTTTTGGCTGAGTTTGAAATAGATTTGGAGGTTAGTATTTCGAAGAATTGATTGCCCAAAATTCTGCTTGCTCGCTCGAGTAATGCTTCTTGCGCTCGAGCAGTCTTTTACAGTTTGCAAACTACTGAGAGTTTGATATCTATCGAGCGACACTTCTTGCACTTAAGAAAGCTTTTGCAGGTTTGAACTACTGAGAGGGGTGCATTGTGCGCCCTAGCAACCATTCTTGTGCTCGAGCGGTGTCTCCGTTGTGTCTGGTCGCTCGAGCAACCATTCCTGCGCTCGAGCTATCTATGCATATATCAGTCTGAGAAAGTCACTTTTTCCATCACTTTTTATTTCTCTCTCTCGCTCTCTCTCGTAAACATTTCAAAACCCTAAGTTGAGACCCTCTTTCTTTAGAACTCACATTCTCTCTACAAATACACTCGATCCACCCATTTCTACACCCTAGTCCCTTGTTTAAAAAAGAGAGCATACCAAGAGCTTGCTTTTAACCTATGAAATTGTGTTTCACCTCCATTGAGTTCTACCCATTTCTCCTTTGGGTCTTCTTTCTTGAGGTAGGGTTCTCCGCACTTTCTTATTATTTTTAACTTAGGTATTTGCTATTTCTAAAATAATATTGTGATTTGGAGATTTTTAAACAAATCTAGGGTTTTTGTTTAAAAATCAAAAGAGAGATTTTCAAATAGACTCTTGATAATGGTTATGAGATTGGAAATAAGGTTGAGTTGTGATAAAATAGTTAGTCTTTATACTTGGAATTGATTTTGAAAGAAAATAGGGTTTTGCCCTAAATATCTCAAATGTGAATTTTATATAAATAATTGAAATTGATGTTGGAAATGTGAAATTGGGTTGATATTGACGAGGATGGTGGAGTTAGGTATGTATTACCACTCACATCTTGGAATTTGGAAAATTTATCTATATGAAAATTATTTATTTGTTTAGAGATTTATGTTTTTGGCTATCGGTAGATGATAGCTATGACTGTTGTAAAAATTACATAAGAATTAAGAGAATTAAAGCTATTTTCTCATCCATTTCATTGGGCATTGTTGCATATTTAACACATTGAAAATATTGTTTTGGGAAAAAAAAAAAAGGGAAGTGAATACCTTGTGAATCTGGATAGGAGTGTAGTTGTGTTATTAAGTTGGCTTATGTGTCCTTGGTGAAAGTTCAAAAACCTATGTAGTTAAGTGTTGAACCTTCCGGTTAATACTGGTAAAAACGACAATTTGGTAGTGTTTGTAACCTACTTGCAGACACGTCCTAGAGAGTCACAGTTTTGTATTCATTAACCTATTTTCTATTATAAAGGAAATGATATCATGAATTGAGATATAAATTTGGCATTGCATAGTTTTAGAAAGAGAAATGAAAATATTTTGACACAAACATTACATATGCATTCACCTTATATCTTTGTTAAGATTCATAAACTGTGATGTACTATCTCTACTGGGTTTTGGCTCACCATATGTGGGAAAACCATTTTCAGGTGTTGATGATATGCATCCACCAAGACAATAGCTTAAGAGGATTCAGAGCTGAAGGCTTCTTTTTGTGTATTGTTGTATTTATTGTGCACCTATGTAAAAAAATCGTTTTCAGGTGTTGATATTCCTCCATTAAGGCAATAGCTTAGGAAGACTTGGAGTTGAGGGTTTCCTTTTGTGTATTATTGTAATTATTTCGCACAAGCCAAGAATTTTAATTATTTTAGATTTAAATCTATTTTGTTATAACCAAGCATAGTCTTGAAAAATTGTAAGTCTTTAAGACATTTATTACGGTGCTGTTTGGTAACACTTACGCTTGCTTCGCTTATATTTACAAAAATTTTAAAAACTCAAATAAAAACTTGTTTGGTAAAATTTCTGATTTATAAATCAGTGGTCTCAGTTTATAAATTTGACTAAAAAATGAAAACACAAAAAATGTGTTTCCATTTTGAGTTTTAAGTTTTTTTTTTTTTTACCACCCAACACTAGCCACCACCCGTCACCATTTTTCACCACCGTCTTCCGCCACCACCAACTACCACCCACCCCCCACCACCACCTGCCACCACCCACCTGCCACCCACTAGCCACCACCACCACCACCCACCCCTCGCCGCCACCACCACCACCACCCACTACCCACTTGCTATCCACCCACTACCTGCCACTACCATCCACCGCCCGCGCACCACCACCTGCTACTTACTTGCTACCACCATTCACCACCCACCTGCCACCACCATCCACCACCTGCCACCACCAACCACCTGCCACCCACCTGCCACCACCACCCACCCGTCACCCACCTGCTACCACTACCCACCACCCACTCGCTACCATCTACCACCACCCACTCGCTACCACCTACTACCCACCATCGTCACCCACCCACCCATTAACACCACCACTCGCCACCTACCCGCCATCACCCACCGCCACCACCACCACCACCCACTCACACCACCACCCACCACCACACTGCCACCCACCTACCCACCATTACCACCCATCACCCACTTGCCACCGTCATCAACCCATCCACCCACCACCACCACCACCCGCCATCCGTCACCCACCTGCCACCACCACCAACCACCACCCGCCATCCGCTACCGACTTGCCACCACCACCAGCCATCCAACACCCACCTACCACCACCACCCACCACTCGCCACCACCACCACCACCTACACCCATTCGCTACCACCCGCCACTGTCACCCACCCATCCACCCACCCACCAACCACCACCACCACCCGCTACCACCCACCATCCACCACCCACCTGCCACCACCACCTACCACCCACCACCCCCTACAACCACCACCACCACCCACTTGCTACCACCCATCACTCACCACCGTCACCCACCCATCCACCACCACCCACCCGCCACTACCCACCACCACTTTCTACCACCGTCTTCCGCCGCCACTTGCCATTTCTCACTCTTTTTTATATTTTTAATTTTTTTAAAACATTTTGTCAATTACCAAACGCGTTTGTAGTTTATGTTTTTCTAAAAATAAACAAAAACCAATTTATAAAATTTTTGTAAATATAAACTGAAAACATAACGTTACCAAACACACCCTACATGTTTAACATTTATTTCAAATCTTTAACTTGTAACGCATGCTATATATTCAAGGTTAGGACTTGTGAATGTATAATTGCATACGCTACTTTTGCACTAGGGAATCTTATGAATTGATAAGATTATTGTATTCAGAATGGTATTGTTATTCATTAGTACTGTGGATCGCTTTTATTGTACATATTTCAGGACGTTACACACACTCACTTCGACTTCCACCAAGTGAATGCATCGTTCTTGACTAATTTCCGATCAAAGTACAACGGTTTTTAGTTGATGCTAGCAAAGAAGATAACGTGAACGTGGACAATGGATAGTGAACAACAAGGTTTAATAGTTTCTTTTAACACTTGGGATTTCTAACACTTTTTTTTGGTCATTTTGATGAAAAAAATGATTAACTAATTTGGGGCATTTTGAGGCTTTAGATTTCGTCGAGAAAAGAGAAAGCAGGAGGAGCAAAAGGAAAGGTACAATAGGGAGGGGGGTTAGTTGTGATGCATTAGAGGAGGTGCCAGGGATGGTGAAAGAGGTGATAGTTATAGATTATGTATTGCTTGAAAAAGTGAATTTTAATTTAAAAAATAAAAAATTATTATAAAGTGTACGTGACACTATCTATTCATTACTCTTTCTATTTTTTAGTATATTTTTTTTTTATAAAAAGTTAAAAAATTAATTAAAATAATCAATTCTAAAACAAGTTCACTGACAGAAAAGAGGAAATATTATTGCTCAACGGATATTGTAAAAGTTAATTATTTTGCAAATATTTTTTTAAATGTACACTAAGATGTAAATTCTCCAAGAAAAAGATTAGTAAATTGACAAAGATACTCCTTTATGTTAATTGATGTATGGTTAAAATTGAATCTAGTTTTAAAAATAATGATTTAAATTTTAAAAAATAAAATTTCAAGATTTAATCTGTAATAAGAGTTCTTAGATTTTATTATATTTTTTTTAAACTTCCCCCAAAAGAATTGAAAAACAAAATTAATTCTGATTTTTTCTTAACCTGTATAATTCAAATATAGGTAGAAAATCACTTATAATTTTGACTTAAAACATGTCTTTATAATATTTATTTTCTTTTCTTTCATTAATAGATTTGATTTATATAAACCCACTAATCCACTAGCCCATGATCCCTCACACCCACTAACTAATATCCAATAAATAAAAAATAAAATACATAAAATTTTTAATAAAATAAGATACTTAACAAGTTTCAACATTGATATCATTTTAATAATATTACTGATTGCAAATATCAAGCATAAAATCCGAATCATGAAGCCTCAATATAGCTAAGAAACAGATATAAAATTAAGTAATCTTGGAAATCTTGAAAAATATATCATTGAAAAATATATCATAAAAATGATCATGAAAGATTCCTCACCGTTAGATTATACATACAATAAAACACTACATACTAGGTAAATGATAAAAAAATCTTCATAAAACATTTTATGATATTTTTTTTGTGATCCCTAATATTATTCATAAAATATCATGGAGTAGCAAAAAATTATTTACAAAGAAAATAAAAACATTATAATTATAATTATTTATAATATTTTTTACTTTTCATAAATATTTTTCACTAACACTATATCCAGGTGTAATTATCCGTATAAATATCACTAAATAAATGAAATGTTTGAAGTCGAGTCCTCAGGCCCCGTTTGATACAACTGTAAGAAAGTAATTATAACTTATATTTTAACAGCTTATAACTTATAATCAGAATATAAGCTGATTTTTAATTTATAAATTGCTTCTTCTCCCACTCAAAGAATAAGTTAATTTTTAACTTATAAAAATTATAAACTGTATTGTTAAGCTGAACTAAACACATCAAAATAGTTTAAATTAAACTAAAAACTTAAAAAACTGAAAATAAACCCTACCAAACAGCGCCTGGATCTCATTTGCCAATTAAAAATTTTAGTCAAAAATTTTTAAAAAATTTGTTTAATAACTTTTTATTTTTTTAATAGTTAAATATATATGTATATATAACCAAACAAACCAAAAAAAAAAAAAAAATTAATGAAACAATCAATTCCCAAAGAGCTTTTAATCACATAATAAAACTTATATGATCGAATGTGTTAGAATTAAATCATAAATCATAAATCACAATCACAGAAGACATAAATAGTAAAGAAAAACTATGATCTACACATCCTATATGTAGTGCCAAAAAATACAAGTTGTTGGTTTGGGACATGTATGAACATGAGAGATGAAGCAGAGAAGCAGCCAAATATTTAAGCAGAAGAATTAATTGTGTTGTGCCAAAAACTGTATGTTGAATTGAACAAGGGGTGGTTCTCTCAGACAAATGCCTCGATTCGTCGTCAGGGTGAATGGAATGGATATCGGACTCGTCATCGTTTTAATCATCACAGAGAACCCCCCACTCTCTAATCAAATATAACATCCATTGAAGAAATAAAATCAAACAGAGATCATTCTACCAAAAATACAAAAGAAATCAAGATAATCAAAGGGAAAGCAGAGGTTAGATATCTTCATTCTACGAAGATCTGAATGCTCAACCTACCTCAAAACAAGAGAGAGAGAGAGAGAGAGAGAGAGAGAGAGAGAGAGAGAGAGATTGTTTAACGTTTGCGGCATTGCCAAGCCCTTCACTGGCAAAGCAATTGTTTTATAGGCGGAAAGGGTTTTCCAATTTAGGGTTTTCCAATGTAGGGTTTATTGAGTCGTAAGGCGGTCATCTACCGGGCCCAATAAAAACCTGACCCGGCCTCATAATTTGTATAAATATGGGTAAATTATACTTCATCTCCATATCACTTTATCATTTTCAATTAAAAATTATAATAATTAAAAGGGTATTTGATATGATCTATATAAGTCCATTTATTTAAATAAGTATACTTATTTTAATCATATCATTTTTTTTATTTTTTTGTATAATTTTTCGTAAAAAGTTAAAAAATATACTTATTTAAATTATTCCAAATACCTCTTAACTCTCTTTATTTATTATTAATATTTTTTAATTTGGATCTTTATGATTAAAATATCATTTCACCAATTTGATAAATTAAACTCTATGTCCTTGAACTATCACCTCATATTAGGACTGGATATAGAATTATCTGAACTGTACAACCCGCCCAACTCGAACTGAACCACATACAAATGGACAGTTTCGCAAACAAAATGCGGACGGATACGATTTGAAATATGGCATAATTGTGGGTTGCGGGTTTAACTCGCACCCGCAAAACTCCGCCTGCACTTAGACTTTTTTTTTAAAAAAAAAACCTAGACCGTTGTTATTTTATTATTGCATTTTAGATGAATGTAAAAATTAATGAATAATTACTTTTAGGATAAGTTTAGGATTTTGAATGATTTTACTTTAATTGTATTTTTGGGTAGTATAGCGAATGAGATTGATGATTTAGTTTAGGATTTTGAAAGATGTGCTTATGTTAGTTTATGATTTGATTTAAAAGTTTAGTATTTTGAATGATTTATTTGTGTTAAGAATTGATTTTGTTGTGTTTTTAATTTTATAAGTTTTAATTCATTAATTATTAATGTTTGAGCATTTTAGAAAATGAGAGGAAAGGGGCCCAAAATAAATATTTACAAAATGGAAAAAAAAAAAAAAAAAAAAGACTCCAAAATAAATTTTTAAAGAAAAAAGTCCAATCCGCAAACCGCCTGCAACCACCCGCACATCCGTAAACCCTATCTGCACAAACTGCAACTCGCACTGTGGGCGGTTTGCGTGTTGAATTTTTTTCAAATGGCATACATGCGAGCTGGTCGAAACCGATCCGCAAACCATCCAAAATCGAACCGCGACCACCCCAACCTCCTATCATTTTACCTCCTTAAATTATTTGGATTTTCTTTTTTTTTTATTTTAGAACTAAATTAATTTTTAATTTGTTGAAAAAAATTTTAAAATTTTGAAAATCAAACAAGAAGTTCAAAACAATTCCCAAAAGCGACTCCGCATCGGTCTCCTTTCCAATACTAACCAACTAACTCACAACCTCTTCATATTTAGAACTATACACTGATATTTATTCAATATTGTTCACCTTGATATAGGATTCATCACACTTCCACAAATCTTTTGAGTTCAAGTTGGACCCCTCAAGACTACTCGCAGTCAGTACAGTATTATGAAAATTTTCTTCATCGCTTGAGTGAAGGTTTGCTCGCTCAAGCGGTCTTTGGGGAACTTTTGCCTACAGTCTAGAGATTCTTAGAGTTGATGGAATTCACTCGAGCGCGTGAGTGTTCGCTCGAGCGTAAGAGTGTTCGCTCGAGTTGTCACGTCCCGAATTTACACGTTTTGACTCACGTGAATAAACCACCCAACAATGAACAGTAGATAACAACTCTCATGCAAATAAATATAATATTGTCGCACAATATATATGTTTGTCCGATTTTATACATTACTAGATACAATATTTAAGCCAAATGAATATTCTATAAATAAAATATGCACAGACGTTATAAATCAAATTAAACGCCCTGAGGCTTACATCATACACAAGGGTATAACCCTTGCAAAAATGGCACACGGCCAATAAATAACATAAATGGCCATTGGCCTACAAATAACAGAACCACCCTACTTGGTTCCGAACACAGCTTCACGTTACAGCCACATCCACTTATACCTGAAAAATATTTCAACCACGTAGGGTGAGTATAAAGCCCAATAGAGAATATTTCAAAAAAACTAAACATACTCCACCAGCATAAATAATCATAATGCAATACATATATATAATATGCCCGAATGCTTTTTCAAATCCCTTTGATTTCTCAACAAAATCATTTCTTTCCAATTACCAAAACTTTACGTTTAATCAAAACGCTTTTCCGAAGTTCAAACTATCCATTTGATATAAAATTTCTTTCCATAAAAAACAAATCCAGGTATTTTAATACCAACCAGCAAATATATTGTTAAATCAAATGCGAATACATCACTGCACAATAACAAATGTATTATTAAAACCATTTTCCAAACATCTTGTTCCAAACTAACATAATAGTAAATAAATGGGTAAATTTCCAAAACAAATACAATCTTTCATAGAAATTTCGTTCGCGGGAAACCGTAAACCAGCATCCATGTAAACATAGTCTATACAAGCACGACCATTGCTATTTTACGAATATTTCGTTCGCGGGATCGGGATCCATGTATATGCGTGGTTTTTGGGACTTTCACCCTGGACACACATGCCAACTTATTTGAACGAGACAATACTTACTTCCCAGATTCACCATTTTATTTACCCATTTCCAACAGTATAATACATGTAACTCAAAATATTATTTTTCCAAAACAATGCAAATGTTTCAAAACATAATGTGAGAATTTCCAAAATCCAATACATACTCCATGATATGAATGATTTCAAATCGTTTAATCCATATGCAATTTTTAACACATGGCAATACTATCCTCCACTGATAGCCAAACAGTTATCTCTAATGCAATAATTAAAATATAGCAATATAGATATATTTTTCAAAAGAGTAACAATAGCCATTTTCAAAATCCCACAACCATTTTCTTCCCATCTTTCACAAAACCAACATCATTTTCATTGTTAACACAAGCCAAAACCCATGCTTTTAGAACAAAAGCTCATTTTCTTTCAAAATCACTTTTGAGTAAAGGAAAGCCACCATATCAACCTATCTCAACCACCAACACAAAATCATAATCTTGTTCAAAAACTCATTTGAAAAATCTCTCTTTTACATTTCAAATCCAAACCCAAAGTTTAAACCAAAACACCCAAATCCAGAGATTTGTTGAAATAACAAATAACTAGAGTAAAAGTCATACCAAATGACTACCAAATATAACTAACAAAATACGCTACAAATAGGCTACCAAACTCATATTGAGTTAAGGAAATAGACCTTACCTCTTGAAGCTTAAGATGAGAACTCTAAAAACTCAAAGTCAATGAAACCACGAAACTCTCGGATAAAAAAAAAAAAAGCCCTTAATGAGATCTACAACTTTTCTCAAAGGATCAAGGTGAAAAGATGTCTCTAACCAAGTACATCTAGAGATCTATGTAAGAAAAGTTGAGTTTCTAAGATAGAATGAGAGATTCACGGTTTAAACAGAGAAGAGAGAGAGAAAAGAAAAGTGAATGAGAAAAGTGTATTTGGGGTCTATTTATAGTGGTAGAATAATAGTCCTAAAGTCAAAGAAAAGAATAAGTCAAACCCCCAAAGAGTAGAGCCCAAAACCGAACCAAAATCTAGAAATTAACTAACAAAGGTTGACCTTCAAAACAGTGGTGTCGACCCTCAAGAGGAAAAGCTGAGATACTAATGTGTGTAGCAAACAAGGGTTGGCCTTAGGAACTCAAGGTGTCAACCTTATTTTTCAGTAGACACTAAAACAAAACAGCAATGGAAGGGTCGACCGTAGGAACTTAGGGTGTCGACCCCAAAAACCAGCAGAGACACCAAGAGCAAGGCAACAAGGTGGTGTCGACCCGCAGGAAGACTAGTGTCGACACTAGAGCAAATTTTCCAAGTTCCCAAAGAACTTTTCAACGAAAACAAGTGCGAACAAATAATCCCAACAAGTTTAAATCGAATTGTACTTTTCCAAAACTAAAATTCGAAAACTCCAAAGACTCCCAAAATGAAAGTAAATGAATTAAATACACTCTCCAATAGTTTAGAGGACACAAGTGCAACAACCTCCCCACCTTAGGAAATTTTGTCCCCGAAATTAAGAAACGCCAAAACCAAAAAGGTCACTCAATCAGTAAAAGAAAACACAACACCCAAGCTTAGATCCATCTGGGGATACGTTCTCGGATCTCGGTCCAACACCTCAAGGTCCCAAAGACACCTAAACACCAAGGATGGTAAGAAAACATCACGAATGACTCTTCAATCCATATAACTTGTTGTGGTCTATGAGACGAGAAACAACAGCTACCGTAACAACAACAATCAACAAGAACTCCTCGGACTCAAGGACGTGATCTACGCCTTAACCACTGACAATACCCAAATTGCTACTGAGTGCTCAACGCTCGAACATGGAGAATAAGAAAGCTACTTGCACACAAAGCTCACAATCAGCTTTCTCGTAGCACGAGAACATAAAACAAAACACAATTAATCCTAACAACGTTATGGTATATCAATGCCCGACAATTCTAAGTTTTTATAATAAAAATAAATAAATAAACATACAACATGTAACTAACAACTCAAACTAGATCAAAACACGACTTCCCAATACAAGATATATGATACCCCATTCAGGTTAAAGAAAATTCCTTATTTTCCCATTTGTTTCAAAACACTGTACCTTCCCAAAAGGTGTTTGAACTCACATCGTCACAACCCAAATACATTCTCAATCGTTCACTGCAAAACTCAGGGATTTTCAATCTGTTTTTCCGAAACCACAAATGTTACTCATAACACCAAAATCAATTTCATTTTCAAAATATTATTTTGTTATTAATTTTATTTTTTTATTTTTTTTATCTTTTATTTTTTATTTTTTGTTGAAATTAGCTTTTTATTAAACCAAAAAAAAACTTGCATTTCAAACCCAAATCGTTTTAGTTTAAGAAAACTACTCATGGCCACAACGCCAAAAAGAATTTTTTATTTTTTTTGTTCTCAAAATCATTCCATATCGTTTTTCCGATGATCCGCAACACAATCACCTAACAACACTCATCACAACCACAGTGATGCCACAATACCAAAACAAAATTTCCACGATAAGAATCCGTAGAAATTTTCGAAATGCCAGCAACGCAATAACACAAGAGAGAAATTTCACACCCACTGATCACATAATGACGCAAAAGCACAACATAAGACCCAAGTATCTAACCGTATACACGACTTACATGCCTCACAATGACATCATTCAATTACACAACCCTCAATTCCAACCTATTTCCGACGTAACTATATGTCAACCAATCCAAATACTAACCAATCAACTATCCAACACCATTATCCTGCACCAGTCTCCAAACACCAACATACCACTTAAATTTACATAACCCAACATCAACACCAACACCTTGCCCAACCTCACTAACTCCAAAATGGAGTTCTATACACAACCTCACATGTTCGTTGAATCCTTCCGGATTACAGTACTCTGGTTCTCAATTCATTCATCATACATATGCCTATGTGGCATGCACTTGCTTACTCCACATTTGAGTCCGAAATGGACTTCTCAAGTTAAAGTACAACACACCCCCTCAAGTCAACGCATACACCAACCTTTCACACCACGCACACAAGGACCGATAAGGTCAAAACAACTCTGACGGAGTGCACCAATCACTCTACACAATCTTACTGCCTCAGTCGGAGTTCCACTATCCAAACCAAACAACAAACACCACACCAAGGTAACCCAACACTATTGAACATAAAACTACCCAATCCATATATGAACCACACTATTGCCCCAACGAGGCACCCTTCTGGGACCATCTCATCTCCAACCCCCTTCTACACATTATCTAACAACTATCAGACAACCATGTACCGTTACACGCCACACAAGGTAAAACCCCATTACTTACTGCACAACATCTCACCTTTAACCCTAAATAGGTTACTTCAGCACTAAATCCCTCATTTTGCCATTGTACTCACAATCCTGACCAAGTTCACAAGAACGAGTTTCACATATTTATTCTCTCGCACCTAGCCGACTCGCAAGAGCCTACCACGCTACAGCGCCACCAGTACTACATAACAACCCAAACCGAACAACAGGTAAACATAACACCTCCATCCATCAATGACCAATAAAGTTAACTCTTTAATGCACATCCTATCTCATCACTTATTATACTAGTACAACCAAAAGACTATGTCCCCGAGTCAATCTACCAGTTGCTAATACTTACTGAACAATTACACTAAACCAAACCCCGATGCATATACACAATACTTACAAGGCCTTCAAAATCTTACTATCCTAACTCCATAGAAAAACAAAAGAAGTTCTCAACCTCCTCTACCCAAGTCACAACTCTACATTCCCTACTACTCTTAATCAACCTAGAATACTACTCAAGCCAAAACGGGGCCTACCTTCGAAAACAATCACTTTCTCACTATCATTCCAAACCTCAACTAATAAACACTAAACCACTATGACCCTACACATAGGTCACGTACCAACCATGGGTTACATACTTGACCAACCCTTCCAAAAACATCTCTTAACTTAACCAGAATTGAGGTACACATCTCTCGCACCCAAATATAATAAATAAATTCTAGAACTTAGAGTATGTTTGTTTTGAGGGATTATTTCATGGGATTAAACTATTAGTTTATCCAGACTAATAGTCCATTGTTTGGGTCAATTTTTTTGCTCCGGATTAATAGTCCTTCTGGACTATTAGTCCCTTATATGAGAGATTATTGTATCCTAGGGGGAGGGGTGGGATTATTTTCATAGGATTGGTATCACATGGGATTAATGTGTGAAATGTCCATTTTACCCTCATGCTATTACTTAATGAACAATTGGAAAAGGGTAAAATAGTCTTTTGAATATTTATAAATTATTTTTTTAGTGTTTTTAATTTAAAATTATATATTAAATAAAAAATATAAATCATAAATTATAAATTATAAATTAAATTTAATTAAAAATAATAAATTAAAAATTATGGCCTTATAAATTTAATTTTTTTAGTGTTGTTAAAAAATTAAATTTATATATTAAATAAAATTACTTTTTTAGTGTTGTTAATTTAAAATTATATATTAAATAAAAATATAAATTATAAATTTAATTTAATTGAAAATAGTAAATTAAAAATTATGGCCTTATAAATTAAAATTTTTAGTGTTATTAAATTATAAATTATAGATTACAAATTTAAAATTATATATTAGATAAAAATTATAAATTATAAGGCTAAAGTAGTCTTTTGGACATTTATCCTTATCCAGTTCCTTCAACCAAACATTGGATTCACTAAAAATAGTCCAATCCAAACATCTAATCCCATGACTAAACAAACATAGGATACAAATCCAGTCCGACCAAATAGTCCGAGGACAATGTATCCCAGAATTAACAATCCGATAGATTACAATCTTTCCTTATCTAGTCTGTCTAAACAAACACATAGGGAAACATTTGCAAGAGACTACCTGAGTAGAACACAAGGTGTTCAGAACATACCACCCACCAAACACTAACAACCAATACTACGATAAGGGACTAACATCCCTTCACAAGAAACAACCAACCAGATAATACCAAGATCCGCTGACATTGCCTACCATTAAGGTACAAGTCTATACCCAACGAAACCATATGCTATTCTCGAAACGCTAGTAACTCTAAGTCTCTTTATACCTAGAATAAAAGAATACTCCACCTTTGCATACATCCCTACCTCATATCGTACCAGTTTACTAGGCCAATCCTAGACCAGTACACCGCAACAACTCGTCGCCCAAACACTAACTCAAAACCAATCACACCATCCACGATCTCCTAACACTTCGTGCCTTATTAAATTGCCCACAATAACGATAACTTTACCTGGTATTCAACCAATTGCCTCACTCAACTGCAGGAAACAATCACGCCTATTCCAGTTAATCATACATCATCTACAATGAATAACTCATGGCCTAAATGGCCCAACTAACTTCACCAACCTTAAGGGAAGTCAAACCACAACACTACATCTCAACCAACGACACCCCACAACACGGATTTCTAGGTTACCAACACCGAAGTTGGAACCATACACCACCACTACCAACACATACAAGTTCAAACCTAACTCTTCATGTTTTAGAAACTCTAACGCCACCAACACCCCTTCCATGGGTTACACAACTTAAAACAACACACTCAATTGGGAAACACACCCCACGTTACACCTCACACCTCTGACTGCCCAAGGTCATAACTAACTCTAATACATACTAGTCCACAGACTAACAACCAACAACAAACATAAACGATACCACCTAAGTGAGTATCAGAACTCAATCCTCACACGTCGTCACAAAGGACTCAAAAACACTACCGTCTTTCAAAGACGTACCAACCACCACCAAGGCAACCAACGTTAACTCACAACCAACGCTAATACATAATCGACATAGCACACACCGGGGTACCCACTTTGAGTTCACTACTTCTTTCCACATATCTCTATAAAAGAGAGAATACTCACAATACATAACATTAGTACCATTTCCCAAAATACTAACACAATCACATAACGATTATTCGAACAACCACATTAAGACTCCACTCAAATCACATATCGCCTACCACATAACACATAATCGTGCTAAGTCTACAAAGATAGTTTATCAAAATGAAGATACACACTCATATACTACATACACTCTCTCTGTCCCAATTTGTTAGTTCGTTTCGGAAATTCCAACTTTTTAAGGAGAAATACAATCATTACACTTAAATTGAAATTTTAAAATATTTTTTCACTACATCTATCTTTTCCAAATTTTAATATATTTATAATTACTCAAAAGAAATAATTTTGGAAAATCAAATATTTCTTGACTTTTCAAGTAGGACTATTATTTTGAGACATCCCAAAATGGAATAATGGAAATGAAGAGAGTACATCACAAGTTACATCCACACCCTATCTTATTTTTAATATAAAAAGAAGTTATTTTACTTTATTGTATAGATACAAAATATATAATTTTTAATATAAATTTGATTTTTATAAAATTAATACATTTTCAAAAGATATTAATAAAATCTTTAGAATGAAATTAATATTTAACATATTTAATAAAAAAACAAATCCATAATTCATAATTTAAAGAAATTTACATGATGAAAATAATTTGTATGATTTGAGTTAATAAAAATATATATTTTTGAATAAAAATATATTATTTTTATTTGTTAAGAGAAAACGTAGAGAGTAATAAAAATATTAACTCAAATTATACAATTAAAATAAAAAAAATTATATTCAAATATATAAATATTAAAAAATTTATTTTCGTTAAAAAAAGATAGAATCATATGAAAGTGAAAATGAAAATGATATGTTTTTTTCACCAAACTATTTTTAATTTTTTAGAAAAAAAAAATTGAAAATTCAACTAGACATTTTATATTTCAACTTGAAATATAGTTACAAAAATTAGTTTTAAAAAATTAATCGCATAGTATATTTCAACTTGATAAATAGATATAAAAATATAAAAATTAGTCACAAAAGAAGAATTCACATAATATATTTCAGCTTTAAAAATATTTGAGCAGGATGCAAGTTCAAGCTATGCCAGAGTGCAAATCCATAAAAATATTTTTGAAAAGTGAGTGTCAATTCTTTTGATGAATTTTCTTTATAAGGATAAGAATAATTATCTATAATATTTTGTTACTTATCTTTACAATGGCTATGTGTTTATATTTATCTAATATTATATATTAGATTATGCTTATAATTTATAATTGATTGTTTTTAAATTTTTAGTTAAGTTATTTTTATAATTTAATTACTTTTATTTTTATTTTGTTCTATTATTATTTGTAGTGAAGTGTTATCATTTTATCTAATTCTATTTTTCAGTATATCTAATATTCATATAATTTTTTTGGAAAAACTGCGAAATCAGACTCTAATAATAATTTGAACACAACAAAATAAAACACTTTTTAAAGACAAAATAAAATTTTAAGATTTTTTTTGTAATAAGATCTTAATTAGATAAGGTCTTTTATTAGTTTATAATACTTATGAAGATATATATTTTATTTTTGTAATTTTTTTAATGACTAAATAGATTTGAATTAAATATTTAGGGACTTATTAGATTTAATTGATAGTTTAAGAACTAAATAGATTTTGATTTATATATAATTTAGGAATTGAATAGATTCAATTTATAGTTCAAGAATTAAGTAAATAATTTGATAATAAGTTAAAGAATAGAAAATGTAATAAACCCGAGAAAATAACAATGATGTTGACCTGTAAAAGTTTCGTATGGGTAATCGTATTCACATCCAAACTTCTCAAGATTTTCCTTTCATCAAAATATGCAATCAATAGGAAATTAATAAATAATCTCTTTAATTTTTCTTGTGTTCCTTGTTCAAATCTCTGTTTTTATCATATGGTTTATTTCTTTGATTTAATCATGTGATCAAAAAGTGATTTACAAAACATAAAAGAGGGACAATAATTCCGGATCCATTAAAAACCATGATTGTTAAGTCAATCTCAATTCAAGTTATATCCTGCATGTAACATAATTGCTTCTTCAAAAGCACACTCCAATTGTTTCACAAACAACAATCCAATTAGTGTTTCCCGGTGAAAAAATTAGACAATCAATCTTCCATTTTAAGTGAAGATAATCTTCCTTTCTAATTGGTTCTTATACTAGGATCTACAGCTTCAGAAGAACCAATAAGGCTTTTATTGACTGACCTATACTATACGTACTTTAGGTGGATGAACCAATTAAGGAGGACAACTAATTTCACTCAAAAGAGATAGGTGAATAAAATTAATTGCCTTTTACATCCAATAGTTTATGTCATACAGTTTTCAGCTGCTTATATTTTTTGAAAGTTTGCTTTACAAAAAACAAAAAAATATATTCATAAGCTATGGATGGTTTATTTATGGGTAAATTACATCCCTGCACTTCACACAAAATCTCACTTTAGTCCTTACACATTAACGGGTTGTTTGGGGTGTCCTAAATAAGTGTACTTTTTGACTTTTTGGACTAAAAGGTTGAGGAAAAAAATATGATTATTTGGATTAACTTTTTGACTTTTTATAAAAAAATGTGTATTAAAAAATTGTATAAATTAGTGTGTAGGAGAAGATTAGGAGTGTGAGTTGTACGGTCGTACTATCTGCGCAGCTGAATTGATGCTAAGAAGTAGTTGCCTACTTCGAGCATTGCACTAGACGGTACTGTTCGGCCTTGGGGGCCATCACGGATCCCATTTTGATAATCTGAACCGTGCAATGTGTAGAACTCGTCGAGTGCTATATGCCTGTTAAAAATCATGTTGATTGGATATCAATAGCTATCTGATCAAAAAAAAAAATTTCAACCGTTAACTGTAACATCATTCATTTTTTTTATTCAAAACTGATTTAATTATGTAGTTAGCGATATCCGATCAATGTGATTTTTTACAAACATATAGTACTCGACGAGTTCTACATATTGAACGGTTCAAATTATCAAAACGGGATCCGTGATGGGCCGCCACAGATCGAACAACAGTGTTATAAAATTGCACCCCAACTGTGCATTTTTTCTAAAAAAACGCAGCCAGACTCTGAACTGGTCAGACTAAGTTGTAATTTTGTGGGTAATTTTTTTTTTTTTTTTGATGAATAGTGATAACTTTTTAACTTTTTGAGTAATTTTTTGACCTTTTGACTTTTACTGAGTATCCCAAACCAGCCCTAAATTGTGATTCTTAACCCCCTGCACTTTTGGTCAAGTGTCACATTGACCCTTCTGTTAATAGTGAGGCTAACAAAAGTCAGCCTTTGGGAAGCTATCCTTTGGGAAGCTAAGTGTCGCAATTTTGATGATAGAGAGTAAAGTGAGAGTTTGTATAAAGTGCAAGGGTGCAAAGTGTAATTTATCCTCACATATTTTTCATGTGACTAACCTCTGTTAACAATAAGGCTAACAAAAGGGCCAAAGTGACACTTGACCAAAAGTTCAGGGAGTTAGTGTCACAATTTGATGTATAGAGGCCAAAGTGAGATTTGATGTAAAGTGCAGGAGTGCAAAGTGTAATTTATCCTTTTATTTATTTAAAATCCACCTTTGTTCTTCCCTATCCATCATTGACGCTTAGCTCCAGTGCGGACTCATTCATTAAGCACCATTCTCACATAAGTCTCGATAAACCATAGTTCTAGTACCAGATAGTTGATAAAACAAAAGTGTGAAATGAGCATAAAAGCATAAAAGCATTTTCGAAATAAAAACCAGAAGGTTACCATGTAGAGCACCCAACACTTCATAAAACAAAACCAAGTGTGACAAAGGGCAGGTTTTGAACGACTGTAAAAACATTTTGAAACAGAATATACAGCATCTTTGTTACAAACCTCAGTACTTCTCTGCGACAGGTCTGGAAGGAAATAACCTCAGAAGAAATGTCATCAATGACCAAAGGCAAGTGACACCAATGACTTGGAAAGCCACTAGCATAGCAACCATGGCACCACTTCTTTCCAGCACATCTGGGGTTACAGGAACCCCCTTCATTGCAAACATCAACCTCTCAATGAAATTAGCGGCTTTGCTCAACTGATAGAGTCTGTAGACCTGCCAAAACAATTCAAAGTTTTTGTAACTCGATTTTTTCATCCTAGAAGAAAGGAAAGGAAGTTAAATAAGTTTTGAAAGTCATATACCTCAAAGATTATAGGCACTAGAAACCAACAAGATGATCCACGTTTGTCAAGGCACATTTCAAACACAAACTGAGCTAGACACCCAGCAAGAAAAGGAGCTATTGCAACCAAGGCTGGCAACCCAAGTACTGGCCAAGTAACATAGACAGCAAAGAGAGGAGCAATAACCTTAAAGCCCATGGTGAAGAAGGCAGATGTCAAGTATCCTCTGAGGCCTGTGATGAGGCCCCACCTCTTTGGGCTGAATTGCAGATATGGCTTCTGAACAAGGTCGGTTACAAGTAGAAAAGTTGCAAGACCAATATAAAACATGACCTCAGAAGAGAATGAAGCCAGAATTTCTGCATTACCATAATCATGGAAGTCAAAATTGGATTGTTTATTCATAAAGAGAAAAGAACATAACGACACGAAAACAACACATTGCCAAAAGTTTAAAAGGGATACATATATGAGAAGTCATGTATACTACAAACGATACTTTTTTATCGAAGATTTAAACCAAACAAGTTCAGCAAGTATGTTTCAGTTTGAACTATTGATTTACGTAATTGGAAGTAACCAATTAGGTTTATGACGAAACCTTGATTCCTAAGAAGCACAAAACACTTCTATGGACAGAGTGTCGTGTCAGACAAGACAATATGCGGACACTCCTAAAAGCATGCCAGTCTGACAGACACTTCTTCGTAATATCAGATACTTCGACAATACTTGTTGATGCTTCTTAACATAACCTATGTGATGAATCTCTTTATAGTAATAATATTATTCATTCTTTTAAATGCAATTTGTGCACTCTAAGGTGTCGTTTGACAACGTTTACAATTTATTGTTTTGAGTTTTACATAAAACATGTTTATGTCTATTTTCAGTATGTATAAAATAAAATAAAAAAACATGTCTGGTACACAAGTATTTTAAAATTTTGTTTTTGAAAACAATGAAAATGAGGGAGGGTGGGAGGTGGTTGTCGACAGTTGGAGATAGTGGCCAGAGGTGGTTGTTAGCCGTGGGAGGTAATGGTCGAAGGTGCTTGCCACCAGTGAGAGCCGGTTGGCAGTGGCCGAAGCTTAGTTGCACGAAACGGGCGTAGGAGTGTGGCCACTTAGAAGAGTCGTAGTTTGAGAGCGCTTATATATTATTTTTATTGAAAATATATACATATATATATATATATTTTGATTGGCACCAGGGTGTCCGAATTAAAGCCTGACTAATCTCCAAGGGTGCATAGACCCTCGACAAAGAGTTTCCTGCAAGTGCACCACGGTTAATTCAAGGGTTTTCCCCCAGTCCAATGACCTCAAGAAATTGTTAGTACCTAAGAGGTTTCAATCCCTAAACCTTAAGGGAAGCACACCCCCAAGACCCAAGGCCAACCCCTTGGGGTTATTATTGAAAATATTTTTAATTTATTTATATAAACTTCTTTTTTTTTTTTAATTTTTAATTGACGCGCACGCGCACACACACATATGTGTGTGTGTGTTATAAATGAGTTTTAAATTTTTTATTTTTATATAATATTTAATTAATTAAATACAACATAAAAATATTTTTTTAAAAATGAATAGAAAATAAATATTCATTCTAAATATTAAAAAAAATGAATTAATAAATTCAAACATTATAAGAATATTTTAATTCATTCTCATTAATACTATCACCAAAATAGATGTCTATAAAAAATAAATAATACGTCATTATCATTGAAACTTTAAATCACAGACTATGAAGCACCGACACTTTCCCAAGGCTGGCGTACGAGTGTCGGACACGCGTCGGACACACTGTGGACACGTGTCCGACACTCTCTAACGTGTCCTCTTTTTTTTTGAATTTTTTCAGTTGGACACGCGATGACACTTTCTGGACACGGATCGAAGAACCCTAAGCTGTTGGAGAGAAAGAGGGAAACAGATCGAGGGAGAGATTGATTGAACGAAAAAGCCCTAATCAGTTCAAAAGAGATGAATCAAAGAAGCCCTAACCTGAATCTTCTTCGTCTTATCTGCTCTGGTTCATCTTCTCTACTCGTCTTCTTCTCTAGTTCATCTTCTCTGCTCGTCTTCGTCTCTGATTCATCTTCTCTGGTTCATGTCTCTTTTCTTCTTCTATTCTCTTCTCTCTTTCTAATTTCACTCCCTTCTTTTCACTTCTCTCTTTTTCTCCTCCCGTCTCTTTCCCTTCCTTTTTATTTCCTGATTACACCTCTCTCTCCCCTCTATTTTTTTCCTTTTTTTCTTTTATCTTTATTTTTATTGAACCTAAACTTTATAGAATAAATTATTTTTATTTTTTAAAAAAAAATCATTTTTATTAAAAACAATTTAAGAAATATGTTTATTAATTTTATTATTATTATAATTGTATAGGAACTAATAAATTTTTTTTTTAATTTTAGACATATAATAAATGAATAAAATTATATATATTAAACGTGTCCCCAGCGTATCGTGTCCACTATTTTTTAAAAATTTGTGTTTTTGCGTGTTCGTGTCGTGTCCCGTGTCCGTGTCCGTGTCCGTGTCCGTGCAACATAGATCACAGAGACTAAAAAATTAATGAAGTGATATTATTGAATCTTCAAAACATAGAGACCAATAAAAGTAGTGGAACACAAAAAGTCATTACCTTTAAATAAAATATAATTAATGATCCATTATCAGTCACAAAAGTAGATAAAAAGATGGAGAAAACGAGAGAAAAAAAGAGAGAGAGAGAGAGAGAGGGATCAATAGAAGAAGATAGAGAGATCAAGATCAAGAGTGAGAATGAGAGATCAAGTCTCGATCACTTCCTTCTCACATTAGATTCGCGTTTCACTCTCCTCAAACTTGCTATTCTTCTCTGATTCTTCCTCAAAAGTGCAGAATCACACTTCTTCCTCAGATTCGTGAGCATTTTCCACTATTCTTGCTACTAAGGGCCGAAGGTGGTTGTTAGCCATGAGCAGTGGTGGCCGAAAGTGATTGCCGATGGTTGGAGATGGTTGCCAGTTGACCGCCTAAGGTGGTAGTTAAAGGTAGTTCTCAAAAAAAAGGTAGTGGCTAACCGTGGTTACCGTCAGTGGGAGATGGTTGGTGGTTGGCGATTGAGGGTAGCCAGAGATGGTTGGAAGAGGAGGCCATTGGTAAAGGTAGCCAGTAGTGATAAGCAATGGGGGGTGGTCGGAAAGAGTAGGAGAAAGAAGAAATGAAAAAAATTAAATAAAACAAAAAAGTGAAACCAAAATTTTCATGTTTACAAAATTTACAACTTTTTGAAAAGAAAAATAGATGCCAAACAAGTTTTTGTTTACAATTTTCAAAAATTCTATAAATATAAGGTGTCGCTTATAACATTTACAGTTTATTGTTTATTTTGCGTAAAAAAAACAAAAAAACATGTCTTGTATACAAGTATTTTAAAAACATTTGTTTTGAAAACAAGTAAAAAGAGATGGTTGTCAATGATTGGAGATGGTGGCCGAAGGTAGTTGCCACTGCTGGGAGGTGGTTAGCGGTGGCCGAAGTTGGTTGTTGGAAACATTAAGTGATGGCCGAAAGCGATTGCCAATGGTCAAAGATGATGGCCGATCAGCCGCCTAAGGTGATTTTCAACGAGTTGGTGGTCGGAGGCAGTTACTGCCAGTGGGAGGTGGTTGACGACTGAGGGAGGCGGTGGCCAAAAGTGGTTGGCTAAGGGGATCATTAGCGATTGTAGCTAGTAGTGATAAGCAATGGGCAGTGGTTGAAAGGGTGGGGAAAAGAGGAAGAATATATATATATATATATATTTAAACAAGTGAAAGAAATGTAGAAATCAAACTTGTTTTTGTTTAGAGTTTTCAAAAATTCTGTAAATATAAACATAAAACAATAAATATAAAATGTTACCAGACAGGCTCTAAACGTTACCAAACATGCCCTAAATATGTTTTCAAACATTTATAAGATGAATATATCATGTATATTACAATATTCTATGATTGTTTTGCATTCTTTAGACAACAATTGTTACGCAAATGATATCTTAATGTTAAAAGTTATGAAATATATGATTTTTTTTTAATTTTAATTTTTTTCCCCCTTTGAATAAACTATTCATATATGGGGATTGCTACTATATACACCCCCAAAAGTTGCATATGGTATTGATGTAGGACACGATTTTAAGAATTTTTGTATTTTTAGTTTTAATATTTTTGATATATTATTTGATTAGGATTCTTGTAATTTAGTAATATTTTAGAATTAGGTTTCTTAATTTGTTTTAATTTCCTTTTCCTAATTTCTTAGGTTTCTTGTTTTCCAAGAATTAGATTAGTTTATTGTTTTTTAATTTTAGATTTCTGGATGTCCAAGAATACTTGATCTCCAAGGTTTAGATGATTATAAATAGCTATGTAAGCCTCACACAAAGACAACTTTTATCCAATAATATTCAAATATTTTCTCTTTCTTGTGAATTCAAGATTCTATTTTTCTCGTGAATTCAAGAACTCCTTTGTCTACAAGAACGTTATCTAATCCCAGTCCGTGTTACATGGACTCGACAGTCTGGGGTGAAGTACCCGTGTTGACATGTCACAACACGGGTGCAGGTATGGGATCTGTGTTGGATTCGCCTCCTCTCTCTTGAACACAGCTAATAAAAAAGGAAGAAGGTTTGAGATACTTACATTGATGTATTGGGTTCAAGATCTGGATTTGTTGAATCCTTAGTAGCAGGAATCGTGGATATTGATCTCGATCTTTTTATCTTTCGATCTTTTTCTCTGTCTCAATCTCTCTATCTCAATCTCCTTTTCTCTCTCTGTCTTGATCTCTCTCTCGATCGTGTTGTGCGTGTGTGAGATAAGAGAAGAGACAAAGACAAAGATAAAGACAGAGAGGCTTCATCGTCATGCTGCTGTGCGTGTGTAAAAGAGAGAAGAGAACAGAGGAGTTTGACTAGCTACTGGTTTGTATCGTAAACCCTAATGGGCTGGACCCAAATAAATAAATAAATAAAAGGTTTGGGCCTATTGCCTGGTTTGTATCATAAACCCTAATGTGCTGGACCTAGACCCAAATAAATAAGTAAAAGCTTGGGCATATTGGCTGGTTTGTATCATAAACCCCAATGGGCTGGACCCAAATACATAAATAACAAGTTTAGGCCTATTTATAAACTCAGTTCAACAGTAAAAACTTAAGCTTTTTAGTGTTTTGTATCAACATCTCTATTAATAACATGGGATGTTATATGACTTATCCATATGTTTGATCATATTTATAAAAAAATTATTGGGCCAACTTTTTTCAACTCATCTTCGTATAAATATATTTTAAAAGTAACTATTTAACGTATCTCCATATCCATATCCAAATTTGAATCCATATCCACGTATCCTCATTTTTAATTTTGAAGTGTCCGACCCCTAGATATGCACCTGCACCCGAGTCTGTGTAACATAGGTCCCTGTATATTCCGCTACGTCAAGTGGTATTAGAGCAAAGATTTGCTTGGCTTGACAGCATTCATCAGAGTAGGAAGCACAAAACCTATTGACAATGATCGTAGAGTGGAAGCCATATGGAATGTGATTGAGGAACATTGGCTAGAGGTGCACGAACTTCGCAATGAAATTTGTAATTTACTTGCCGAATTGGGACTATTCGTCGACCAGAGGCAACCAACAACTGAAAGCATTTGCGCCAAAGGATTCACCCGAGACCAACCTGTTAGCTTACATTATTTTAAGTTTCAAAAAGAAGATTTTCTTGATTGGTTGCTTGACCTTGAAAATTTCTTTAAATACATGAAGATTCTTCATAAAAAGAAGGTTATATTTGCATCCAACAAACTTAATAAAATTGTATTGAAGTGGTGGAATAGATTATAAGATTATCGAGTTTGCAAAAGTAAAAACAAAATTCGTTCATGGTTAATAATGAAAAAGTTTTTAACGAGAAAATTTTATTTTCATAATCATGAAAATATATTGTCATATACGAATCAAGATACATCAATGGAGTTGATAAAGGTTTGCAATGAAATTATAGTTGCAAAAGAGAATATTTCACATCCTAATATTGTTTGTGTTGAGGGCACTCATAAAACTAATGAAGAAGATTTAAATATTTAAGAGGAAGTTCTATTAGGAGATCATGAGAAAATTAAACAAGAGATTTCAACCGTATGCCATGACGAAAGTCAAGACAAATCAGAGATTGTTGAAAGGATTGAAACTTATGCCTTCAAATTGGAACTTACCTCAAAGGAGGAAATAAAATTACACAATTCAGTTCATTCACCGATGGACGCTAAGGAAGAAAGAATTGATTTTATAGATGTCGAAAGTTTTAATGTGATTTTTAACATACACTTGATTGATCTTGTCAATCAATTGAAGATTAGCTTGAAGAAAATTTTGCACAATCAATTCATGGAGATTTCTTGGGAATTACAACTGAAGAAAATAAGGTATTCAAAATATTCCTTTATTTGACATGGAAGATGACAGATCTCTAGTTGGAACTCAAGGACGAGTTCTTTCAAAGAAAAGGACTAATGTAGGACAAGATTTTAAGGATTTTTATATTTTTAGTTTTAATATTTTTGATATATTATTTGATTAGGATTATTGTAATTTAGTATAAATATTTTAAAATTAGGTTTCTTGATTTGTTTTGATTTCCTTTTCCTAATCAATGATGTTTCTTGTTTTCCAAGAATTAGATTAGTTTATTGTTTTTTATTTTAGATTCCTAAGTGTACAAGAATACTTTGTCTCCAAGGTTTAAGTCTCATGGCAAAGACAACCTTTATTCAATAATATTCATATATTTTATTTTTCTTGTGGATTAAAGGTTCTATTTTTCTCGTGGATTCGAGAAGCTCTTTCGTCTTCTAGAACCTTATCTAGTCTCCGTGTATTCCGCTACATTAGGTATGCACAAATTTTAACCACAATAGTTTATAGCTTCCACTAATTTGAACCAAAAAAAGACCAAATTGGTTCATAACAAAACCAAATTGGTTCATACAAAAATACCACAAAAGCCTCAAAACCTGTGAAGGATGATTTTTTCAACAAACATGCCGCACTGCATTAAGTACTTATCAACAGATGGTACTCAGATGATACCTCTTGAGATTACACATCTATTAACTCTTCTCGAATCATTGAGATTACACATCTATTTATAGGCTAAAGACTCCTAATTCTATAAGGACTATAACTCAAATTTAGAAACTAAAAATATTTAGCAACTATTAATATTCTAAACCAACTATAACTACCAATTCCACTTCAATTATAATAGGAAACTTTAATGACTTCTAATTCTACTTCAATATAAAAATAAGAAACTTAGACTTTTGACCACTAGAATTATTTTAGACATAATAAAACTCATATATAATAATCCATTTAATAACTTGATCCAAAAATAAAACCCAAGAGCGACTCCTACAACTCATGTCCTACAATTATTGGAATTACCATTGTACCTTGAATTACTAAAACCTACTATAATGACATGAAAACTCAAAATAATTTCAAATCTTTAATTCTTAATGATCTAAATGTGCTAAATGTGAAATTCCATATTTGCTCTTCTTCTTCTTTCCGTGATCTTCATCACATATATTCTGCTAAATACAGGTACATATCAAGGCAACGGGCATTCTTGTCTCCAAATATTCTTAATTTGTTCTGTGGTCTTTCTAATCCATAAGGCAAAGCTGATCAGAGTTCGGATTTCTTTTCTATCTAAAATCTAATAATTCAATGATACAGATGGTTCACAACAAAAGTTTATCATAGTATCATAGCTCTAGAAGTAGGTAGTTAATCTCCTAAGCCAACTAAGGCATGAACTATTATATCCATGGCAGTAAACAGCTAGACTCTGTTGATCTGGTTGGTTTCTTAAATACTATTTTTAGATCATGATTAAAATTCAAATAAAACAGAGCAGCATGCATCCACACACATACATTCTGAAATCTGAAGTATCATCTAAGTGAGACCCAGCAAGGCATAAATCTCAGTGAACTGCCTATTGCTCTAAGAATGACAGTCATCAAAAGAAATCATAATCCGATTTTGGAGAAGGCCACTTAGCCATGGATTTTTCTTTAGGTCTTGTGTTATATCAAATCATATAGCATTATATCTAGCCATACAACTGAAGCACCTCAAACCATGTCATTAAGGGCGCCTTCCTCCTCTCTCTCTACTACCTCTAGGAAAACAAGGACAAAAGCAATAAAATTAAAGGAACTAAAAGGAAAAAACATGGTTTTGCACGCCATTGGATTCAAACTATTAAACATTTGAATAACTATATTGGAACAACACTGCCATGACACATTAATTTGGTGTCAGGGATCAAAGTTTCCATTCCACTATGCCGGCCAGTATCTGTCAAAAACAATTTTACCAATTAAACCAAGCAATGACTATCACTAACACTTAAGATTTAAATATTTAAGTTACTGAAAGTATTAATTTTAGCATTCTGGTCCTAGGATTCATGTAGCCAACCTACCTAAATGAGACACAAGACTTGGTTTGGTTTGGTTTGGTTTGGTTTAGGCTGTCAAAGAAATAATGCATATCAGAACACATTGCCTAAAAAAGGTTATAATAAGAGGGTCAGTTCCTTTAAACTTGATATGCATATCAGAAGGAATAATCACAAATTTGTGCACAAGTGCCTGATTTTGAATAGCTAAAAACATCAGAACTAATATTATATGTACCTGAGAGAATCTCGTCCTTGGCAAAGGCATCTATTGCTGCGATGAGGAAAAACTGTGGAAGCACCAACGACGAAATCAACGCAGCAGGAGCCAAAATCCAGAGAAAGGAGCCAGTACTTTCCTTGAAAGGGGCCGATACCAATTTACCTTCTTCAACCAACTGGTGAGTCAAACCATGAAATGACACAGAACCTGATTTACCACGAAAAGGTTCCGGTTCATCAACCCCATTTACCCGCAACTTCGTCACGTCCTTTCCTGAGAAATTCAACTTCCCCTCCTGATTAGAATTGGAAACACATACAACAATTCCTCTTTTGCTGAAGCTCCAACCAGAAGAGTCCCTTCTTGTCCTCTTCAGACCACCAAGAAAATTAACTGAAGAAAATTCCCAGTAAGAGAAAAGCCGGTCTATAGTTTAAACCCTCGTTTGGGTGCAGAGAAAGAAAGTAAAAGAAAACAAAAGTTTCAAATGGTTTAAGTTTGTTGTTGCTTTGATTTTGAAGCCTAATGTGAAAAGCTTTCTAATTCTGTTCTTTTAAGAATATTTTCTCAGGAACCAAACATAGAGTAAAAGGGAAATTAAGTGAAGGAAAGGAAGGAAAGAAAGAAAGAATATACATTTGGATGCATTTTGGAGCCAAAGTCTTCGGTCCTTGAACCCGACATGGCTTCTAGATGTCTCGGAACAGACAGAGAACGAAGGAGAAACCTAGAAGAAATGAAAATCAAAATTGAAAGTGAGAAATTAAGGATGAGAGAGAGAGAGAGTGATTGATTGAAACTGTTAATTTGGAGAAATTACTCACAGTTTGAGGAGAAAGCGAACGTTGATTAGAAGATAATCTGATGTTTGGGGCGTGAAGCCTACAACAAGCTGACTGCAACTCCATCCTCTTCTTCTTCTTCTTCTTCTTCTTCTGGCTTCGTATTTTTATTTCTGTCGAGGGTTTTAGCGGAATCCGGTCTTCTACTCTTCTCTAGCCTTTTCGACCGCTTAAACCCCTAAATCAGTTTTTATTTTATTTTTGTATTTTTTTGTTTTTATTAAGTTTTTTAATATTTTAAGTAATTTTTTAATTTTTAAATACACTTAACATTAATATACTAATATAAGAAAAAATATAAACATTCAGTATATTTTTCATATTCTTGTGTATTTATTGATTTTTTAAAATATTTTTTTTTTCAAATATTTTACTTTTTAGATATATCTAAGTAATGTGCATCTAAAAAAGTAAAAAATATTACTTAACATTTTAAAAATATTCATTAAAAATTAAAAAAATATGAAAAATAAAAAACTTAAGTTGCGTTTGGTAGAGTTTTCTAAATATGATTTAAGAGTAGGAGTTATATTTTGAGTTTGTGAGTTTTGGAATTATGATTTGAGTATGAAAATTTTGTTTGGTAAAAAAGTTTTGAAATGAGTTTTGAATTGAGTGAAAATTTTTTGATGTGACATATGATATTTGATACAAAAATTTACAACTCATAACCAAATATACAACTCAAAATTCTATTAAAGCACATAAAAAAAATTTAAAATTCGGAAAATATTTTTTTCGAATATATAAAAATTAACATAACAATTGCAAATAAATAAATAAATTTGCACTGTTCCGGTTAACTAGCCGGACGACCAGTTAGGCCAAATTTCAAGAAAAAAAAAATTGAAAATCGCGTTCTCAGACAGAGTTTTCTACAGAGTTGTGAAAAATTAGTTCCACATACCTATCCAAACATCATATTGAAATGTGGAAGTAGAATCAACGTTTGGAAATCATTCCAAACAGAGCCTTAATTTTCAGAAAATTAAATAAAAAAAATTGAAATCAAACACAATGAATAGAATCGATTGGTAGGATCAAAAATAAGGTCCAATAACTATTTAGCACGTTGCATACTGTTTAACCGTTTAATTTAGGGGTGACCAGCGGATATACCGATCCGCCAAAACCGACCGAACCGAACCGATCCGCCGCATTTTGGACGGATGCTTGATGACGAGCGGACGGTTGCGGATTGATTTTCTCCAATCCGCCAATTTGGCGGACGGATGGCGGATTTAAGATTTCTTTGGCCACAACCGAACCGCCGAACCGCCAAACCGCCAAATCGCGAGCACCCTAGTAATTTATAAGACTTTGTATTTTCAATTTGTTTATGTGGGGATGTATTTTCTGAGTACCAACACGTGGCCAAGGTGACACCGAAGTGTCAGCCGAGATCCCACGAGTCATGGTAGTTGCGCCGAGGTTATCTCGGATAGGCTGAGGTTACCTCCGAAGATATCGGAATCCGAGATAAGCGGATAAAGGACAAGAGTCCTAGAATGAAGAGGAAGCTCAACCAAGACATGGACAAGAGTCCTAGATTGTGAGAAGACTTCAGTTTAAGTAAAGATAAAACTCTTAGGGAGTTTGTCCTGAACTCATCGGGAGTCACAGATTAGCAGTAGTCCTAAGTCCATTAGGACCAGGTTCCTGTTGGGACTAGGATTGTATTGGCTATAAAAGAGAGGCACCCACATGGGTCTAAGGTACGTTTTTATGCTCAAGTTAGTGAGTTAAGTACTTGATTATCTTTGAGAGATATACTGACTTGATCGTCGGAGTGCCCCCGGGTGGAAGAACCACCGCCGGAGTCTTTTCCTTCGCGCAGTTACAGGAGCCGCTTACTCGCCTGTGTTCTTCCGTCAATCACTATGAGGGCAGCAGATCGAAATTCACTCACACAATTTGGCGCCTCAGGAACGAGAAGAGTAGATGGCCAAGAACACGCAGAAGGATCAGGTTGGGGACGACACTCCAGTTGGGAGTGGAAGACCCGTCGACCTTAACGCGGAAGAAGGAGACCACAACGAAGAAACTCGTGATCAGAATCACGCAGAACAAGCCGTCGGACAAGATGGTGATACATCAAAGAAAGCGGACAGAGGCAAGTACTATAATGAGGATGACCTCAAGACCTGGAAAGACAGATGTCTGAGGAGGGATGAAGAAGTAAAGGAGATGGCAAATAAGTTGGCAGACCTTCAATCGGTCGTCAACTTCATGATGCAGAATAATGTCATGCAGCCACCATACCCGCTGCAGGACACACCAATGCCGGCAGCAAACGCCCAGAAGAAGGGACGAAAAGAAATCCCCGAAGCCCCACAGCACACGAGGAGCGGAAGGTACTCTCACCGACCCTCCAGGGAAGTCGGCCGAGAAGAGCCGAGAAGAGAAGAGTCCCGAAGGACATACCGCGAGAAGGAAGCAGACCCCAAAGAACATCGGCATATTCCGGGACGGATACTATGTTTCGATGCGTCCTGCGGAGAAGCATCAAAAAGGGGCCACCATGAGGCCGAGAGTAGTGCGCCGAAAAGGCTGAAACCCAACGACAGCCGGGCTGCAGGAAGAAGCAAAGAGGACTTAAGGGATTACCTCAAGAGGAAACAGGAGAACCCCGGAGCCGAAGTAACTTCCCCGGTTAAGCCGAGGACTCCTTTCTCGGCAGAATTGGATAAATTCGTCGCGCCAAAAAGATTCAGTATGCCGAGGCTCCAGATATATGACGGTAAGTCAGACCCTAACTTCCATGTTGGATTATTTTTGAATTCAATGGCATTGTACAAAGGAACGAGCCGCTGTTTCGCAGTGTTCCCTTCATCCTTCGGGAGATTGCATCGACATCGTTCCACAAACCGCCAAAGGGGAGCGTGAAGAGTCGGGAAGGCTCGCCGAGATGTTCGCTGCGTGTTCATAACAAACAAACCGCAGCCCACGAGGGTGGATGCGTTGATGGCCCTAAAATTAGCAAAGACGAAGCCTTAGGGCTTACGCAAAGAGGTACTATGAGGTGTTCAATCGAATACCGCATGCAACCAGAAGTGGCGGTCGATCTTTCAAGAACGGCTCAAGGATGACCGCCCATTGCGGAAGTCTTTGGTGAAAACCCCGCCAAAGAGCATGGAAGAACTCATGGCGAGAATTGAGAAGACGCGACGAGCCGAGGAAGACACCTCGGGAACAAGGAGACGAAGACAGAAGGCAACGGTTGGCCAAGCGAGGCCGAGGTAACAATGGGCGTAACAAACAGAGACGAGTTGAGGACTAAACAAGCAAAGGATTTACCAGATTCAATTCCAATCCAAAAGGTCCTTGACCAATTAAATCACTTACTTGTATGCAAGAAGAGCACAAGGAGAATTCATGGGAGAAACCTTGGTAGGCGCAGTGCCTACTATAATGAGCAGTGGCCACCCAACTCGTGGTTGCAGAGCCCTTAAAGCACACTTAGAAGATCCGTGAGGCAAGGCCATTTAAGAGACATTGTGGATGAGGTCCAACTGTGGAAGAGCAGCACGATTGCCTCAAGCACCAGCAATTTCGCCCCAAAGACAAAGAACCACAGCAGTGGACCTCGGTGGTTAACGGATCCACTCAAAGATGAATGAAAACGACATACGGGGAGACGCAGAGGGTGAAACATCCGCAAAGATGTCAACCAAAGTTGGATCAAAAGACCTCGGCCAAGATTGCCAAGGACCAATGATAACCTTCACAGAGGCCGACCTTGACATAGTTCAAAGACCGCACAATGATGCCCCGTAGTATCCCTCCAGTGTCGGGAGTGCCAGATGAAACGCATCTTGATTGATCAAGGCAGCTCCTGCGACATCATGTATGTCAGATGCTATAAGGAGTTAGGCCTTCACCCTGATGACATGGAGCAGTCAAACGGCCCGATGGTCGGCTTCAATGGAACGCCGACATGGCCTTTAGGCGCAACAAGCTTGGAGGTACAAGCTGGCACGAAGAAGATGAGGACAGAATTTATTGTGATTGATACGCCTTCGCCTTACAACATCATCCTAGGGAGGCCGTGGTTGCATGCAATGGGGGCAGTTCCCTCAACCTTGCATCAACTGCTGCGATTCCCAACAAAACATGGGATTGAGGAAATCAGAGGAGATCGCCAGAAGTAAAAATTGCTCCATGGCAGCAATGAAGTTAACCTGCAGCATTCGAGAACCAGAGGAAGCAGAGGTTGAAGAAGAGGACATGAAGGTCCTAGATGATGTCGGTAAGGAACCGACCGAGAAGAGTGAAGAAGCATTGAAGAAAATCTTCGTCCAAGAGGGCAATGAGGAACGCTTCTTTCTTCTCGGCACAGGATTAGCCGAAGAAGAAGAAAGGGAGTTGGAAGCCTTTCTGAGAAAAAATATTGAGGTGTTCGCGTGGACACCTTATGAAATGCCTGGCATTGACCCCGAGGTCACATGCCACAGACTCAACGTTGACAGGTCGGCCAAACCTGTAATACAACGAGCCAGAAGACCGACGTTGATGCACGTCGAAGCTGTGGAAGAGGAAGTAGCCAGACTTCTAGAGGCCAGGGCCATCCGAGAAGCCAATTATCCGACATGGTTATCAAATACCGTAGTGGTAAAGAAGAAGAATGGCAAGTGGAGGGTCTGCGTAGACTTCACAAATTTGAACAAAGCTTGTCCCAAAGACAGCTTCCCTCTGCCAAAGATCGACCAGTTGGTGGACGCCACATCTGGACATGGAAGGATGAGCTTGACGATATAGGGGTATCACCAGATAGCCATGTACCCCCTTGGATGAGGAGAAGACAAGCTTATCACCCCCAAAGGTCTCAGATTGTTACAAAGTCATGCCTTTTGGGTTGAAGAACGCAGAGCAACTTACCAAAGGTCGGTAACCAAGATGTTCGATACACTTGATTGGCCGAACTGGAAGTCTACATCGGCGATATGGTCGTGAAGACCAAGGAACCAAAGGACCATCCGGCCGACTTAGCAGAGGTCTTTAACATACTAAACATATCGGCCCGACTAAACGCATCGAAATGCGCTTGGAGTCGGCCCAGAAGTTTTAGGATACCTAGTGACAAGAAGGGGCATTGAAGCCAGCCCAGATCAGATCAAGGCCATTCTGGAATTACAGAGTCCGACATCGGCTAAACAGGTTCAGATGCTTACTGGAAGGACCGCAGCCCTAAACAGATTCATAAGCCGAAGTTCAGACAAGTGCAAACCTTTTTTCAATCTGGTAAAAAAGGCCGCAGATTTTTTATGGACAGAGGAATGTGAAGCCGCTTTAGCCGACCTGAAAAAGTACCTTACCTCGGCCCCAGTCCTCTCAACACCTCAACCTGGGGAGGAACTATTCTTATACCTAGCAGTTTCAGAGCACGCAGTAAGTGCTGTGATTATCCGAGAAGAGAAGGGAGAGCAGAAGGCAGTATACTATGTAAGTAAAACCTTGGCCGATGCAGAAACAAGGTATTTACCACTGGAGAAATTAATGCTGGCCTTGGTAATGGCCTCAAAGAAGCTAAACCATTATTTTCAGGCTCACAAGATAGTGGTTCTGACAGAGCACCCATTAAAATCCTTGTTACAACAAGGAGACTTGACCGAAGAATTGCGAGGTGGGCGTAATTTTGGGTCAAGATGACCGGAGTTCGTGCCAAGAACGCAATTAAGGGCCAAGTCTTGGTCGACTTCGCGGCCGAAGTTCTCGCTGTATACATCGAACATCGGCCCGCTGAGCCAAGATGAACGATGTCCAAGCAAGGAAGGAGAAGCCAGCCAAAGGGTAAGGAACCAGAAGGAAAACTCGCACCGCAAAGATCTACATCGCGACTCATTTCAACTTTTTGTTGATGGGAGCTCAAACCGCAGGTGCAGGTGCAGAATCGTGTTAATTTCCGATGGGGAGATATCGAGCAACTATTCGACTAGGGTTCAAAGCCTCAATAATGAGGCGAGTACGGCTAATCGATTCGGATCAAGCCGGCAAGAGCGGCAGAGGCGTATGAGGTAATAGTCTTTGTGACTCACAACTCATAGTGAATCAAACTACGGAGAGTTTGTCGCCCGAGATGAAAGAATGTCGGCATACGCAAAGAAGTCATCGACCGCGTATATGTTTCAAAACCGCCGACTTCTTCAAAGTTAGCCGAGACGATAACAACCACGCCGACGACCGCCAATTTGGCAAGCTCGGCTCAACCGGGAAGACGAGGACAATCATGGTGGATTACCTATCAAGCCCGAAAGATAGTCACCACACACAATGCAAGAAGCATTATGTGTGGACATGGGACCAAGCCGATGGACGAATTGTTGCATTCTCAAAGAGGAGGGAAACCGCCAAGATCGAAAAGAAGCGCACAAAGTCAGACTGAAGTCGGCAAGATTCAGCCTAACAGCAGAAGGACATTTGTACAGAAGATCCTTCACTGGACCTCTTTTAAGGTGTGTACACCCTCTTCGTGTCAAGACTTTTGTATGAAATTCATGAAGGAGTTTGTGGAAGCCACGCAGGGCAGATCGTTAGCTCACAGGCCATTACCTGGGGTATTGTGGCCCTATATGCAAAAAGACGCAGGTTTGCGAGGAAGTGTGAACAATGCCGAGGTTTGCACCATTGATACATCACCACCGCCGACCAACCCTGCTTCAAATTTCTTGGCCATTTGCCCAATGGGGCATGGATCTTGTTGGAAAATTGCCCCAAGCAATGGCAATCTGGCACTACCGGTAGCTACAGACTACTTCTCAAAATGGATAGAAGCAGAGCCTCTTGCCAAAATTCGAGATGTAGATGTGAAGAACTTCATCCGAAAAGCATCATCACCAGATTTGGGATTCCAAGAGCAATCGCTTTTACAACGGAACACGCTTTGACAAAGAACTCATCAAGAATTTTTGCGCCAAGTTCAAGATAAAGAACTATTTTTCAACACCAAGCTTTCCCCAAAGTAATGGGCAAGCAAGCATCAAACAAAGTCATTCTAGACTTTAATAAAGAAGAGGTCGCAGCAACAAAAGGAAAGTGGGTAGACGAATTGCCCAACGTGCTCGGGCATATCGCACTACGCCGAGAAGATCAACAAGGAATCCCTTTTGCCATGGCTTATGGCACGTATAGCCATTCCATCGAGATCGGCATCCCAGGATCGTAACGCAGGAGTTGAGAATGGGTCTAATGATGTGCTCTTAGCCCGAGATCCGGACCTACTAGAAGAAAGAAGAGAGAAAGTCGCCATCCAAATTTTGTAGCATACCAAAGAACAAATTTGCCAAAACTTATAACAAGAAGGTCAATCCAAGGATTTTTCAGTCAACGACTTAGTCTTGAGAAAAGTCGCTTAATAAGAAGGATCCCAGAGGGCAAACTTGGCCCAAATCGAAGGCCCTCAGTAATCACTTCTGTTAGGGAATGGGGCATATCGGCTCGAAGATAATGAGGGCAAAGCATTGCCTAGACCATGGAACACTTGTAATTTAAAGTTTTTTATCATTAGATGTTCTTTGATTTCGCCGATATGATCAATAAAATCTTAGCGTAATTTCTCCGGGTTATCCAACTTTGCATGATGTTATTTTTTCGAATAATGAGAACCCAAGAGGAACTTAGGTTCACATTAAAGTGAGAGAAGACATTAGTAAATGCTTAATGGGTTAAGCCGAGATAAATTCCTTATCTTTACTTGTTGAAATTTGTAGCAATTTACAAGTTAAAGTTAAGCCGAGATAAATTCCTTATCTTTACTTGTTGAAATTTGTAGCAATTTACAAGTTAAAGTTAAGCCGAGATAAATTCCTTATCTTTACTTGTTGAAATTTGTAGCAATTTACAAGCTAAAGTTAAGCCGAGATAAATTTCTTATCTTTACTTGTTGAAATTTGTAGCAATTTACAAGTTAAAGTTAAGCTAATATGATTGTTTATCTTCACTTGTTGAAATTTGTAGCAATTTACAAGATAGAGATTAATTGAATTTATATGCTTTATACTTGCTGAAACTTATGACAAGTTTACAGGTGCAGTCCTAGCCGAGCCAAATCTTCAGGTAAAACATGCCCGAGGTATGTAACCCCCGAGGAGATTGTGCAAGGGAAGAATGGTGTGAATCATATGAAATATTCTAAGTATAAAACTGCATAGAAGCAATAAAGAAGAATTTAAAGACTGAAGTATTCAGAACGAAACGGTTGCAGTTATATATGAAGAAGGCACTATGGCCTAGCAAAAATAAATTGTTTACAAACAGCAAAGGAGTACATTGGAGAAAAGAACGAAAAAGCAACAAAAAACAAAAGACATTCAAGTTGTTTCAAATTTTCAGAGTTGGTTAATGAGACCTCTGGGGCCCTTGAGGAACAACTCAAAGATTTTCTTCGCCACAACCTCACCGCCTTCCACCACAACTTCAATTTCTTATTCCCGCCACCTCGGCGACTTTGTATCGCAACTTCAGCCGATCTCGTCAAAGTTTCATCAACACTTCTCCCACTAAAAGAAGGTCAAGATAAGGTGCCAAAGTCCGCTTTTGGGAGCAAATTCAACCTCTTCATCTCCAACAGTCGATCTTGGGAGGAGATTTGTCTTCTCACCAAAGCTTCTTCTTCATCCTCACCTTCGCTTTCAACGCCGGCAGACTCATCTTCGCTTGGAGATGGGGAAGAGGGCAAGGAAGACGCAGGTCTTGGCCTTGCGCCATGGCGAGCCTACCGAAGATCAAGCTTTTTTGCCGAGCATTCCAACCTAGGACTAATCCTTTGTTGCATGCTTTCTTGACCAAGCTTATAATCTTCAAAGAACTTCGCCATGCCTAGATCATAGGCATTTCAACTTCGCTTTCTTCGCGTGGCCGAGCATCTCTAAGCTCTTTCTGCTTCAACCCTCTTAGCCTCGGCTTTTTCTCTTCTGCCATTTTCCTAACGCTTAAAGAAATTTCATTTTTTGAAGAGCAAGAGATTGGGCCTTTGTAGCTTCGCACCGATCTTCCAAATTTTTCATTTTTAGTTCGCTGGTCTGCTTTTGTTTATGGATAAGAGCGAACTCATTCTCCATGTCACCATTTCCTCCCGCCTAAATGCCATCATGGAGAAGCTATGAGCATGTTGATAGCCCGAAGAATACAAGGCAAAAGTTAGTGCAAGAAATGTCAGAATTCTACAAGTATGGAAGGCAGATTTTCGAAGAACAAAAAGACTTACTTGGACTGAGAGCTGCATCATATGGACATAGTTCTCATAACTAGTCATTTGTTCATTTTTCTCCATGTCGCCTCAAGAAGGAGTGCCACGCCGATCCGGGCATCGGTTGCACTTTCATTTGTATACACCGCCGGTCTTCAAGAGTGACTTTGGGTTCCTGGGATCTTGGGACCCTCGACCTCAAGACGCCCCAAACAGATGATTTCGCTTTTTGCAGTGACTTTGGTGGTTGGGCCTCAAGAGTTTCTTAGAAGGAGCCGAGGTGCTCTTCTCGGTCAATTTTGATATTGGCAAGGCATCTTCGGCCCCTAAGATCGCCTTCAAGAGCCTTAGCCTTCGGTTGGGCCTTCTTGGTTCTCTTCGGTTTTGGTGGGGGCACAGTTTGGGCTGGTGCATCATCCATATCATCAGGAAGATCGGCCAAAAGGTCTAGCACCTTTTTGACTGGACGTTCCATTGAGGCCGTTTTAACAAGCCTTCGTCGGCGTTTCTTTGGAGCCGAGGTTGACGGCTGGACGGCCAGTTCAGACGTAGAAGCAACTTGTTCTGTGGAGGCAGTTGATGAGGAGGCGCTCCTCTTCCTCTCTCTTGGAACGTCGGCCAACTTTGATGTGTATGTGGGTATGAAGTTTAGGAGCAATGGGGCCTTGCGCTTTTCAAGCGGAAGATCCAAGAGCTTCTTCAGATCTTTCCCAAGATAAAAGGACTGGCGGAAGTCCTTTGGTGGTTGGCGAACGTCTGCAAAACAGAACAAAACTTGAGAAACAGATGAAATTTTTGAAAGACATGCAAAATTTTTGAAGAAGGCAATAGCTAAGCAGTTGACGTTGGGCTCTTACCTTTGCCCTCTCTGACCGTGCGTGGAAGGGGAAAGAGATGGACTTCTTCATCTGGGCCGAATTCCCGCTGGCGTTTATCAAGTAATCGTCCCCAGCCCCTTTGTTGGAGTCAGGAAGGTCGGCTACTATTTTGTAGGCAGTGGACCTCGGCTTAAGATAATATACAAAACCTTTTTCCTTATGGTCAAGGCCACACATGGTGTAGCAATACTGGATATCGGCAAGAGTGATTCTAACACCCTCCTGCCGAGCTAAAGCTATTATTCCAATGAGTGTCCTAAAGGCGCATGGACAGCTGCATGGGGTTCAGAGTGTAGTAGTGAAGGACCTCGGAAGAGGGGATCAAGGGAACCTAAGTCCACACCGGACGAAGGCTACTATGGAAGGCATCTTGTCACCATCGGGCATAATGGAGTCGTTCTCTCGCCTAGCCCGAGGTGAACATCGCTCGATAGAGAACTCTTGCCTAAAGTTTTGTAGTTTGGTGGTATCGACCGCCCCTCCACACACCCATTATATTAATATATGAATAGTAGGCTACAGCAACAGGGCACTTTCGAAGGGTTTTAACGACCCCGGCTAAAACCTAGGAACTGATTGTTTTAGTTTTTCCTAGAGATTGATGGTTCCACAACAAATCCCAAACCTAAATCTACGAGTAAATGAGATTGGAAGGCAGAAAATCTATTATGTTTGTGTTTTCAATTGAAAAAAAGTTTAAATATTCTGTTGAAAAAAAGTTTTTAACTTGAATATATTTTTTGAATTGAAAAAAATAAACTTATTATTTATCTATATTTTTTGGTTTTTAAATCTAGCTCTAAAAATAATAAATAGAAAATATGATATATGCTGGTTGGTTTTTGTTTTCAAAAACATATGTAGATGTAACAATATAAAGATATACAATCTCTACTACTGCTCTGTTCATGGTTTTGGTAGTTTGAATTATTATTATATTTTAAGAATCACAGATTGTAATACTTTATGTGGATGAATTATGCTATGATTGTAATATGTGGATGGGACATGCAGTGATCGTGATATTCTAAAGTTTCAAACTTTCTTTCTTTAGATAAGGCATACAGTGATTGTAATACTTTTTTAAGTTATTGACTGTAATACTTTCTTTTCTTTTCTTTTTTGAGGAAGTGCACAAGTTGAATTATGTTGAAAATTTATAAAATTTTAAACCGTCAAACCGATTCGCATCCATCCGCCAAACCGCCAATCCGCTCAATCCACATCCGCCGGATTGGCGGACGGATGCGGATTGATTTTCTTCAATCCGCCAATCTGGCGGACGGATGGCGGATTGAAAGTTTCGTAGCCGCAACCGACCCGCGCCCACCCCTAGTTTAATTGGATATTTATATTTCCATAACAATATTTTTAAAAAAAAAAATAAACGATTTATATGATTTTGATAATTTTTTTTAAATAATCATAATTATAGATTTTCGATTAATTTGATTATTTGCATAAATATATTTGATGAATTTTACAATATGAATAGTTCAGATTATTAAAAAAATTTGAAAAAACTCTCATCCCGCACCACAGTATCCTATGGGATCTCCAAATTTGCATGTAAGCTTCTCATTGGCTAATTACTTTTCTAAAAGTGGAGTGCGTAAGGTGTTTGGCATAACCTATATAAGTGTACTTATTTAAATAAGTGCATTTATTTGGATCACATCAACTCTCTATTTTTTTACACGTTTTTTCTAAAAAGTCAAAAAATATATATATTTAGATCATCCTAAATATCCCCTAAATATTGGTTGATTTGAAAATTGACTTTTTGGTAATTTTTTAGGCCTCGTTTGGCTAAGGCTTTTTGGACTAAAAAACACAAAAGATAAAATAGTTAAGTAAGTCAATAAGACAAAATGTCATTTCTAAATCATAATTATTTAACTTTTTCTATCACAAAAATCAAAAAAAAAAAAAAAAAAAAAACTCAAACGAACTTTTTAGTCCTAAACTAAAAAGTCCCACTCAAAAAAGCTAACGAAAAAACTTTTTACCAAACAATAACTTAACTATTTTAGTTAATTATTGGTGACCACGCTTAATTTATTTATAATATATTATGAAATATTGCAATACATGTTGCATATTTTTGTAATAAATATTACGTGTTTGTTATTAGAATTATAACAATCTATGATTAAAAATTATATATTTTTGTAATAATGTTACTCATTTTGTAATTTACAAATATTTTGATAAAAAAAAAATGCAAACATTATCACAAAATACATATATTCATTTTTGAACTATAAATTTTCGTAACTCTATTAAAAGTATTACATAATATTTATTACAAAACAATGTAACATGCTAAAAAAATATGTAACAAGTGCATATAGTGATATGGTAAGGGATTTCCATATATTATGGATGTGTCATGTAATATGATATTGCCATTAGACTTAATATCTAGGGAGAATTGTCAATTAGTTATGTTTTTGTCACGACCTCACCTCCACCCCATGGGATTAGAGACGAGCTACCAAGAATATGAAATTATCAAAGACCTGCTTAATAGTAAATAATATAAAGGGGTTACCGAAAGGCAATGCTATCACATTACATCGTCCAATGAACTGTGAAACTAAAATAAATAAACAAATCTTTATATGCATCACTGTACAATTATCTAATACTATACCATACACATGTACCATAAGCATATAGAATACCCAAGGAATTATGCCCTTAATTAACAGTCGTAAAACAAAGGATCTTTGCGATAAGTCACTTGATCACTTTACAAAAAGGTGAACTCATAGTCACCCCAAAAGCCTTGGACTTAGACCCAAAATAAACCTCGAAGGGAGGTATAACATTTGGCTTGACAAAATAGAAGGCAGGTTGACACCCTTAAGTCCTTTCTTAAGTTTGATCACCTACACAACAAATATTGATGGGTCGTTGAACACACCAAATATAATCACTAAATTATACCAAATTCTATCAGAATAATGGCAAGTCCAGGTATCGATCCACAGGGACTATTGTGAAATTAAACTAATTTAATTGTCAAATTCCTAAATTAATTTTGATAAAAAGATTGATTGTTTATAACCTAATTTAATAACGAATAAATTAAACTAAGGAATTAAATTATCAAGAATAATGGAAATTGGGTTTACTGAATTGGAGAAAAATCCTAGGGTAGAGAATTCACCACTAACCACATAATTAGGGTTTCCAATTGAAATCAATTATGCTATGGTTTGAACGGATTAATGCTTCGCAACTACAAGCTCAAAACATTTAACAAGAAGATCATTACATTCAATGTACGAGCAGCACGAACCATCTCAAATAATATGAATCGCTCACTTTAAACTAAGGTAGTGATACGACTGCTCCTCATAGCATGGTTCGTCTCATACCTTGAATGTGAAGGAATAGAAAACACATGTATGGATAACATTCAACAATCACAAAAAGTCAAATATTCGAAGAGATAATGAAAAATATAAATATGAACTTCTAAATCACTATTCAATTGTTCAAACCTTTACATAATTAAAAATAAAAAAGAAAACAAAATAATTACATGGCTAGGTTTCATCAAAACCCTAGAAAATGAGACTAGCCACTCATGGAGGAGTGGAAGGAGGTAGATGGAGAAGGAACCACCATTGGAGACATCTTTGAAGCTTTTGTTTTTTCTCTCTTTCCCAAACCCTAGCCTCTCTCTTTAGGTCAAAACAATTTCAGAACCCTAGAAAAGCCTTTTCCTTTTCTTTTTATACTTCTACTCACTTCCAAACAGGTTTAAAATATCAGTTTGACTTTTCTAGAAAAAAGTCAACTCTGTCCAAATTTTGTCTTTTTGCCCATTTTATGCTCCGATGATGTACAACCTAATTGACATTCAATACACATAAAGTATACGGTTTGACCAGCAAGTGAAGTTAAGAGATTCTAATTAACGGCCTTAATGACGTACATTTCGGCCTTAATCACACCCCCCAACTTACTACTTGCTAGTCCTCAAGTAAGTAAAATAAAATAAAATAAAACAAAATCTATCTATTTCCTCTTTCGTGGGAAAAACGGTTGTATTTAGTATATGCAACAAGCCTTTAAATCACAAGGTTACCCCAAGTGGATGAGTAAAGTCTCGTGAGGGTTTTCAGAAATGACACCCACAAACATTAACATATTCATATATACTTAACAACAAATGGCCACACTACTCCACCTAACAATCAACTTATGTGCCACTACAGTGTGATATTGAGACATATTGAGTCATTAAAACACAAGAGACAAGCATGAAGGAACCTATTGAGTCAAAACCACAATTCAGTTAATACAAAAGTAAAGTTCCCTATACTTGTGCATCCTAGTAGACAAGTCATGAGTACCCTCGGTGTAAAGTGCAATCTCCATATTAGTTAACTGTCCACTATAATAGCCCAGTGTAACTCATATTAACACCCAACATATACAGAAAAACTAACATGTTGCAACCAAGATTCTCAAAAGTTTTTTTTTTTTTTTTTAAAGAATCTTGGCTCTTTATATATTCTTTTTTGTAACTCTAGCTATTATCAATGATGTACACCAGAGATTATAATAAAAAGATCACCACTATGATAGTGTGTTCATGTGAATTAAGGCATACTCATGACAAGTGTACCAAAATCACAAACACAGACAACTCTCATCGTGCAAACATCGCATGCAAGTATCGACCCAATAAACCCTTTTCATACAAATCTACTATGATCTCCAATTAACATATGCAAATATCATCACCCTACTAGCAAAAAGTCACATTAAGTGAAGTAATGCAATCGAGTAAAACAGGTATAAGCATGAATTATGAGCTAAATAGAAATGCACAAAAGAAAATATAACCCTCATCCCCCCAACTTAAATATGACATTGTCCTCAATGAAAAAGTAAAGAGAAATGAGAAAAAATTACCAGAAATGTAGGTGCAGATCCAGGTAGGCAGAGAGTAACAGAGACACACTTACACTTTTTTCTTTTTTTTTTGTAAATAAAAACTAAAATAATTAAATAAATGAATAAAAATGACCTTAAATTAAATTAAATAAATTGTAAACTAAACTAAGCTAAACTACTTATTCATTAAATGATAAACTAAACTAAACTAAACTACTTAATAGAAGAGAAGAAAAGAAAAGAAAAGAAAATAAAATAAAAACTAAACTACTTATTCATTAAATGAACAATTACAAGATAGAAGAAAAATAAAAATAACATTACTAACTACACAAGTATAATAAAAATAAAAATAAAACCAAAATCGACTAACTAATTAAACTAACCATAATCACTACGAAGTAATTTAAACTAAACAAATATAGTAAATAAATAATGGTACTAACAATAATCGTAATTTAGTTTTTTTTTTTTACGAGAATAGAAAATAGAAAATAAAAATAAATAAATAAATAACTAAATAAATAAAAACGAATTTTTTTTAATAAAAAATTATAAATAAAATAAATGTATATTTATTTATTTATTTTTAAAATTTATTTATGTATTTATTTACTTAATTAAAAATGAAATTAAAAAATAATAATAATAAGAATAAAATAAAATAAAATAAAATAAAAAAATAAAACAAAAACAAACGCACGCACCTGCTTATCAAGTAGGGTGCGATTTGGAGTTTGGCAACTTTCCCACACGCAGGGCCCATCAGACGCGGCGGTGATTCATCCCTGGCGTGAAATTTTTTTATTATTTTTTTTATAATAATCCGCGTCCCGCACGTGTGGGAGTCAAGCCGCACGTGCGATTGGTCAATGCACATGCCCCACGCACTTGCTTATTAAACAGTAGGCAATGTGGTTTTGATTCACATTTCGTGACGCGGGGCCAAAGCCGTGCAAAAGGATTTCACCCAAGCTTTTTTTTTTTTTTTTTTTTAACAAATGAACATGTATAACAACAAAAAAAATTTATTTTTTTTATTTTTAAATTGAATAAGTATAACAACTATTTTTTTTTTTTAACACAGAAAATAAACATGAAAGCATTTTTTTTTTTTTTAACTAACTCTCAACACCTAACAAAAGACACCAAAATTATGGCATAAAGTTGCCACTTCAAAATCCTCCAGGTAATAAAACCCAACGTAGTTTATAGCCTTCGGGCTAGTACAACCCAAATATACTAAACCATTTCTACCTTCAATTGACATCCGAAATAAATAAAGCACATAAGAACATAACAGAATGCCCACTAAAGGTATAATCTTCACGAAAACCACGGGTACTACTTTTCTCCCTAATCGTGTTTGTAACTTTCCTATTCTCCAACAGGTGACAGACTAGGTTGATTCAGATCCGTAATCGAGGCGCATAAAGCTACCTCAACCTATGGGGTTGCCATACAGGGTTCAAGGCGAGGTAGTTTTGAAGCAATCTCCACACCCCTGGGTATTTACACCAGACTCTAGTCTCGGAAATCCCAAACCTTTGTGTTCTAGGCTTTGCCAATCGAACTCTAGTTTCCACCGCCTCAGCTTGGTCTCCTAAGAATTCACTACAAACATAGTTAAGTGGCTATACCAGACCGTCAGATGCTGTTCGGGTATGGCTAACACCAAAGGAATTACACCTTTAGAGGATTTAAAGTCTCCTAGACGCAAATAAAGCATAACGAGAATAAAAAAAAACAGAATAACATAGAACGGAAAGAAAAAAAAATAAAAATAAATAAAGAATCAATCTATCAAGCATAATAAAATGGGTCCATCAAACCTCTGGGTAAAGTAAAATAATCTTTCCTAGTCGAGGAATTTAGTCTCCTATAATCAATGCACACTCGCCATCCAGTAGTGGTTCGTGTGGGGACTAACTCTCCTACCTCATTCTCAACAGCGGTGATGCTCGATTTCTTGGGCTCCACTTGTGTGGGACTCACCCACTTGCTATCTGAGATGGGGTATATAATACCCGCATCCAACAATTTTAATACCTCCTCAACTGATCTATCAATATCAAAAATTTCAAACCCAAAATGAGCTAGACAAGCCTCTAAAGGGTCCTCTACAAGAATGGAGGACAAAGCCTTCTCCACAATCTCATCCACAACATCCACTAATAAGCACTCCTCTCTCTCATGAGGTTGTTGGGATACTTGAAAAAAATTAAATTTCACTTGCATGTTGCCAAATGAAACTTCCATAATCCCGATCCGACAATTGATGCATGTATTGGCCATAGCCAAGAGAGGTCAACCTAAGATCACCGGGATTTGTTTCTCAGAACTAGCTACCGGTTCCATATCTAACACCAAAAGGTCAGCAGGGAAGTAGAACCTATCAACCTTAACTAGCACATCCTTAATCATGCCACGTGGCACTCTGAGGGACCAGTCAGCCAATTAAAGAGTGACAGTAGTGAGCTTTAACTCGCCAAGCCCAAATTCCTCGTACATAGAGTACGACAATAAATTGACACTAGCCCCTAAATCTAATAAGGCCCTATCAATGAAATGGTCCCCTATAATGCATGCAATGGTTGGGGCACCCGGATCCTTAAGCTTAATAGGTGTGTCATTCAACAAGATGGAGCTTACTTGCTCCATGAGTAGGACCTTTTGGGACACATGTGTCCTAGATTTACGCTTTTGCGTACAAAGGTCCTTCAGAAAATTTGGCATATGATGGTACTTGCTTAATCGCCTCCAACAGGGGGAGGTTGATTTTTACTTGTTTAAAGACATCCATCATTGCCTCCATAGATGCCGCCTTCTTATTAAAAAGGGACGGTGTATCAAGGCATTGGGGAAAGGGTGCCTTAGGCACATATGGAGTGCTAGGGACTAAGTCATCCCTCTTAAGTGTTTCTTCCTCACCCTTGCTCGCATTAGGTGTACCCCCGTGGTCATCATTCTTAACTCTAGTTGCATCTGGTGTAATTGACTGAGGCTCTAACTCCCTACCACTTCTCAAAGCAACCATCACCTGCATTTGCTCATGTTGCTTACCATTCCCATCCCAACTCTTTGCCCTGTATTGTTCTTTAGGGTTGGCCACAATTTGACTTGGTAATTTTTCCTCATCTCTCCGATTCATGTTGTTAGCCATTTGACCCAATTAGGTCTCTATCTTGGCAATAGAGTGAGTGTAGGAGTGAACTATCGATGCTAACCCCTTAAGTTCTGAGAGAACTTCCAACACTTGAGTCTCAAAGGCAGAATTGCCCTGAGGAACAGGCGGGGGTTGGGGTTGTCGGTACGGTTGTGGGGATTGATAAGGTTGCGGTGGTCGGTAGGATGATTGGTTGGCAAAATTATTGAAATTCTGCTTTGGTGGTGAAGGATTGTAAGAAGTGCCTTGTGAAGGGGGTCTTCATGAGAAATTAGGGTGATTTCTCCATCCCGGATTATATGTGTTGGAGTATGGGTCATTATCCGGGTTGGAGAATCCTTGAGCCACATTCACATGCTCTTGAACTAACTCCGGAAATTATGATGCCGAAGGGCACTCACTCAAGTCATGAGTAGGGCTCGCACATATAACACATGCCTCACGGAATTGAGGCTGATCTTGCTGGGTAGAGGCATGTCCTGTAGCTTATTAGTGGTCTATCTTACGGGATAGTGCCTCTACTTGTTGGGCTAACTCTAAGTTTTGCCCGACCTCATAAATGCCCCCTCTTATCGGGGCTCTAACTGCTGGTTGCCGAACTTGCCGGGCTGCGGAGGCATGGTGAAGGGAATTATCACTTAAGTTCTCAAACAATTGCCATGCCTCGACATCATTTTTAGACATAAATGTCCCACCACACAGATTTAATCCACCATTTGGCGGTGCGACTCAGTTAAGCCATAATAGAATGTTTGAACAAGTTGCCAATCAGGCACTTGGTGGTGGGGACACTATTGGAGAAGGTCTCTAAGTCTTTCCCACGTCTCATGGAATTGCTCGCCATCCATTTGAGCAAAGTTTGTGATGGCTCGCCTAAGTTGGTTGGTTTTACCTATGGGAAAGTACTTCTTCAAGAACTGTTGCTGTAATTGGTCCCAAGTTGTGATTGAATTAGCAGGTAAAGAATTTAGCCAGTGTTTGGCTTTATCCTCTAACGAGAATGGAAACAATCACAACATTAAGGCCTCATTTGTGAAATTTTGGATCCTCATTGTCGAGCAAATTTTCAGAAATTCATTCAAATGCTTATAAGGGTCATCATGAGTTAGTCCATGGAATGATGGGAGCATTTGTATGGTGTCGACTTAATCTCATAATGAGCAAATAGTGGTGTTGGGTAATTGGATGCATGATGGTGATGTATATGCAAGGTGTAAAATAATCCTTAAGGGTCCAATGGGCACATTTGGGACATTAGGATCGCCATCTCTAATGGCTCAATGTATGAATATGAACACTCAAGTTTAGGAACACGTCAAGCCCTAAGTCTCCTAAGGGTCCTTTCTAGTTCAAGGTCCAAACTCCACAATTTAGGGCGACAAGAATGGCGCCCATGCATACACTACTCACACACACACAAAAAGTTCGATTTTGTGCACTAAGTTACAAAAGTAGAATGCTAAAAGAGAAATACTCACAGCGGTTTAACAAAAACGCTTTACTCGTCTTGCGGGTGCTTGACGTGTAGACGTTGTCTCTAATCCCCAATTGAGCTTTGACTTTCGTTTTAGTACTTTGGTGCTTTGCTTGTGAGTGTTTGCTTCTGTTTACTCACTTTAGTGCTGCGATTTTTTATTTATTTTTTTTTTTTTAAAGCTTGGTTGCGCTCCGCTTGCACTTCAATGATAGCTCCAACTTCAAACGCTCTGCACACTTAGCAACACCAAAAGCATAAAATCCTAAACTAAAAATTAAAATAAGAATGTAACTTTAAATTAACTAATTTCGCTAGAAGTCCTCGGCAACGGCGCCAAAATTTGATGGGACGTTGAACACACCAAATATAATCACTAAACTATACCAAATTCTATCAGAATAATGGCAAGTCCAGGTATCGATCCACAGGGACTATTGTGAAATTAAACTAATCTAATTGTCAAATTCCTAAATTAATTTTGATAAAAAGATTGGTTGTTTATAACCTAATTTAATAACGAATAAATTAAACTAAGGAATTAAATTATCAAGAATAATTGAAATTGGGTTTACTGAATTGAGGAAAAATCCTAGGGTAGAGAATTCACCACTAACCACATAATTAGGATTTCCAATTGAAAACAATTATACTATGGTTTGAACGGATTAATGCTTCGCAACTACAAGCTCAAAGCATTTAACAAGAAGATCATCACATTCAATGTACGAGCACGAACCATCTCAAGTAATACGAATCGTTCACTCTAAACTAAGGTAGTGATACAACTCGTTCCTCATAGCACGGTTCGCCTCATACCTTGAATGTGAAGGAATAGAAAACACATGTATGGATAATATTCAACAATCACAGAATGTCAAATATTCGAAGAGATAATGAAAAATATAAATATGAACTTCTAAATCACCATACAATTGTTCAAACCTTTACATAATTAAAAATAAAAAAGAAAACAAAATAATTACATGGCTAGGGTTTCATCAAAACCCTAGAAAATAAGACTAGCCACTCATGGAGGAGTGGAAGGAGGTAGATGGAGAAGGAACCACCATTGGAGACATCCTTGAAGCTTTTGTTTTTTCTCTCTTTCCCAAACCCTAGCATCTCTCTTTAGGTCAAAACAAGTTCAGAACCCTAGAAAAGCTTGTTCCTTTTCTTTTTATACTTTTACTCACTTCCAAACAGGTTTAAAATATCAATTTGACTTTTCTAGAAAAAGTCAACTCTGTCCAAATTTTGTCTTTTTGCCCATTTTATGCTCCGACGATGTACAACCTGATTGACATTTAACACACATAACGTACACGGTTTGACCAGCAAGTGAAGTTAAGAGATTCTAATTAACGGCCTTAATGATGTACATTTCGGCCTTAATCAAATATAAACTGTGAGATAAAGCATAGTAAATAACAAATGTGTAAAGAGGTTAGGAATTATGCTTGTTGAAACATTAAGGTCAAGCCGTTAGAGTAACAAATCCTTTCACACAGCAATATAATGTCGTTAAATAAAAGCATAGCAATCAAGAAGACCCACATGCACATGTAGCGGTCTATAAAATCATAATCGGTAAGATCATACTTGGTACGGATGATCATATAACTCAATATCTTGTACACATTTGGCTATGGTATTATTACCCCCAGGTGAGGGCCACATGAAATATAGACCACGGTATTATTACCCCTGGGTAAGGGCCACGTGAACATAACCACGATATTGTCACTCTCGAGTAGGGCCACATGAACATAAACCACGGTACTGTTACCCCCAGGTAGGGCCACGTAAACATAAACCACAATATTGCTACCCCTGGGTGAGAGCCACATGAGCATATTGCATGAGGTAAAATACTCATTCATTCAGTAAGTCACATCGCTTTAGCAACAGTCTTTAACAATAACAATAAAAAAGAAATATAACTTAAACATATCTCTATAACATCGTTACTCACAGTTCATTTTGTGGAGCCCGTGGCTAGGATGCAACGTCTAATCTATATAAACATAGAAAAAGCACAATGGTTTAATATATTGTCTCACTGGTTCAGTTACTCGTTACTTAGTCATTATATCTCTCTGTTTTGTTCCTTAATTTCCTTCATGTTTATAAGATGGGAATGCACATGAAAACCATGTGAAAAACATGTAAACGGAGGCCCAACAATTCGAGACATAGATAGAAAAATAGGCTGAATCTACCCTGTTGGCCGCACATACGGTGGCCTAGGCTGCTCGTGCGGTGGCTTTTGCCGCACGAGCGGTGGTGAAGCAGTGTGCAATTTTGGCTAAAAGAGAGGCTGGCCACTCGTGCGGTGGCTAGGCCGCACGAATGGTCTGGGTTGAAACATAGTCCGAAAATCTACTCTAAGTTTGAAGCTCAATTTTTGCAAACTCAACTCCAAATTCATGCAAATCAAAACCCAAAACTCACAAAAACAAGTTGAATAAGCAAGTTCTAACTTTAACCTAAACCATGGTTTCAAAACAAAGCTCATTTGCTATACAACAAGATCAAACTCTAGAATTTAGGGCCAAAAATCAACAACTATGTAAATGTTAAATTCCCAACTCAAAATTTATGGAGTTTCATCCTCCATCTTCAAGGATCATACAAGAAACAAGTAATTGATCATGAAAGATGACATGTATGAGAAGATTTGGAATTATTTCTACAAGTCCCTTTAGGGTTTATAACATGAACCTACACCTCCCAACTCCTCAATTCAACTCAAACCCTAAAATCTCAAGGATACATTTACTTAATCTCATGGGTTTAGACAAAAATTCTTACCTTGATTGTGGAATTGATTAAGGTTTGCTCTAAGCCCCTTGATTCTCTTCTCTTCTTTCTTGAGCTCTATCTCTCTTTTTTTCTAGAATTGCCTCTACAAACTCTGACTCTCTTTCCTTTTACTTACCTTTACTTATTATTGAGTTCCCACATAACAAATATCTAGCTTACATTTTCTTTAATCAAATTTTAAACTTAACTCAACTTAAATCACAATCACTTACATCAAGTCAATCCTCACCATAATCTAATTTAACTTAACCCAATCTTAATCTGATTAAGGTGAATTAGGCTCTAACCACCTAGTCCAACATCTAATTTTTAACCTTATAATTTAACGAATCAGACAGGTCTTTTTCACACATTAACATATCTGTCAATCAAAGCATACTTCAAATAATTCATGGCACATAATTAACACACATATAAGCATATAAATCACATATAAGCATATAAATCACATAGAAGCACATAATTAAGGTAACCTTCAGATTTAACAGGTAATCAAGGAGGTGGGTGTTATAGTTTTACTTTGAAAATTACTACTAAATCATATCAAGTTTTAATATAGACAAGTAATTCTTACATTTTATAAACTATTTTCAAAAAAGTTTAATTCTCCATAATAATAAATTTTGTTTTAATTTAACCATTTTCATTAAAATTTCAACTAATTTTTTCATAAACAATGTTAATTTATTCAATTTTCTATAATGAAATTTTTTTGATTGTTGAAACTAAATAAATTTTTATTAGGAAAAGCAAAAATATAAGATTCATCAATTGTCTTAGTCACTGAAAAATATATGAACGGTAAAATTCATTTTACTCCTTCATGATTTGAGACTGGAGTACTTTATCTTTTATAGTTCAAATAGAGCAACAAAAAAAAAAATGTAACACCGCAATTTTTATTAACCAAAAGCATTATCAAATCCTTAATTAAAGTCCATTTCTACGTCAATGAAAGCGGAAGCAAGAATAATTCTCTCTCGTGTATTTGATAAATGAAATGCTTAAATTGCCAACACGTGCCATTAGACTTACATTGAAAATAAACAAATGAAATAGAAGGGGTTAACCCTCTTTACATAACATGGCATTCCACTAACAAATATCAAGTCTCTTGGCCAACAATTTAAAAGACACTTTGGTTTTGAACAACTCTTCAACGTTATACTTGAAAAATGATTAACAACGTGAGATAAACACGAATGTCTAATAGAAATTCCAATGATTCTAAACAATAATAATACATAGATAGCTATGATTATAAATCTTCAACACTATAAAATATATGTAATGTGACTTTTTATATCTATAATATACACACATAAGTATATGTTTCCTCAAAAGAATCTTTCTTTATCATTTCAAGAAAACTCATTTTTTTCTTATCTTTGTAGTTTACCATTCTTTAATTTTTAAAAAAAAAAAAAAAAAAAAAAACCCTAAAACTAAATCACATCTTGAAAACCGTACACACATTAACTACTTCAACTTCTCTACGACTCATCCTTTATAGTCTAAATAATTTTGTTACTTTGTTTATTTCCAAAACCAATCCATAGTAGTTCTTTGTGCTCTTATTCTACTCATTTATGGCAAATAATAATCACATTATAACCAACTTCTCTACGACTCATTCTTTATAATCTAAATAATTTCATTACTTTGTTTATTTGCAAAACCAATCCACAAGTAATTCTTTGTACTCTTGTTCCACTCATTTATGGCAAATAATTATCACATTATAACTTTCCTTCTCTCCCACTTTCCTGCCCCTTCCCAACCTTTTTGCAATTTCTTTGCATTCTTGTCTCTACAATTTCTCTATTGAGAATGTTAAATATAATAACTATATATTTTGTTTATTATACATATCATACTATATTTATTACCATACTTGTGTTTCTCTCTTCTATATAAAGGAGTCTTGTATATATTGTTACATTATTATTCAACATAATATTGAATATACATATCATATAATAGTCTCTCTCTCTCTCTCTCTCTTGAAGATTTTAACGCGATATCAATCCATTCCCCTGCCATATTTTCCTTTCAATATCGCTTCGTGGTAATCTTTTCCTCTTTCCGTTATTTTATTTTTATCCCAAATATCTCTATCATATATATATATATATATATTTACTCGCAATCTATTTTTTTTTTTATACTTTTGCTCCATTTTGTCCTTCTCTCTATTTCAACCTCAAATAGGTTTCTATCTTCAAACGTATTTGAGTTTGAGGGGTATATTATATTTATATCATGGCGAGCATGTTATATACCATGCAAACCACCCAAGCTACAACATTAGCACACTACCTTAAACCACCCCCTTGGCGCACTACTTACGCCGCCCCCATGTTGCATTTTGTTCCTTTCCAAGCCACCTCTTGAAGCATATGGTTCTTTTCCAAACTGCCCTCTGGCACACATGGTTCCTTTCTAAGCTGCCCCCTTGGCACACATGGTTCATTTCCAAGTCGCCCTCTGGTGCACTTCTTCATCTGTTGCTATCACCGTTTAGTACCACTTCACAAGTTACATGTGTGCCACGTTTGCTAGTTCAAGACCCGTTCTTCTTCTATAACGATCCGATACGACCATAACCGCCTTTTCTCCGCCTCTAATCTATCTCAAGCATCCATGTACTCCCATTTGGACTTTGCAATCTATTTGCCTTGGATTTATCCATGTTTCATTTTATTTTTAGTTTTAGTTTCTCTCCAAACTCAAGTTGGTATCCCTACTTGAGTTTGAAGGGGTGTTAAATATAGTAACTATATATTCTATCTATCATATATACCATACTATATTCATTATCACACTTAGGATTACCATATTTAGATTTCTCTCCTCCTATATAAAGATGTCTTGTATACATTATTACATTATTATTCAATATAATATTAAATATACACATAATATAACTAGTGGTGGAGTTAGGAATTCAATGAAGAGGAGGCACAAATTAATGACAACATTGATTTTGTTTTTTTTCTCATAATAAACAATAATGGGATATTACTAAACTTAAATATTAAGAGTCCATTTGGATAAATGTGAATTTTAAACTAAATGATTTGAGGTTAAATTTTATGCAAATATTGGGGAGTAATTATTTTAGGTGGATTGAAAAATAAAAAATGAAAAAAAGAAAAATGAAAAAGAAAAAGATGAGCTGAGATACAAATGATATATTTTAGTAAAACACATTACAAAAAAATGTCTATCATATGCTGCAGTTATGATTTTTGACACATTATAATATTGGATATAACTTAATTATAACTTTTGGTTATATGTCAAGTAATGGTTAGCTATGACTTATTCTAATATTAGATATGACCTATTGTGATTTTTTTTTTTTAATTTTTAATTTTTATAATTGAAGATGTATTGCTTGATTATAATTTATATAATAGTTATTTTAGTTATCAATGAATAATTTGATTATGAAACTTTATAATATCAATATCCTAAAATCATAACTTATATATAATATACCTTTTTAGAGATGTATAATAGAACAACCTATTTTAGGAAGTTCCTTATAATTAGAAAGAAAATTTATTATAATTTTATAAAAGATATATATATATATACATACGAGTACTAATATAATTATTAAAACTTCAATAACACATGCCCCTAGTCCTATACTAGCTCCGCCATTGCATATAATATTTTTTTCTCTCTCTTACATGTTGTACAGAAAACTTCAAAGAAAAACCCAAACACAAGAATGGAGGAAATCACCAATTCGTCAATTAGTTTGCAGAGTCATAGTCGATCATTTGTTGAATAGTAACTTAAGTTTGTTATATTTTCCATTGCTTTTTTATTAGCTCTGAAAAATTATTTATTTATTGAATATTGAATTATTAAAATTTTGAGTTTATTTGTATTTCACATTTGCCTATAGAAACAATCATTTCACTCAATCGAGATATTTGGTCAGTTATTTAGGCTAAGTTTGGGATGTGCAAAATAATCCAAAAAGTTAAAAAGTTACTCAAAAAGTTAAAAAGTTAACACTATTTACCAAAAGTCAATAATTACGGCTGCACAACTCTCAATTCAAATTTTTCTTTAAAAATCAATTTTTACAATTTTTTATTACATATTTTTTCATAAAAAGTCAAACAATTAACCCAAACATCCATATTTTTAACCTCAATTTTTTAGTCCAAAAAGATAAAAAGTTCATTTATTTAGTCTTCCTAAACTTGGCCTTAGTAGAAAATTTAAAACTTATATCATTTTTTTTTCAAACCATTGAAAGACAAATTTGAAAAGTGAGTTGACTTTTTGACAATTTAACTTGAGATTAAAAAGTTTTATTTGAGAAATTTTTTTTGACTTTTTTAATTTTTGTAAAAGAAAAAATATAATAATTATGAGTTAAATGTGATACTTTGTCTTATTAGATTAAAAGGTTTATTTTATCTTTTTGTATTTAAAATAACTCCAAACTCAACCCAACCTTTCTTTTCAAACGAAGCCTACGGATCTTTTGAGTGGATGTAGCAATGAATTGGCTTTGGGAAAAGTCAACTTCTTTGAGATCCGCAGGGTTGCTATCTGCAATAGGGCTTGTACTTGCCTACTATCCACAAGAATGGAGGAAAGCTTCCCCCTCTCGGTCTTTCATGGGGCGTCTTTCTGTGTGTCTCTGTTTTTTTTTCACATATACAACTTTTTTAAGTTTTGCCAGTTTATTTTGTAATCCTATGTTAATCTATGTTCAATGATGTAGTTATAGAATGCAAATTTGTATACTGATTTCGTCAAAAAGAATTATAAAAAAAGACAGTATATAAATGAATAGACATGTGAATTTGCTACCAGGTTCATATATATATATATATATATAGTATAGATATATAGGGTGTGTTTGATTAGACGGATTGGAAAAAGGAGATTAGAATCCATCGGACTTGAGTCCTGGGATTGGAATCCCCCGGACTATTTGGTTGGATTGGATATGTATCCTGTGTTTGTTTTTTCATGGGATTAGATGTCCGGACTGTGAATCCCCCGGACTATTTTTAGTGAATCCAACGTTTGGTTGGACGGACTGGATAGAATAAATAAACAAATGACCATTTTACCCTTTTTTAATTGTTTACTAAGTAATAGCAATATTAAACATATCTTTAATATTTTAATTATTTTTAGTTAGATTAAATAAAAAATTATTTTATTTTATTTTTTACACAATTAAATAAATTTATTTTTTAAAAATAAATAAATAAATAAATAAAATATCAATAAAAATATATATTATTTTTTTAATTAAGATTTTAAATAAATTTTTAAAAAAAAAATAATAATCACAAAATGAAATTAAATAAAACATCTATTAAATTTAAATAATGAAATTAAATAAAACATAAACAAAATTTTAAAATAAAACATCAATAAAATATCCATAAAAAATTATTTCAAAAAATTAAATAAATAAAACATCAATAAAAAGTTAAATAAAATTATTTTATTTTTAAATTGAGACATTTAAATTTTATTGAATTTTATTAAATATAATACATAATTAAATAGTAGAGGGTCAAAATGGTCATTTCATCATCTAATCCAAACAGTGATTAGTCCTCCACTTTCTGTCCCACACCCCTCCCAGGACAGGATAGTCCCCCATATGGGGGACATGGAGTCCGCCGGATTAAAAAAAAATTAAACGGCGGATAAGGAACACTATTTGGACTCAAGTCCAAATAGTGGATAGTCCCCCCCAATCCCCCCAATCAAACAAGGCCATATAGTATATATGTGTATATAAATAGGTATATGAATATATGTATAGTTTAATATGTGATTAAATTAGTTATTAAGTTATAATTTAGAAATTAGGAAAAATAGCTTCTTAATTGCTTTTTGATGTAAAACAATTTATTATTATTATTTTTTATTTTGTTTTCTTTTACAAAAGCAATGAAGTGTAGAGAAATATGATAAAAGATATAATTGCCCTTTATCATTAAATTTAATGGTGTTAGTGTTACAACTTAATCCAAAATCGCGTGGAGATTATGTGGCTATTTTTAAAAGAAAGGTGATAGACTGCTCCGCTATCCGAACCTATACTACAAGGAGGTAAAAGAGATTTTATCCTATTTTAAAAGAGGTTGCTTCTGTCTAGTCCATATTGTTTCGGCCCATGAAACCCATCATCGGTCATGTTTCAATTATTCAAACCGTTCAAATTGTAAGACATTTCATATATTTCATTCATACAAAAAATTGAGTTAATTCAATAGTCGTAACCTATTTAATTTATCGCATTTGTTATAAAAAAAAAATAGATAATTTATTTTTGAAAAAGACAATTGTCATCTCTTTTTTTGGTGACAAATATAATAAATTAAATAGGTTACAATTATTGGATTAATCTAAATTTTTATGTTGATGAAATCTACGGCGTACCCAACAAAATGAATTGTTTAAGTCATCGAAACAAGACCCGTGGTAGGTCTACAAGCCCAAACAGTACCCTCTAGTCTTGATTACATATGGACTAGAGAGAATCCTCCTCCTGCCTAAAAAGTGTAATATCTCCATCAAAAATAATAGGTCTCACTCTTTTCGAGTGATTAAAATGTATGTATTGTTTACACACTCAAAGAGTGTGCCAACAAAATCACACATTAGGTTGTATCACAATTTCAATAGTACATTGAATTGAATTTGTGCGTGTGTGTGTAAATTATTGATAAGATAGATTGGTATCCAAATTGTTTCGAAAGACAAAACTCAAACAGGAGAGTAGGCTATAGGATTAAAACCCCTTCCTTCAGGTTGGGTCAGCTTGTTGAGCGAAAAGAAGTTTGAACTCTAGAACCCCTCTTTGGCGGATTTGGGGGATGCGGCTTCTTGAGTTGGAGCTGCTAATGCCCTATCTTTCTTCTCTACTGCCTTTAGCTATTGCATTTCTGCTCATTGTACAATTCATGTTGGAATCTGCCAAAGAAATTGGGTTGTTTAGGTCATATAACAAAAGAGTTTCCATCTCCAGCTTGGCAGGATATGAATGAAAGTTGAAGGAGTAGGAAATAAAAGGTTATTCACTATTTTTAATAATTAAATAAATAATGTTAAAACAGTGATAACTTAATACATATTTCATTTATTATCATATATTATATTTTGGGTAAATTATGTAAATAATTTCTGTAATTTATACGATGTGTCAATTTGGTCTATATTATTTCAATTTGTTTGATTTTGCCCTTAATTTAACGAATTGTGTCATATTAGTTCAATAAATAACTGTTGTTAAGTATGGTAGACAGAAAGTCAAACGATGTGTCAATTGGTCTCTGTAGTTTATGCAATATGTCAATTTGGTCCACGGAAAGTCACACGATGTGTCAATTTGGTCTCTGTAATTTACGCAATATGTCAATTTGGTCATTGTCAAAATCAAGCAAATTAAAACGATAGAGACCAAATTAACACATCATGTAAAGTACAGGGACTAAATTGACACATTGTTTGACTTTTCGTCCACCCAACTTAACAACTGTTTTTTATTGGATTAATATGACATAATCTATTAAATTAAGGAGCAAAATCGAATAAATTGAAACAGTAAGGACTAAATTGACACATCGTGTAAATTACCAAGACTATTTGTACAATTTATCCATAAATTTTTACACAATTTTAATATATTTCAAAATATTTTTTACATATGTATTAAAGTATATATTTTGCTTCTTGTATTTGAACCCAAAAAAAAAAAAAAAAAAAACCCCGTTCAATATGATTGTGACTCATGGGGCAACCACTCTAGGTAGGTATTAGAAAAATGACAACCATGAAGAATAAATGGTGAGCAAGTTGGCTTGTTTGTATGAATGAAAACAGAGGAATATAGATAAGATTGAGAAGAAATAGTGTTCCAAAAGATGATCGTATTTGAAGATCGATGGCAATGCATTGAATGAAAAGCGACATTCAAATATTATTATAAGAATAATATTAAGAATTTTAAATATTTTATTAAAAATATTACATAAATATAAAATATTAAATTATATTTGATAAAATATTTAAAAATTTTAGTATTTTTCTTATTATAATATTATTGGAATAGGTCTTGGAGTGTCCCGAAGTGGTGTGAACGTTTATTCTTGTGCCAAGGAAGGGACTGGGACTAATCACCCGTAGACTAGTAGACTAGCAGTAGAAGAATAGCGTACGCACATGAAATTCAAAAGAGAGAAGCCCATCCCAAATTAAAACTCTACTTTGCCCGCTACTCGGAACCTACGGCGAAACCCCTACTGTTTCGGCCACGTGCCAAACTCCGTATTTTGACTTTTTCTTTGCTTCGACTTTTAAAAGCACGCAACCTGTAAAACGTTGATTTGTTAAGGATTGTTTTGGAAAGATGGTAAAAAGTGATTTTTTTATTTTTAAGTAAGTTTTTGATTTTTTTAAATAAATAATTTGAAAAGTTGATAAAAAGTGACTTTTGACTTTTTGATTAATGTTTGTTTAGACCATCTCCAACGTTAACCAAACCCAAAGACTAAATTTAAATTTTGATGAAAAATGCCCTTTTCAAGCTCCAACCGTTTCATCGATTGATATCGAATGAGTTTTCACCAAAAATTCATCAAACCGAGAAGCGACCGATTTGGTGAAATCATCATTCTCGATCGTTGAAGGAGGACACCGGTCAACCAACCTGCTGGCCGGTTGACCAACCCGGCTGTTCGGTTGACCAACCGGTCACCGGTTTCCTTTAAATTACATAGGTTCAAACGGTTCAAAAAGGTTCAAACAGTAAAAAAAAAAATTTTTTTGTCTACCCGGTTGACCGGCCGGTCGGCCGGCCGGTCAACCAACCGGGCGACCACCTGCAATGAATTCGGCACAGTCTTTGGATGAATTGGGAAGGATAAGACTCAGGGGAATTGTTTATGTTTGTTTATGTTTGTTTATGTATTGTTTATGACTGGGGAACAATTGGATGATTTGTTTATGTTTTTTTGTATTCCATGAATGTTGTAGGAATCTGTAGTGTTGTAGGAATCTGTACATTGATTCATCATAAAAAATTCTTGCAGTAAGATATAAAGGAGAGATGGTGTTGGGAAGGGAATTGACAGTGATGTCGGATATGAAGGTTCGATGTTTGTCGAGGAGGGTGGGATAGACCACCTGATTTGCAGTGAAAGAAAAAAGAAATCTTTGTCGGTGTAGATAATAAACAATCTTATCTTCCTCCGCTCTGCCATAGAAAAGAACAGAAAAAAAAATAATGCTCTTACGGGTCGACCAACCGGTCGCCCCTCCCCTTTTGATGCTCACCGTTGGAGCGAGTGGTATCAAATTGGAGAAAGAGTGATTTTTTTACTCAGATTTGATAAAAAGTTTGATGAACCGTTGGAGATACTCTTATGATGTCAAATTATAATAAAATGACCAAACTATCCCCATTTATTTAAAATATTTACAACTTCACATATGTAACACATTTTGACCAATGAGAGGTAAAATTGTAATTTTACCGTTGGCTAAAAACTAACTTTCCAAATGAAAAAAAAGAAAAAAAAGCCAACTTTTAACTTTTGCTACTAACTCAAAAAAGTGACTAAAAACTATGTTGCCAAAATAGGCCTAAGTTAGTTGATTGTCCGTCGACAAAAATCAAGTCATACTCCATATCTTTCACCGATGGACCTGGAGCCCCCCAATCCTTATGTTGTTCGGGTCCGAAAGATTTATTATAGATCTTTTTGATAATTTAAATTATTTATTTTATTAAGTATTTTATATATTTTATTTATATAAAAATTAATATTTAACAATCGTAATCTATTTAATTTATCGTATTTGTCACAAAAAAAAAAACCATAATTGTGTTTTTAAAAAGATACCTTTTATTTTTTTAGTAACAAATACGATAAATTGAAAAAATTATGATTATTGGATCGACTTAATTTTTTGTGTACATGAAATATACAGTATCTGATAAAATGAATGATTCAGATCATAGAAATCGGACTCGTGGTGAGCCCCATGGACCCGAACAATGTCCTCTGGTCCCGGATTAAGGACCAGAGGAGATCCACTTTCATTGCGAACATCTGTGAGGACACACTATTCCACAGCCTATTGAGTCTATTGTACAATCCATTTCATTGATTCAAATTGTGGGGACATAATTTTTGAATGACGACACGTGGCCGAGGTGTCACCGAAGTGCCAGCTGGGGTGCTACGTGCCCTGGTCATGATGCCGAGATGATCTCGGCTAGACTGAGGTTATCTGTGAGAATACCGAAATTCGGGATAAGCGGATAGGGGACAAGAGTCCTAGAATAAGAGAGGACTTCAGTTTGGGTAAAGATAAGACTCTTAGAGAGTTTATCCCAATTCTACTAGGAGTCCAAGATTAGCAGTAATCCTAAGTCCATTGAAGCTAGGCTTCTATTTGGATTAGGTAAGTGTTGGCTATAAAAGAGAGGTACCCTCATGGGTCTAAGGTATGTTTTTTATGTTCTAAATAGTGAGTTAAGCACTTTTGCTATCTTTGAGAGATAACTGACTTGATCGTCGGAGTGCCCCCATGTGGACGAACTACCTCCGGAATCTCTTCTTTTTATGATAGGTCGTCGCTTAATTTATTCTCGCCGGTGTTCTCCAACCGAGTACTTGATTGGCGGTGTGGTGGGAAATTGACACACAATTTGGCGCCGTCTGTAGGAAAGAAATGAGAATAAATGGCTAACGATAGACAGAAAAAGAAGGTAGAGGACGACACCCCTACTGAGAGTGGGAAACATATTGACCTTGACGTCGAAGAAGACAACTGCAACGAAGAGATCCGTGAGAAGAATCACGGAGAAAATGACGCCGGTCAGGAGGGCGACGTGCCAAGGAAATCAAACCGAAGCGAATATTATAATGAGAACGACCTCCAAGTATGGAAAGATAGATACCTACGGAAGGACGACGAGATGAAGGGAATGGCGAACAAGTTGGTGGACCTACAAACGGTCGTCAACTTCATGATGCAGAACGACATCATGTAACTACCATACTCGTTGCAAGAGACGCCGATTCCAGTGACCAAGAAGGGTGCCCAGAAAGGGGGGCAGAAAATGGTTTTTGCAGTCCCTCAGCACGACGGGACCAATGGACATTCTCATCGGCCTTTACGAGAGGCTGGACATGGAGGATCAAGGAATGGAGAATCCCAGAAAGCATGTCGAACCAAAGAAACCTACACCAATGAACATCGGGATGTTCAAGGGAAGGAACTTTGCTTTGACACGACCAATGAAGGGAAGTCTAAAAGGACTCAAAATGACACTGGAAGTAGTGCACCGAAAAGGCTAAAATTAGGAGATAGCTGAGCTCTTGGACGGACCAAGGAGGATATGAGGGATTACCTCTAGAGGAAGCAACAAGATGCCGAGGTGACTTCTCCGGTCAAGCCGAAAATGCCATTTTCAGTAGAATTGGACAAATTCGAAGCCTCAAAGAGGTTTCACATGTCGAGGTTCCAAATATACGACGGTAAGTCAGACCCGAATTTTCACGTCGGCTTGTACCTGAACTCGATGGCACTATACTCTGGGAATGAGCCGTTACTCTGCAAGGTGTTCACCTCGTCCTTCGGGGAAATTGTATCGGATTGGTTTCACAAGTTACCGAAAAGAACTGTGAAGACCTGTGAGGGATTGGCCAAGATGTTCGTGGCTAGGTTTGTGACAAACAAATTACAGCCATTGAGGGTGGACTCCCTGATGGCTCTGAGAATCAGTGAGGATGAAAGTCTTAGGGCCTATGCCAAAAGGTATTCTGAGGTATTCAACAGAATACCAGAGTGCAATCAAGAGGTGGCGGTCGTGTCTTTTAAGAACGACCTGAAAGATGATTATCCGCTTCGAAAGTCATTGGCAAAAACATTGCCAAAAAGTATGGAGGAGCTCATGGCCAGAATTGTGAAATATGCTAGAGCCGAGGAAGATACGCCGGGGACGAAGGCGACAAAACAAGAGAAGGGAAACGGCTCGTTGAAGCGAAGCCGAGGTAACAATGGATCCAACAAACAAGAGACCATGGTCATGTTTAACGCTTGTTGAAATTTTAAGAAAAATTTACAAGTTGAAGTTAAACCGATATCATGTTTAACGCTTGTTGAAATTTTAAGAAAAATTTATAAGTTAAAGTTAAACCGATATCATGTTTAACGCTTGTTGAAATTTTAAGAAAAATTTACAAGTTGAAGTTAAACCGAAGTCATGTTTAACACTTGTTGAAATTTAAATTTACAAGTTGAAGTTAAACCAATGTCATGTTTAACACTTATTGAAATTTTATGAAAAATTTACAAGTTGAAGTGAATCTGAGATTATGATTAAAGGAAGATTGGTTTTAACACTTGTTGAAATTTTGAGAAAAATTTACAAGTCAAGCCAAGGTTGTATTGAAAGAAGTACTTATGTACTTGCCGAGATTACCATATTACCGAGACTTGGAAGAAATTTGAAGACAAAAGTCTTGCTAAAAGTAAAGTGGCAAGTTATGAATAACAATTGTGAAAATATTTTTTATAATATTTTTAAGTGTTAAGTCAAGGCCGAGATAAACCATTGGTGGGTATAACCGATATATTTCACCCCAAGAAGATTGCACAGTTAAAATGTATTTTGAAGACATGCAAATTATTCTAAGTATAGAATCATATAAAAGTAAAAGAAGGCGAGTTCAACCGACGTGCTAAGTTGAATGAATAATATAGGTTCCATCACTTCAGCATGCCGAGGTAATAGAACCTAGGGGCGATTGTGGGGACATAATTTTTGAATGACGACATGTGGCCGAGGTGTCACCGGTGCAGTACCGGGTGCTACATGCCCTGGTCATGATGCCGAGATGATCTTGGCTAGACTGAGGTTATCTGTGAGAATACCGAAATCCGGGATAAGCAGATAGGGGACAAGAGTCCTAGAATAAGAGAGGACTTCAGTTTGGGTAAAGATAAGACTCTTAGAGAGTTTATCCAAATCCTACTAAGAGTCCAAGATTAGCAGTAATCCTAAGTCCATTAAAGCTAGGTTTCTATTGGGATTAGGTAAGTGTTGGCTATAAAAGAGAGGTACCCTCATGGGTCTAAGGTATACTTTTTATGTTCTGAATAGTAAGTTAAGCACTTTTGCTATCTTTGAGAGATAACTAACTTGATCGTCGGAGTGCCCTCGGGTGGACGAACCACTGCCGGAATCTCTTCTTTTTGTAACAGGTCGTTCGGATTTAATCTATTCTGCTAGTGTTCTCCAGCCGAGTGTTTGATTGGCAGTGTGGTCGAAAATTGACACACACACAAATCATTTACTTTTTAACCAATTTTAGGAACTTGCGGAAATTATAGTGTACCCACAATTTCTGATTTTAAGGAGACAAATAAATGTGCCTTTCATTTCACAATTTCTGTCTAACTTGACACACCTAGCTTAATTTGGTATACTAATAATGTAACATGATCAAATTAAATATGGATAAGGCCTCCCTTAATTGCGTCCACTTGGATTATACCAATTATTCATATTATCAATTTTGTTTTGTAAATTATTCATATAAAAAATTAAATTGGTTAGACATCATTAATCATACAATTAAATAACATTTGAGTTTAAAAAAATTGGCCCATTTATTCTCAAAATCATATGATTCAAACATTTTACCACTACTATCCAATCAATATGAATATTTGCATGATTGAGGTTTTTAACAAATCTTAAAATATGAATAATTTAAAGGGCTAGGGAGGGTGTTGTCTGGACTAGTGAGGCACACTATGGATTTCATTTTGATAATTCAAAATGTTCATTTTGTAAGGCCATTTGTATATATTATTCATAAACATACTTAGGTTAATCCAATAATCGTAACATATTCAATTTATTGTATTTATTTCCAAAGAAATGGATAGCAAATATATTTTAAAAAATAGACTATCTAATTTTTTCTTATGATTAATGCGATAAATTGAACATATTCCAATTATCAGACTAACTTAATATATATATATATTTTTATGGTGATATACATGAGAGGTCTTATAATATAAATTATTTAGATTTTCGAAACAGAATTCATAATACACTTTACAAGTATGGACAATACTCCCCAATCCAATTGTCCAAATCTGCACTGAGGCAACACAGACCCTAATTTAAATTCCCAAAACCTAGACCCAAATAAACTAGACTCCATTACAAGAAATGTCACTTTTACCTACTAAATTATTGGTCGGCAAAAGGCATAAATTTGGTCGCTGAAATGATTTACCGACCAAAAATTTCTGTCGCCAAGTTCGTTGCCCATACCCCATCGGCGATAGTATTGGCGACTAAACTTCATTTGGTTGCCAAAAATGAAACATTTCCCTACCAAAAATGAAACAATTATGTTGATAGAATATATATAAAACCATCTAAATAATAGAAAACCTATGACAACCTTACAGAAAATAAACCTACTTTGCTGTCCACATCTCTATGGTTATCAATCATTTCATCCTCATTATTAATAAATCATCCAACAGTTGTGTTTAGATTAGACCCTATTTCAAGCAGTTGTGTTTAGATTATTCGGATGAGTTTAAAATGTACTCTTAAAGTGTTTGTTGTATGCATATATTAATATGTTATTAGACTTTCTTACTAAATGTTTATGTCAACATATAATATTTAAAAGAGTAAATTACACTTTGTCCTTCTTAAGTTTAAGTATTTTGTCTTTCTTAATCTTTCTAATTTTCTCACTTTACAGCAATAAGTAACATCTATCCGATCCGAGTTTGGATAGAAAACACATTAATACGCTTATTACATAACATAGGTTTAACTAACATAGGTTTTTGCATAGAAAAAAGAAAAGAAAAAACAAAGGTTGCCTAGTAGCCTCATTGGGAGCTTAGCTGGTTTCTTGTTCTTCATCATCTAGGAATTGAAAGAAAAATGAGCATATTCTCAATGGTAGTGTAAAGAAAGAACAGAGGAAAGCTTAGCACCTAATTGCATACCAAACACAATAATGAAATGAAGATGTGAACTTGTTCATCTCCTCTAGCCTTCTCTTCATTTTTGACCTTCATCTCCTTCATCTCTTGTGGCCAAAAGTGTAATGAAATGAAGATTGAATCTGTTGACTAAAAGTACAGAACTTGTTCATCTTCAAAAAAATCGTATGCATCACAAAAATTTAGCAGATTATTATGCATCACAAACCAATTTTCAAACAGAGCATTAGTATCAATAGATTGCTCCAACAGATTACTATCAAGCAGATTAAAATTGCCAGCAAAAAATTGCTCAACCATATGCATCAATCTTGCCAGCAGAAAATTGCTCCAGCAGATTACTATCGAGTACATTAGTATCAATAGAAACAATTTACAAAAATCCACAAAACTACACAACTAAAATTGCTCCAGCAGATCATTCCTATGTATCACAAATAAATTGTCAAACAGTTGGTGAGCAAACTAGAGATGCTTTGGGGTCCATATATACTTAAACAATTCATTTCTACATGTCACAGACCAAATGTTGAACAGTTGGTGAGCAAAAAAAATTGTAGATGTGAACAAAAAACAACTTGAAGAAATCTGGCCTGTCAAGATTGAAAGAAATAGAGGAAGGGAGATAGAGACACAGAGACATAGCTCGAGCCTCATATATTCTATTCCTATTTATAATCATTTCAGTAAACCAAACACTGCTACCAATGTGTCACATTTTAGTCTTTCCACACTCTTAGCTACTCATGCATATATTCTTATAAGTAATTTATTTACAAAGTTCAATAATATATATATATATATATATTAGTGAGGCCAACCTGTGTAAACAGCATTATCATATAAATTAGGGCAACTGTGAAAACAACATTGTCATATAAATTGATCGGGGTTTCAATTGACCCAAGTTCTTATATTTTGTTTTTGAGAAATTAAGAATTTAAGTTGTACCACAGAGACACAGCTCGATCGAAAGAGAGCAAGAGAGCGAGAGCGAGCGCGCAGAGAGAGAGAGAGAGAGAGAGAGAGAGAGAGAACCTGTGCTCTGCAGCAATGGCGATGGCGATCTGCAGAGGTGGCGGTGGCGGCGGCGATCTATGGCAGTGGTCGTTGCCATCTGAGGCGGTGGCGGTGGTCTGTGGTCATGTGAAGTGGGGTGAGGTTTCGTGTGGTGAAGGAGAATAAACAGAGAACAGGAGCGAATGCTATATATATTTATATATATTACACCATTAGCGACTAAAACTTTTTAGTCGCCAATTAATTTTTCAAATCCCTCTAAAATTTAAAATAGCTCCCTCCAAATATTTTAACTTTTGGCGACTAAAATATTAGTCGCCAAAGATAAAAATTAATTTTTTAATATTACATTTGCCGACTAAAGGCTTTAGTAGCCAAATCTATACCTACGGCGACTAAATTTATTTTTCGCCGCTGAAAATCAACTTTTGGCGACTAATTTTAGTCGCCAAAGATAAAAATTAATTTTTTATTTTACATTTGCCGACTAAAGGTTTTAGTAGCCAAATCTATACCTACGGCGACTAAATTTACTTTTCGTCGCCAATTTTTGGCATTTTTGCCGACTAAATTTCTTTTAGTCGCCAATTGTGATATTTTTAGCTACTAAATTTTTTTTTAGTCGCAAATTGTAATATTTTTAGCTACTAAATTTTTTTGTAGTTGCCAATAATCAACATTCTCCTACAAAAAAAAATTAGTAGCTAATAAGTTGACTTTTACCGACTAAAATTAATTTTGGTAGCCAATGCCTACACTTTTGGCGACTAAATTTGTTTTGGTAGCCAAAAGTGGTTGCCAAAAATGTGTTTTCTTGTAGTGCTCTCCAATATCAATTAATGGACGGAAGGATAATCATAAAATATTATTCAAAATTAAGATTTAATCATTCACTACAAAAAAAATGTAAAATGGTATATCCATGGGAAAAAGATAGGTACCATGAAAATATATAGAGAAATTTATCCTGAAAGTGAAATAAGTGATTGTAGATTTAAATTTTTTATTATGTCAGTTATCTTAAGATGAATGTGATTCATACATTCATTTTATGAATATATTTTTCTTAAAACATTGTAACATTGCTGATAATCATGAAGGAAAATAACGCGAGAGTGAGATTTACAGCCAATATCTGCACACCTTTCACGACTTCATCAAACCTGGCATTCATCATAAAATATCCATCTTTGCTATGATGTAATTTGGTATCTTTGGAACTTTTATTTCTTTATGCCAAGAGAGCTTTTATTTTTAATTCCAATTTTAATTAATTTAATGGGCAAACTTTACTTTATTCCATATGATTTGGGTTAAATGCAGTTTACTTCCTAAACATTTGAAAATGACCACATATCCCTCACATCATTTGTGGACTAAAGTGCACCATTAGACATGTTAACGATTTAATAAAAAAGACTAAAATACCCTTGTATATACGTGACTTAAACATGTGAACTAATGATATTTTCGCCATTTGTTTGGCAGACAAAGTGCACTTAACCCACTGTATTTTATTGCATGTGTGATTTTTCCCATTAAAATTTGAAAATGAGCATATAAATCCCTTATATCCACTACGTGTTTCACACTTGTTGTTAAGTTCGATGGAATGTTTAACGGTCCACTTCAGTCCACAAATTGCTTGGGGTTATGGGGTTATTTCTAAACTTTAGGAAGTAAATCTCACAACTCAAACTATAAGGAGGTAAAGTAAAATTTGTCCTAATTTAATTTTAATAATTTTTATATAATAATTATAACTTTGGACTTATGAAACAGGTTGTTCAACTACTAATTTTATTAGTTTGAAACTTCCTTCCGCGAAGACTTAGAATTTTAGAATGCACAAATCACTTGACCCACCACTATATATACGTACATATTAATCCCATTGTTCTTCACTGTACAAATCCCATACCTCATTTTCATTTCTACATTTTCTCTATCCACTTACCAATCTGCAATGGCTTTTACTTCTCTAGTTTTGCCTTCCCTGCAACTACAATTCTTGACACAACGGTCACCAAAAGTATCATCAAAGCCATACACAATTCACCACCCAATCTATGCTTCCGTATCCGAAAGACCATCTGCGCCACCTCCACCGGCGACGCCGAAAATGAAACCTCCTTCTAAACCCACCAATCTTCCCATTCAGAAAATCCCAGGAAACTATGGCCCTCCCTTAATTGGTCCCATCAAAGACAGACTCGACTACTTCTATAACCAAGGCACAGTCGACTTCTTCAAGTCTCGAAGCGAAAAATACCAATCAACAGTTTTCAGAGCCAACATGCCACCTGGTCCCTTCATTTCCTCCAACCCCAACGTGGTCGTTCTTCTGGACGGCAAGAGCTTCCCAGTCCTCTTTGACGTCACAAAAGTCGAAAAGAAAGACCTCTTCACTGGGACTTTCATGCCCTCCACCGAACTCACTGGTGGTTACCGAGTCCTCTCCTATCTGGACCCCTCGGAGCCTAAGCACGCCAAGCTCAAGCAACTCATGTTCTTTCTACTCAAATCAGGGCGTGACAAAGTGATACCAGAGTTCCACTCGAGCTTCACAGACCTCTTCGAGACCCTTGAAACCGAACTGGCAAGCAAAGGCAAAGCAGCATTTAGCGATGCCAATGACCAGGCTTCTTTCAATTTCTTAGCTCGGTCACTCTTCGGGACCAACCCAGCCGATACCAAACTCGGACACGACGGACCCAATTTGATTGCCACATGGATATTTTTCCAACTGGCTCCTTTGTTAGTCCTTGGCCTCCCAAAGTTGGTAGAAGAGCTACTCATCCACACTTTTCCTCTCCCTCCACTACTCATCAAAAAAGACTACCAAAGACTGTACGATTTTTTCTACAACTCGTCAACATCCATCCTCGACGAAGCCGAGAAAATCGGCCTCTCCCGCGAAGAGGCTTGCCACAATCTCTTATTCGCTACGTGCTTCAATTCCTTCGGCGGAATGAAAATCTTCTTCCCCAGCATGATCAAATGGATCGGCCAAGCTGGAGTCAAACTCCACACCCAACTCGCCGAGGAGATCCGATCAGCCGTCAGATCTAACGGCGGGAAAGTGACGATGGCCGGGATGGAACAGATGCCGTTGATGAAGTCCGTAGTGTACGAATCGCTGAGGATCGACCCGCCCGTGCCATCACAATACGGTAGAGCGAAACGCGACCTGGTGATAGAGTCTCATGACGCAGCGTTTGAGGTGAAAGAAGGGGAAATGTTATTTGGGTACCAACCATTTGCGACTAAAGATCCGAAGATATTCGAGAGGCCGGAGGAGTTTGTGGCGGACCGGTTCGTAGGAGAGGAGGGAGAGAAGATGTTGAGGCACGTTCTGTGGTCGAATGGACCGGAGACCGAGAGCACGACGGTGGGAAACAAGCAATGCGCGGGGAAGGACTTCGTGGTGATGGTGTCGAGGTTGTTGCTGGTGGAGTTGTTTCTACGTTATGATTCGTTTGAGACGGAGGTTGGTTCTTCAGTTACAATAACGTCCGTCAAGAGAGCTAGTTTTTGAACGCTTATGTCATATTTGAATTGATGAAATTTCACACCAATATCACATCATGTGAAATGTTTGGATACATTTTATACTAGACCCTCCATTTTGGGCATATATTATGTAAAATGTTTTGGGAAATTTTTAATAGATATTTCATTTTAGATGTGTACTATATGTTTCAATTATGACATTTGTGATATTTACAGGTGATTCGCCCCTGAATCCAGCCCCGAATCCCCCTAATTCCCCTTTTTAGTAAAAAAAAAAAAAAAAAGAAAAAAAGAAAGCTTCCATAAAAGGAAATTAGGGGATTAGGGGACTTTTTTGAGGTCCAAAACATTTTTCGATATTTATTTATGATTTGTTTATGATTTATTATGTGTTAGATATAATTTGATTATGATTTATCATGATGTTAATTATAATTTATTGTGATGTTAGTTATGATGCAATTATTATTTTAATTATAATCGAAAAGTTTTAATTATACTTTTTGTGGTGTTTGGTTATCATTCATTTTTCTTAGTTATAACTATAAGGGTTAATTTGGAAAGTGCCAAAAAAATTGACTTTTTATTTATTATGAAAAGACGTGCAATAAGTAAGAATATAATGTGCCTGTTTGGCAGAACTTTTTTTCAGTTTATTTCAGCTTTCAGCTTAATTTAAGCTATTTTGATGTGTTTGGTTTAGCTTATAGCTTATAGCTTATAGCTTATAGTTTTGTGGAAGTCAGAAATCAACTTATTCTTTGAGTGGGGCAGGAGATACTTTAAGAATAAGCTGGAAATCAGCTTAAGCTGAAAGTTATAAGCTATAAGCTGTTTAGGCATAAGCTATAAGCACTTTCCCACAGCTCTACCAAACATATGATCTAAATAAGCAAAAAAATTAATAAATTAGCTACTTTTTAGACTTCTCAAAAGGGACTTAAAAAAGATTTAGTTACACCAGTCCAGATCCTCTACCAATGTTTTCTATAGGGATGTAATAATGGCCTAGCCCGGTCCATTTGAACCCGAGCTCGGGCCTGCCCAAGTGATCTCCGCGGGCTCTCGCTTTTTTAGCAAGCCGAGATGAGCCAACCCATGGACCAAAAAGTAAGGTCCAGACCCAAATCCAAGCCTACTTATAATAGGGCCTAGGGTCCAGCCAGGGGCCTGGGCTAGGGCCACAGGCTGGGCTTTTTATTTATTTATTTTTTATTTTAAAAAATAAACGATAAATACATTATCTATATACATTATTTATTGGAAATAAAAAATAAAAGAAAAATTATACTTGAGTATTTTAGTTAAGATTAATGAGATGTTTTATTTGGTTATGTTTCATGATGGTATTTAAATTTATGTATGACTCTTTTTTTTTTAATTATGAATTTATAACTAAAAAAATATGCAATTATATAATTTTTTTTCGAAATGAATAATTATGTATATACATATATATATGAAAATGAAATTTTCAATATTACAATATTAAATTAATTATATAATATTTATTGAATGAATAATTTTTATTTCAAAATGAAATAAAATATTACAAAAATTTATATTATTAAATAAAATAGGTATAGATTATTAATGATGGTAGAGCAATTGCATCACTATAGGTCAAGTACATCCCAACTTGGTTGGCACCTACTAGCCTACCAATCATTTGCATTATACTCCACCTCAATAATCTAATACAAATAAATAAATAAACGAAACGAAATGAAATGAAATAGTAAAAAATAAATTGTTGATCAATCATTGGAGGAGACAGACATTTCAGTCGTGTTTCCCAAGGATATGTCATTCAAATCATTTTGAATTCGCTTTCTTTCACTATAATTTTATCTTCTTGTAAACGCATGCATATGATATCTGGATATCACCAGTGCCCCATCCATTTGGGGTGAAAGCATGCTCCAATAATCGCTAGACCCCGTCCACCTACACCAAAGCTGTTTCCAAAGCAACTATAGAAATAAAAACGATTAGTACATCACGAGCTATTTGTGAAACCACAGGCCATATAGTTTCATTTTGTTTCCATCATTCCAAAATCTCAAAATTATAGGAATCATCCACTGACGGACTTTCCAAATAACGTTATAATTCAGACCTACTTATGCTTGTATGCTAAGATATTCTTCTACTTTTTATTGCTGAAAAAATACTTAATCTCCTCCCTCGAGATGAGACTACTAGTATAGTCTGTGTAGGTGTATTTACAAATATAATTGCCTTATATTCTTTAAATAATCTGTTGCATATTTGCATAATAGGGACAAACTGTGTTTGATTAACAAAAATACGTTCTAAAAATTCTTATAAACCAATTTCTTTACACTTAGAATCAATTATTATGGCTAAACCTAAAAGATGACGCAAATGATCAAAATATTTATCAAATTTTGTTTTCATTGAAGTAATAATGGTTACATAATATTCATTACTCCATATGTTTTATGAAAATTTAATTATTTATGCTAACATATGTAAAACAAATGGTGAAGTTGGAATATATATAAGAAAATAATTTTGTTGAAATATCAAAAACTTTTAAAAAATCTTCATACAAGGATACTTGGTGCTAATTAAGTTCTGTAGGAGTTAGTACTCCTCCTATTGATATTGTTGTAAAAAATAAATCTATTGCTCTTCTTTGTTTATAATTTTTTTTTAAACATATTATTGTAGACACCCCATTTTGACCGTTCTCAAGACTTGGACGTCATCGTTTGAACACTCGATGATCATCCATGTTCGTGTTCGTTTTGAGTTCTCGGAGGTCTCGGCTACGCGCCTTGCTTCAAGATCTCTCAACTTGTCTGTTTTGTGCTTGGTCATGGACCAAACACTTGTGTTTTTGCTTCTAAGGGAAGAGGGTGGCTTGTGGACCATTTTCTCAACCCACCGGCCAGGGCCTGAGGCCATCGGCCCCTTTTCTTTCCATCGGCTAAGTGTGTTGGCCGATCGGCACTTTAGTTGGTCGGTTGGCCATTTATTTGGTCGGTCAACCACATTTTCTGGCCGAGACCTTTTCTTTGCCTTTTTCAAGCATTGTACATGCCAGCTGGTGAGCACAGACTCTGCCCTCCATACACGTGTATGGAGGGATTTGAGCCTTGTTTAGCTTTCCTTGGAAGCTTTGCAAATTGATTTTTCTATAAAAGGAGGGTCTCCCCTCCCTTTCCAGGGGTTGATTCATCTGATATACAAGATATATATCACTCTCTCTCTATATCTCCCCCTCTCTCTAGTTGTGTGTGTAATAGTGTTCAAAAGTATGTTTTGTTCCTATTTTTGTACTAAGGCACCTAGTGTTACACTATACTTTGGTTACTGAGGTGTTGAGGGGTTGATCTCAGAGTTTTTGAGTTGGTTTTGATCAAAAGGAGGTGCTGGAGTTGGTGTTCTTGAAGTGTTCTTCAAGGGTGAAAACTTACCCTTTTATTCCCCATTTTTGCTTAAGGTTTTAAACCTATTTGCATATTGTTTCGAGCTTAGTGTATAACTGATAAAAGTTCTGTATTTTCATGCTTGTTATAGTAGCTTAAGGTCACTTTGGTGTTTGGGGTTGTTTATCCCCTCTTAGGCCTTGTTTGGCCTCTTTTTGTGACCTTCTTCTTGAGCTTTGGAACCCTTTTATTTTGACCTTCTCACCACTGAAATCCAGAGGATTTTCAATGGTGGAGAAGTGGTTTTGAGGTCTTGTATAGGGGAGGGACACCCCTTTTCCCTTGTGACTCATTTGCTTATATTTAGGGCTCATAAAGGTAGCATGTTTGCATAGTTTTATTTGGCTCCATTTTAGAGGGTATTTGGTGTTAGTTTATCATGTTAGACCTCTATTTCATGTTGGTTTGGTGGCCTATTGTATGCATCATGCACTTCCTTTGTCATCCCCTTTATTGTCATAACATGTACTATGCATTTAAACCATCATGCTTGCATGTTTTAGCTTGACTTCATGAAGCTTTTAGCCATGTTGTAACATGTTTAAGCTCTGTTTGGTGTTGATTCAGTCATGTTTGCCATGTTTTGTATAGCCACCATGTATCCTAGCTTGTTAGCTTTGAGTGTACGAGACATGAGCATGCTTCATTGGGGTTATTTCAGTGATTTGGAATCACTTATCATGCCATTTCAAATCCATACTCCATGTTGTATGCGTTTACCCTCCTTTCAATGCCTTGAAGAGTTGTTCTTTTGTGCCTTAAAGTAGGTCATTGTGCATGCCTATTTGTTTAAGTCCTTGGGCTGCCCTATCAGTGGGTTTTGGGGCTCCTTTTGGCACATTATAACTCTGATTTTCCTTGATTAAGTCATGCCATGCTTGGTTGTAATGGGTGTAGTGCAATTTCCTCTTTTGGCCTTGTGTACGCTTTGTTTTGTACTCGTCTTTCTTAGCATGTTTTGGCCTTATTCCATTCATGCTCTAGCCTTATTTTGGTCTGTCCTAAGACTGTTTTAAGTCATCTTGGCTCTTTGGGGCTTGGTTGATATGGCCATGGTTTGAACCCCTTTGTTAGCCTTGAGTTTTGGGCTTTGTTGCATGCCTTACTTGCATGGTTTGGTTGATTTGGCATCATCCTTTACATATTTTCAGAGCTTGTCATGCTCATGATTTGTCCATATTTGCCTCTTCTTAATGTGCTTGAGAGTCAACTCTTTTCATGCCTAAGTGTTGGACCTTCACATGTGCACGTTTGGGTGCATTTTGTCCCTCATTTCTTGGTACTTTGGCCGCTGTTTTGGTACGGCTGAGGCCTATCCATACTTAGTGTAAGTCCATAGATTATGCACTCATGTATTGTTGTAAGCTAACCGTATTGCATGTCGTCACATCCTTGTGGTTAGTGTCATTATTGCATGCCTATCACTTTGTACACTTGCATCCCTATTATACTACCATGTTGTTTGCATGTTAAATTGCATTGTTCATGTTGCATGGCATTAATTGCATGTTTCGCATTGTCTTTGGCATACACGCATTGCATTCTTGTTTGGTTTAGGGTGTCAAACCAAACATGAGGACCAAGGGACGTTTCGTACTTAAAGTGACGAAATGTGCCTTAATCCTCGGTCGTCGACACTCTTGACCCAACATGATAGAGTGTGTAGCATTCATTTATTTGTTGCATTCATTTTATATTGATATGCATCTTTGACATCTTTGGCCACCATGCGTGATTGGTGGCGAGGGTCGATACACTCCCTTGAGTCCATAGCATGATTGGGAGGGTGGTCATGCATACATTTGGCTTGTAAGTTCCATGCCATGCAATCATGCATCTCTATTGCAAAAAACCCGTTGTTCTGCAGAAGAAATGGTCGGCCAATTTCAAGGCCGCCAACTACCAAAATCAAGCGGTAATCCCATTTTTGGTCGATGACCACATTTCCATGGCGGTGGTGCTTTCCTTGGCGGTGGCATCCCAATGTTCTCATAGAGTGGTTCGTAGCAACCTTAGGATTTTCACAATTCTCGAGGCGAGCAATGTAAATGTATAACATGTGGCATGGCATTGGGTTTTAGTAAGGAGAATCGAGCATGCATCGTCTAATCATTTCAAGGCTGGCTACTGCCTTTTGAATTTCATACTTAGTTTATTTTGTAATTAATTTGTTAATTAATTAAGGGGTGTAATAATTAATTAGCTAGAGTAGTTAATTATTTACTTGGTTTGTATTATTCTTTCGAACCCCCCGCGAGGGGGCCAACTGTTGTAATAAGTGTGTGTGCTCGTGGTGCGTGTCTTCTACCCCCACGTCTTTCTCCTTTTTATTTACTAGCTTATGATGGTTAGTTTAGGGCATGTTTCAATTAGCATCTTTATGCTCACATGTTTACATTCTTCCATCTGCCTTGCATGCATCTGCTCACAAGATCATACTAACTGCATTGTATTTCAATTCCAAGTTGAATACATGCTATCTGTTGCATTTCATATGCCATGCTTAGAATAGCCGAGCCTATCTTAGTTGTATTTTACATGTGTTGCATTAGCCATCTTAACATGAACTAGGATCATGCATTGATTACTAACTAGTTTCTGTTTTGGCTTAGAGTACTCGGTAAGTGTTTATTCTTTAGCATCCTTGCATCTGTGTGAGTGACTGCCATGATAGCATGCTTACCATGAGGCTATGTGCTTATGTGATATAACTACCTGAATGCCTGTGGGTGAAGGTTGGATTGCTTGAATTGAAATAATTCATCGAAATCCATGTTTTAGCTTACTTGCGAGTAGCAAAATTCAAAACCATTTCCAAACAAATGGATATGCGATACTTTGTTCAAAGTTAGGCAATCTAGTCTATACTTGTGTATTGTGTGCATCACATAGTAATTCTAGGTTAATAACCAGAATAAGAGCACATAATGTTTTCAAAACTAGATATCATGGTTAGTAGAAGCCGATATTTGATTGGGCGAGCAGTGGTGCTCATAGATGACCTTCCCCAATCGTACCTAAGTTCTCGAGCTGAGGCAACTTTGGTGATGACGGACACGTGGCCTTAGGCAAACGAGTCAAGGTTTTCTAAATTCCCCCAAAATAAAATATTTAGGTGGCGACTCTGTATCTGGTAAAGCAGTCCATATTTGGCACTTTTTTCTAAAAATCTGTTTTTCAAAACGATTTGCCGAATTTGGATTTTTTGGTGATTTATCGATCTCGTATTGCACTTTGCGGGATTAGATTCAGAACCGTGACATTTGAGTCCGAACTGTAGTAAGCCCAAAGCACAAAACGGGATTCCCTCCCGGGACGTTCGGGCGCGTCTACAATTATACATTGAATTTCACCTACTATCTATATATAAAATTAATTTTGTAAATGACATATTTTCTCATTGACAAATTTTTCTATATTTCGAAATTCTACTAGTAGAAGACATAATAGTAACAACTGCGTTTTTTATTAGAAGTATAGAAATTGCGTATACATGCATTGCTTCTTTAACAGTCAAGTCTAAAATATGGGCATAACAACGAACATGAAATAAATCACTATCAATAAGTAATTGTAAAGTTGATTTTAAATGAGCTACAGTTTGATTAAAATATGCTGCATTATCTAAACTAATCGTAAATATTTTATTTTGTAAATTTCACTCATATAATACATTTCTTATTTCTACACCAAGCGAATGACCAGTGTATGGAAATTCAACTAATTTAAATGAAATAATTATTTTATTTAATTTCCAACCATTATCAATAAAAATGTGCAGTGATACATTAATATTCTAAACTATTATTTGATCACAGATCAGATGTTAAACAAACTCTTCCGTTCAATTTTTTAACGATGTCAAATAATTCAATTTTAACATCATCAATTTTTTTTTAAAAATTTTGTTTCTAGTAGTATTTCTTAAAAAATTTTGATATTGCGGTGCAAAACTTTCGTGAATCATTTTGGTAAAATCGAGACATTCACTAGTAGTAAAAGGTTGTTCTTTTTTAAAAATATAATCAATTACAGAATTTTGTGCATGTATAGGATCATATGAAAATGTTTGCAAATTACTAGTTGATGAAGCTCCTAATTGTATTTGACTTCTAATATCAGGTTATTAACTTTGTAAATGTTTGTTACCATACCTTTTTAGATGACTAGTACCCCCTGCAGATACAACACTAAGTAAATGCACACAATATTTACATTTTGCTTTAAATGTAATTGTACCATCAGGATTATTTATAAATATTTTTTCAAAATGTTCTTAAACACTACTAGTTGTGTCTCTAAATGATGATCCAACTATTGGAAGATGGATATTAGAAGGAGAATCAACAGATTAGGAATATTAAGATCCATAGTAATGTAAGTAAAATAATATATAAGAACTAACAATTAATATAAATTATGTGTAAATACAATGAATAAAAAATAATAATTAATATATGTTCACAAATAATTACTGGAAAAAAAATGAGCAGCTAATAAATTTAATTAAACAAATTAATGTTACCGACTGGCGAATGCGATATAGAAATTAGCTTCTTTTGATAAAAGTTTCTTCTTATACAATTGCAATTGTCACTTAAGGATGACACTTCAAAATTAATTGAGAGTTAAGAGAGATTGAGATTAAAGTATTTGTGAGATTTATTTTGAAAAATGAGGAATATTTATAGTAGTTGGAAAGGTTAAAGTAAATTTATTAAAAAATATATATATATTACCGTTGTATTAAACGGTAATATGGCCGTTGAAATAATTTTATTTTTATTTTTTTAAAGTCTGTCATTGCAAAGTTGTGTTGTGCATATATATAAATATATATTTTTTATATTCATTCATAGCAATGATGGTAGCATACTAGCACTACTAGCTAGCACAGGGATAGGCTAGCTTAGCTTGGCTTGACGGCTGGCCTGGCAGGGGGTAGGTAAGCGGGTTGGCCAGTGTACCAATTTTTTTTATTTTTTTTCTTCAATTTATTGTGAGGAAATAACCGTTGTGTTGTTGTTGTTGTTTTTTTAAAATTTTTGCAAGATCAAGCTTTTATTTTATTTTTTATTATTTAACCATTGCAAGTTGGTTTTTATTTTTATTTTTTTTTAAATTTGACCATTGGTGGAGATGGGTCGGGTCGGGCCGGGCAAGTGGGCCCATGAGTTGGGTCAGGTTTCAAAACGATGACCCAAGCCCAGACCTAGGGTCTCGAGCTTGGGCCCAAAGGGGCCTAAACCTGTCAGGCCCACTCTGGATAGCCCACGAGCCGTGAACCATTTTTACACTCCTAGTTTCCTATAGTGATCCCTGCGGTAATACCAAAACGATCACGTTTTAGCACCTTTATTTATGTATTTTCCCTTTCCTTCACTTGTCTTTTCTCTCAGCTATCAAACGAGAAAGATGAAGAGGAAAGACGACGGCATAGCGATGACTGCACAACGAGGCCAGGCTAGGCGATGGCAATGGCGGCGGTGGCAAGGTGATGCCCTTTCTTCATTGCTCCATCAAATTGTAGAGAATGTAGAAAGAGAAAATTAGAGAGAGAATATGTAGAAGTTGCAGTAGAAGGCATCGGAGTGGAGCAGAGCGACACTCTTGCTATTGACGAAACCAAAACTCTTTGAGAAGTTCAGTCTCCAGAACTTTATTCACCTTTCTACCAATTTATATACCAAGTATATATGTATATATATATATGCATTTAGTTCTACAATATGATTCAAGTACGAAAATGAAGAATTTTTATTTTTTATTGTTCATTTTCACTTCAATTAAGTAAAATAGTGGTGAATCTAAAGGTTTTTGTTTTGGGGGATTAGGGTTTCTAATGGAGTTCGAATATCTGCCATTGTTCGCTGCAACGCCCAAAAATTGACCCAAAAAGTGTAGCCACGACATGGCAATAGCGATGACGATTAACAATTGAATTTCCTGTCTTACTATGGATGGCCAAACTTTTCCTATTCTCAACCACACCAAATGCACTTTTCAAATCTAAAAGTTTATATCCCAAACAACACAATACAACCAAACACTGCTAAGAATAAATCAATTGAACATAAAATGGCAAAATAACAAGAACCCATGTGTCAAAACAAGCAAGTAAACAATATCTTCAAAATCAATACATTCGAATCTAAAAATTCACATCCCAAACATGAAGATCATTTTGGCCTTTCGTTTGGCAAACACGAGGATCATTTTGGTCTTCTGTTTGGCTGGGTTGTGTGAGTCTGAATCCTCGTTGCCACCGTCACTCTCCTCTTCATCTCTCTGTTCGGTGGTTCATAGGTGCGGCTCTAAAATGTTTGAGAGCTTAGAAAGAGAAGAAAACAGGGTGGGAAAAAAATATATTGCCCAAAACGACATTGTTCTGGCCTTGGCAAGAATCACGGCAGAGAACAACGGTAGAGAATCCAGACTCTTAGTTATACACCCTCCTCAAAAGTGTGTGGGTGTGTATTCTAAAATGACCCAAAAGTTTGACACTCAAAATACATATTTTTTCATTTGACTTGCAATAATGTCATATGATAGGTGTCAATTTTTTTATTTATTACACACTAAAGCCATATTTGTTTGGCTCCATAAGATGAAGGTGATTAACAATATGGCGTGATTGAATGAGAATTATCATATCGCTTTCTTTAATTTTTTTTACATCTTTTCATAAGAAACTAAAATAATTTATTTCTAAACCAACCCTTAATCAAATTGCCAAAATAGGCTGAGGGCCATTTTTAACATTCCCTCTTTACTTCTATCCTAGACTAGAAAAAGAAGACCCCACGAGCGGCCTTCTGATACTTTTCTCTCAGGTCCCCCCCGCCCCCCTTTCTCTCTCTCTTCCAAAACTTGAGAGTAAAGAAAGAAAGAAAAACAGCAGTCAATCACAACCCCACAAACTCCTAGTCCCAGTTAGGTCCCCAGACTTTAAAAAGCCTTTTCTCTCTCTAACGGGAAGGAGGAGGAGGAAATGTGGTGGAAGAGAGTGCTGGTGGGGTGGGGATGGCCTGGTTGATCATCATCAATCATCAGCAAAGAAAGAAGAAAAAAGCAACAAAGAAAGATCACCTTTGAATTTCAATTTCAATTTCAATTTCAATTTCAATTTCAACCAACCCTTAATCAAAGTGATGTGATAATTTTGAGTGGATGTAGCAATGAATTGGCTTTGGGAAAAGTCAACTTCTTTGAGATCTGCCGAGTTGCTATCTGCAATAGGGCTTGTACTTGCCTACTATCCACAAGAATGGAGGAAAGCTTCCCCCTCTCGGTCTTCCATGGGGCGTCTTTCTCTGTGTCTATGTTTTTTTTCACATATACAATTTTTTTAAGTTTTGCCAGTTTATTTTGTAATCCTATGTTAATCTATGTTCAATGATGTAGTTATAGAATGTTAATTTGTAAACTGATTTCGTCAAAAAGAATAATAAAAAAAGACAGTATATAAATGAATAGACATGTGAATTTGCTACCAGGTTCATATATATATATATATGGTATATATGTGTATATAAATAGGTATATGAAAACATGTACAGTTTAATCTGTGATTAAATTACTTATTAGGTTATAATTTAGAAATTAGGAAAAATAGCTGCTTAATTGCTATTTGATTTAAAACATTTTTTTTTTATTTTTTAAATTTTTTTTTTAACAAAAACAATGAAATGTAGAGAAATATAATAAAGGATATAATTGCCCTTTTATCATTAAATTTAACGGTCTTAGTGTTGCAACTTAATTTAAAATCACATGAATGTTATGTGGCTATTTGTAAAAGACAGGTGGTAGACTGCTCCAGACCTATACTACAAGGAGGTAAAAGAGATTTTACCCTATCTTTCTTCTCTACTACCTTTTAGCTATTGCATTTCGGCTCATTGCATGTTGGGGAATTTTTAAAATGGGTTTTCAAAATTTATAGTTTAATTTTTGGGTGTTTTAAAAATATTCCATGTTTTTCTTTGGAAAGCATGAAATATGTTTGGGGATTTTGTCCCATATTAGAAAGAGAGCAAAACATGGAGCACTTAATAAAGTGCTACATGGAATATTCTTTTGAATATGGAATTATGAGATGAAAACTAGTATGCATGCACCCACACAGCAAGGATGGTGCTTTGCACCATCCGCGCATGTGGTGTGGGCTATGTGGCGTTTGATGGCACACTTTGCACTTAGCACAGACGCATTGACACCATGAGGGCACTTTCCTATTTGCATCGGATAGGTTGGAGCGATAACGTGGATCCAATGTGGTATGGGTGACGTGAATACAATACCATCCACGGGCGGATTTGACGTGTCATCTATTGGCGATGAGTCAACCAACCGATCAAGCAGTTGTGTGTCCGATCTGGAGCGGATTGATCATAGCCATTGATTGGAGATGCACGTGATCGTACGGATGAGATGACATCCGATCGTAATTAGGTATGATTAGTCAAGGCAACTATTCGGTGTGAGAATGATTTGCACCGTAGATCATCGATCCAACGGTCAGATATAATCGGATGCGGTCAAGGGACATGACCATTCGATCAGGTGCATCAAGGCCTATAAATAGGCTGTGAAATCAGCCATTTCAGCCATTTCATTCCATCCAAAATATTCACAAGCATTCTTGCAATTCTCTCTTTTTCTCTCTGGATTTTGAGTTTTCAATCAAAAGTTTCTTAAGCCGATTTCTACTTTTCCTACTGTTAATCAAGTTCTGCAGATTTAATTATCAGTGTTATGGTTCATTGATTATATCAAGAGTATTCTAATCTACTGTCGTCAGTGCAAACGCTGGTAGATTTGATCTTTAGATCAGGCTTCATTGTATCTTGGAGGCAAATTTGCTGTAACCCCCTGCACACCTTTTGATGGGTGCAAATATTGTCTTTAGGAAAGCGATTAAGTAACGTGACTTGAAGCATTAAATTACTGTTCTACATAGACACATTCATCGCCAAATTTTGAAGACTCGAAGACCACCAACTGAAGAATTCAAGACGAATTGTTCCAACATTGCTTACGTAATTCATGTTAGAATCTACCAAAGAAATTGGGTTGTTTAGGTCATACAACAAAAGAGTTTCATCTCCATCTTGGCAGGGTATGAATGAAGGTTGAGGAGTAGGAAATAAAAGGTTATTTACTATTTTTAATAATTAAATAAATAATGTTAAAACATTGATAATTTAATACATATTTCATATATTGACCCTGTTTGGTATAGCTTAATTTTAGCTTATTTCAGTTTTCAGCTTAATTTAAACTATTTTGATGTGTTTGGTTTAGCTGAACAATACAGCTTACAACTTTTTGTAAGTCAGAAATCAACTTATTCTTTTGAGTAGCGTATAGCTTAATTTATAAGTCAAAATCACTTATGTTCATAGTTATAAGTTATAAGTCATATGTATAAGCTATAAGCACTTTCTCACAGTTCTACCAAACATGGCCATTATCATATATTATATTTTGGATAAATTATGTAAATAATTCTTATAATTTATACAATACGTCAATTTAATCCCTATTGTTTCTGACATGGATAGGCTCAGATAGGCCCACAAGGACCACAGCCCACCATTTAAACCCCCACTACACAACCCTTGGAAAAACCCAAATTTAATCGGAAGCCAATGTAGAAGACCAATGATACCCGACACATGGCGTATGCAGAAAGGCCACGCCAACAGACAAAGATTCGCAGTTATTGCCACAAAGACATCACCATTAATGCAATCCATCACAAGATTTATTGCATAACACTTCAAATTTAATCGCACCCTCACCCTGAACAAGACGAATGACGGCACAAGCTTTCAGCAGGGAGCGAAATGATGAAAAAGGGATATAAGAAAAACTGGCAGACAAGAAGAAGGTTAAGTTTTCCTATCTCTCTCTCTCTCTCTCTCTACATTTTTTCCATTACCTTTTCTAATTCATACACCGGAGGGTTCGCCGGGGGACTACCCCGTCCCCCGATTGGACTTGCTTGCAGGTTATCCAGTGGGCTTGAGGAGCTTGGATCGGTCTAGCTCATTCACGAGGACTCATCAGATATCGCTTGGCGCTGCTCATGGAATCGGTTTGTCCGCGGCGCCAGCTTGTGTTCATTGCTACCGAGACCCTTTTCCAAAGAACCTTTTCACCTCATCCGCCACGCGCATGATAACGACTCACTGATCCATAGCTTCCACCATAATGCCGCCATCACTAGACCGACCCTCCCAATCTAAACAACCCACCACAAGATTTCATCGAGCTCACCAACAAGATCAACCGTATGGTCAACAAAACCAGCCTTAATCAATGCTCGCTTCCATGAACCTCCCTATTCCTCCACCATCCCCAGATATTCCACCCCATCCAGAACAAGTTCTGGGCCATACTATCCCACAACCTAATCCTCCCAACTCGGGGGGTCTGCAACCCCCTCACCCACATATACATCCTCCTCCTCCACCCCCACGTCCATCAGGCATAGCCCCAGCTCCCGAGGGAGAAGCTAGCAGCGTCCAACATCTATCTCCCTCTGGTGGTGACAACATTCCCCTTTGGGACGCTAAACTCCGAGCCATGAAACTCCAACTCCAAGGGGTCATGCAAAACATCCAACATAAGCCCTCCACTACAGCAAACTCCCCTTTTGTCGCCTCCATCCGAGACAAACCCCTACCCCCCAAGTTCAAAATGCCTACCATCGACCCCTTTGACGGAACAACCGACCCCGTCGACCAATTCGAGACTCACTGCACCCTCATGATCCTCCATGCCTTCCTCGAAGAAATCATGTGCCGAGCCTTCCCCGCGTGACATCGGGGTCACGGCTATGGTTCAGCCAATTGCCACCAGATTCGGTCTCCATATTCCAACATCTCAGTGACTCCTTCCTAAGCCACTTCATCGGGGCCCAACGCCAGCGATGTCCGGCGACCCAACTCCTCAACATCCGCTGACCGGGGGAGTCATCACAGCCTTTGTCACTCGCTTCAACACCGGCCTTACAAGTTGTCAAAATGACGATAAAGTCATCCTCACAGCCTCTTCATGGCCGGTCTGGGTCATCCGATTTCTCTTCTCCTCTCCAAGAACCCCCGACATCCATGGCGCCTTTGCTTCCAAAGCCCAAAAGTACATGAACGCCAAGATTCTAGCCGCTTCTAAGACCCCACAACTAAATATCTAGCTCCTGTGAGAAAAGAGAAAAGACTAAGAACCCAAAGAATACCCTAAGATCATAACCAAACATCCCGCTTATGCCGATCGACCTCGCTACGATCGGCCAACACCAACCGCACTTCCGGCGCTTCGAGCAATATACACCCTCAATACTCCCATGGAACAAGTTCTAACTGCATCCAACGGATTACCCCTCAAGTGGCCTCTTCCTCCACGGAACCCTTCCAACCGTGAAGACTACCCAAATATTGCCGCTTCCACCAGATCATGGCTATAACACCGACGACGATCGCCTCAAAGATCAAGTGGAGACCCTCATTCGCCAGGCCAGGGCCCGAGCCGATTCACAGATACTCCGCCTCGAGAGGCAAAGGATCGAGCCCCACAGAGACAATCACAGCATACCTCCACTTGACTCACCAACCAACTGCATCAGGCATGATCGACCTCACCAACAACCTCGGCCCCAAGGTAATCCGCCTCCGCCAGTGGGTGAGATCAGAGTCATTTCAGGTGGACTTGCTTGTGGTGGACCATCTCGCTCAGCTCAGAGGGAAGAGCTTAGAAAGATATGACAGGTTTTCAGACAGCTTGCCGAATCGACCCCCAAGCAACCCAAGCAAAGGACAGAGCCCATTACCTTCACTTGACGCCGACAGTGCAGCATCCGTTATCCTCACGATGATCCCTCACATCTCCATCGCCCTTCCAATTATAAGGTCGACGAGTCCTCATTGACAACGGCAAATTTGGGACATAATTTTCTCAATCGCTTCGCCAACCAAGATCGGGAAGAAAGCCTGCCCCCACTCCAAACTCCTTCGTTGGTTTCACCGGTGACCGGTGACCTCTATCGGCTCCATTGATCTCCCCATCACCATTGAGAGTACCCACGCAGCATCACGGTTGCTTACTTTCTTTGTTGTCGATTGCCCTCACCATAACATCATCCTTGGTCAGACCGCCTCAATGCCTTCCAGCAATCACATCCACCTACCACCTTGCCCTCAAGTTCCCTACCGATTTTGGGGCCTGAACGGTGAGAGGAGAACAGATCGTCGCCAGAGAATGTTATGTGGCCTCACTTAAAGAGGTCAAACCAAGGAGGCAATGATCATTGAAGGACTTGACGTCCGAGATGAGGACGAATCGATTAGAGGCGAACTCAGGAGAAACTTGTCGGTTAACATCGATCCCACCAACCCACTCAGAGTCGCTAAAATCGGCAGCCTAACCGCCTTTCCTGCCAAGGCCGACCTCACCGCTTCTCGACCAACACAAAGACGCTTTCGCCGACTCATGCAGACACGCCAGCATCGAATTCTCTTTCATAACCTATCGCCAAGACGAGCCTCATTTCCGACCTTACCGACAAAGGCAACAGATTTTCTATCCAGAGCGAATAATCTCATAGCCGCAGAGGTTGACAAGCTTCGAGGCCCGCTTATCCGAAATGGATTACCCTAAGTGTCATCCAACGTGGTCCCGTTCACAAAAACAATGGCAAGTGGCGCTTCAAGGCCGACTACTCCGACTTGAACCGAGCTTGTTCCAAAGATAGCTATCCTCTCCCCGCATTGATCTATCGTCAACGCCACTACGGCCATCAAATGCTCACCATGATGCTTTTTCAGGTACAACCAAATCGCGATGCACTCATCCCACCAGAACACACATCTTTCATCACCGACGGCACCTACCACTACCGTGTCATGCCGTCGGATCAAGAACGCCGGGCCACCTACCAACGCTTAGTCAATGCGCTTTCCACCATCGACGGACGGAACATGGAAGTGTATGTGGATGACATGCCGGTCAAGAGCAAACTCTCCATCGACCACCTCACCGACTCCACGAGACTTTTGCCACCTTCCGCAAATATCGATGAAGCTCAACCTGAGAAGTGCGCCTTTGGCGAGGATCCGCAAGTTCGGTTTCATGGTCACCATGCATCGAGGCCAACCCCGAGAAGATCAAGGCACCGATTGAGATGCGCAATACCCAAAACCGCTAAAGAGGTCCAAAGGCTCACGGCAGAGTGGCATTTCAACCGCTTCATCTCCTCAAGAACGGATAAGTGCCTACCATTTTTCAAAGTCCTCAAGACTTTTGAATGGACAACCGAATCAAGAAGCCTTTCAACAGCTTGAAACAATGCATGGCCAATCCTCCCCTTCTCACAGTAATTACCCATGAGCCCCTCTTCCTCTACCTAGCATATCAAGCAATCAAGCAGCAAGACTCATCGAGAGGATTTACCAAATTTAACGGCCGGTCTACTACATCACCAGCTCTGGAGCGGAGCAGAACTACCCCTATTAGAAAGTCATTCTGCCTTGGTCATCGCCTCCAGACGACTCCGCCTCTACTTCCAAGCCCACTCCATAGTGGTTTTCACCGACCAAATCAAGAAGGTCATGCAAAGAACCCGAGCTCAGAAGATTAATGCAAGGGTCAAGAGAACTAAGCCGCCGACATCTCTTATCGCCTCGACAAAGAATCAAGGGCAAGCCAGAGTCGACTTCATCTTGAATTCACCATTCCAAATTAACCATCGACCTCCACCCCCAACCAACTCCACCAGAGTCAAGATCCTCATTGTTGACACTTAATGTTGACGGCTCATGCTCAGGAAGGAAGGTATCGGCCTCATCTCACATCCTCGATGGGGGTTATTTCAAATGTGCCTCCGCTTGTTTGCGTCCAGAACAACGAGGTCAATACGAAGCATTGATAGCAGGACTTCGCCTAGCCAAAGACATTGGTGTTAGCCACATCCGCTGTTCAAGTGACTCCCAACTTATCGCCTACCAGATCACGGTGAATTCGATGCTAAGGATACCACAATGCGACTTACAAGGACATGGCGCCACCCTTGTTCGCCTCTTCAACACTTTCCAGATCGTATACATACCTAGGGCGGAAAACTCCAAAGCAGATGAGATGGCCCACCGCCTCCGCCGACCAATCCGACCTCACCATGGAGTTCGCCTCAATACCCGACCACTGCCATCTCACCCGACCGCAAGAAGTGTAATCCTTCAGACGAACCCATCCCTTGGGCATCCGACATCTTCCTCTTCTTAACCACTCGAGAACTCCCAGATGACCAGAAGAAGTCGCCAAGGTCGAGCTCGGCCGGCTAACTACATTCTCGTCGACGGCCCTTACAAGCAGCTTTCAAGACCATACCGCGATGTCTCAAATTTCGCCTAAGCAACCTATGTAATGCAAGAGATCCATGAAGGAATCGTGGTAATCACTGGGTGGCGTGTCTCAGACACAAAGTAATTCAGACAGCTACTTTTGGTCGACCTCAACAAAGATGCTCGATTTCACAATAAATGCGATAAGTGTCATCGCCAACATCCCCATGCTCCTCCCGCTGAGCCGATTACTCAGCAATTCTTACCCGTCTCGCTAAATGGGTATCGACTGTTGGTCCATTCCCACCGGTCGAGGCCGCACTAAGTTCGCAATTGTTTCCATTGATTACTTCACCAAGTGGTCGAGGCGTAACCTCGCCACAATCACCGAAATGAACACCACCAAGTTTATCCGCAATCGATTGTCCGCAGATTTGCATCCTCGTGCCATCGCCTCCCATAACGCAAACAGCTCGACAATGCTAATACAGAAATTTTGTGCAGATTCCAAATTCAACCATGCTTCTCTTCCCGCCATCCCCAAGCAATGGCTGTTGAGGTCAAGAACCGCCTCTTGAAGATCATCAAAACTAAGCTCGGTCGCTAAAGGCCTCTCCGAGGAACTACCACATGTACCATGTACTGGCTTACCAACCACCGCCTCGACTACTGGGAAACCCCTTTTCGCTAACATATGGTGCGGAGGCTGTCATTCTCAGAGAAGTCGGTTCCGCCCACCCCTGTGGTCTTACATCCAGATCTCGCTCACCAAGAACTCCGCCGAGCGGACTCGATCTCATCGAGGAGCTCAGAGATCGGCCGCCGATTGGCTTGCATCAGCCAGTAAAATGAGAACACACTACAACCGCAGAGTCCGACCACGGAGTTCTCATCAAGACCTTGTTTTGAGAGAAGCAACTCTTGCCACAAAGAATCCAACAGAGGGCAAATTGGCAGCCAAATGGGAGGGGCCCTACGTGGTAAAGGCCCGCCCACGGCTAGGCACTTACCGACTTCAAGATATGGATGGCCGAGACCTTCCCTATCCCTAGAATGCTGAACATCTGAAGCGTTACTATCAATGAATCCTTACTTTTGTATTGTCAAAATTGTTGTATTTTCCTTTTTCAATACATAATACAAATATCGACCGAGTTCCCGCTTTTTAATTCAACTGTCAATGTAGCTTCCATGCAACTTTTATTTGCACCACTCCCAAAGCCTCACCAGACTTCGAAGCATTTTCAAAAGCCTCACCAGACTTCATCTGATGCTCACCAGACTGAAAGACTCACAAAGCCTCAAGCCTCGCCAGACCGAGCATTCAAAGCCCTCAACAGACCTAAGACTTACAAAGCCTCTACCGACTAAGACCCAAAGCCTCGCCAGACTGAGACTCAAAGCCTCAACAGACCTCGAGACTTTCAAAAGCCTACCAGACCGAGACTCAAAATCTCAACAGACTAAGACCCAAAGCCTCGGCCAGACCGAGACCCAAAGCCTCGGCCAGACCGAGACTCAAAGCCTCAACAGACTGAAAGACTTTCAAAGCCTCGCAGACCGAGCACTCAAAATCTCAACAGACTGAAAGACTCACAAAGCCCTAAGAAGCTTCCAGACCGAGACTCAAAGCCTCAGACTGAAAGACTTCAAAGCCCTACCACCGAAAGCACTCAAAATCTCCAGACTAAGACCCAAAGCCTCGGCAGACCGAGACCCAAAGCCTCGCCAGACTGAAGACTCAAAGCCTCAACAGACTGAAAGACTTTCAAAAGCCTCGAGACCGAGCACTCAAAATCTCAACAGACTGAAAGACCACAAAGCTCGGAAGCTCGGCCAGACCGAGATTCAAAGCCTCAACAGACTGAAAGACTATAAAAGCCTCGCCAGACCGAAAGACCCAAAGCCTCACCAAACCCGAAAGACTATAAAGCCTCGGCCAGACCGAGCACCCAAAGCCTTGGCCAGACCGAGCACTCAAAGCCTCAGTCAAGACCTGAGCACTTTCAAAAGCCTCGGCCAGACCGAGCACTCAAAATCTCAGTCAGACCTGAGCATTTTCAAAAGCCTCAGCCAGACTTGAGCATTTTCACAAGCCCCAGTCTGCCCTATGAACAAAACACTCAGTCATAATCTGACGCTTAACCACAATTTAAATAATCTGACACTTAGTCACATTTTTAAGGATGCTCTCCCATATTTCATTTGAGAATCACATCTCCAACATTACATTTCGGTCTACTTTTCCAAGGTAATCTGACACTTAGTCACATTTTTAAGGATGCTCTCCCATATTTCATTTGAGAATCACGTCTCCAACATTACATTTCGGTCTACTTTTCCAAGGTAATTTGACACTTAGTCCTATTTTAAAGATGCTCTCCCATATTTTATTTGCAAATCACATCTTCAACATTACATTCCAGTCTACTTCCATGCTCATTCAATTCGCAACATTACTTTCCAGATTCCCCACACACTTAAACAAATTTGCTATTTCACTCTGTATTAGAAAATTCCTTATCCTATTCTGACTTGGATTTTGGCATGACTTTAGTTTCACCTTGCTCTACTGCCTAGCACAAGCATTTGCTGAAAACATTAGTGCACAAAATAATCACAAGCAAAACAAACCAAGACCAAACCAACACAAAAGGAAAATATACTGGAATCATCAACTAGAACCATAAGTGCCATTTTATTCCTTCAAAAATGTGTGTACAAATTACTTACATCCCTTCCAAAAAAAAAAAACAAACAACAAAACAATAAACCAAAACTCCTAAGTCTATTCATCATGCAGATCACCCCTCCTCCTCGCCAAATCAGTCACTTCTTCAATCCTCGCCGAGTGGTCTGGGCCACATCATTCTTCAACCACCACCTGTCAAGTCGAGCTCGGGAACAAATTTCACCAATGCTTGAACATTTTCCACGTTGTCCTGTAACTCCTCACATTTCATGCTTATAAATATCTGATCGTTGGAAGCTCTCTATAACTTCACATTCCGATCTTCCTTCAATCACATCCGCGATGGGCCACCTCCAGACTTCTTCCTTGTTAAGTCATTGCAATCACACACTGCCATCCAAACTCAGAGACCCTTTAAATTGGGCAACAACAGAACACAAAGATCAAGGTAGGTCGCCTTTCGAGGCCGCTGCCTTTCTCTTCGCCTCTCTTTGTAGGGCCTCCTTCTCACCACTGGCCCTCTCAAATTCCAGCCTCCCTCTTCCAGTGCCTCCCTCAAGAATCAACTTGACTCTCCTCCTCCACCTCCTTCCTTAGGCTTTCCTCTCCACCTCGCCTCTCACCTCTACTTCCAACTCCCTCCTCAGCTTCACCTTCTCCTCCTTGGCCACCTTGCCCTCCAACGCCTTTTGCAGAGCCTCCACCTTAGCATCCGCCTCATCTTTTGCTTTACCACTCTTCGTTGTTGTTCATGGCCTCTTCATGCCGATCGCTGGCAATGGCACAGTTCGCTGACTCGCTAACTTCTTCGCCACCGACCACTGAACTCGAGTGACACAACCTCAAGGGCGTATCTCCTCCAAAATTTTGATCACAGCCGCCATTCATTTGCCTTCTCCATCTTCAGCTTCTCCAACTGAGCTCACTTCTTCGCTTTCACTGCCCCCGCCTTCCTTAGGAGAGCCCTGCAGTAAGCATTTCCATTTGAGCGAGCATAACCCCTCGAAGGTCGGCTTATTGAACTCAAGCAGACGCAGGTCCGACCTTCGCAATCTTCAACAGACGGTCACCGCCTGGCCGGCCCCACTTCCTTCCACCTCCCACCCTGCAGACGAAGCGTGGTAGAAGGCGTGTTCAGACCCACCTCCTCTTCGGGCAGACCCCTTTGGGTCTGTTGCTCTCCACTTGGCCCCACACTGCTTACACTCCCTACCACTTGAATTGTCAGCAACCTCCATGCCTCCAAGATCGGGACGACCTTTGTCGCTTCGCTACTGGGCCTCCTCACGCTTCCACCAGCCTCCACCATGGTTGGGGCCCCTTCACTTTCTTGGGCCCAGTTCCCTGCAGCTCTCCAAGGGCACTTCTTCTTCCTCTTCCTTTCAACGCCTCTTTCCGCCCTCTCATTCACAGGATCAATAGGAGCTTCCGCGGTTCAAACTTACTTAAATCCTTCTCCCCCAACGGCTTCGGGCGGGGCCCGATCCTCTCCTTCACGATCGGGTGTGGAGGTCGATCGTCCTGCGCCCCCTTGGACATGGTGGGCTTGGCCAGAAGGGCCTGATCTTCACCTCCCGAGCCTCCTCCGCCTCCAACTCGCTTTCGGCCAAGATCCCCACCGATCGGCTGAGGACCCAGCCCTGCCTCAAACAGTGCAGAGGGCTGCACGAGGTCGTCCCATCTTACTTTCTCCTTCTCCCTTCACTCTTTCACCTTCTTCACCCTCTCCCCCGCCGCAGGCCCCAATTTTGCCTCCACCGTTCTGATTGGCACCTTCCAGGTGGTGCGACCCAGTCCTCCATCGCAGAGACGAGAACCACCGCGCTACCGCCATCCCTTGATCGATGCGAGCGCATCACCACCAACCCTTACCCATAATCGCCGCAAGGTGACCCACGCCTCAAGTTCTCGAGGCCTTGTAACAAGCGAACTCCTCCACCGCCATCGCCTCGATTCGCCTCGCCAAGACTCACACAGTGCCACCAGATCTTCCAGTATTCGATCACCGCCCGGTTACTACTTCAGTGGTTGAGCACGTCCACCACTATTTCAGGCAGTGGCAACCTCAACTCCCCCTTCAAAGCCTCCTCGTACAGCGAAAACCCCTCTAACCTAGCGTCCGATGGCCTTTACGTCGACGTTGGCAACCACAACTCCACTTCAGCCGGAATCTGGTACTTCTCGTGGATCGCCTAACTCGCTCACACCGCCGACTTATCCGCTTTTGGTGCCAATGATCCGCCCCACCTCACCGACGGCGCCGAGTCGCCACCAAGGTGGAACCGTGGAAACGCACTGCTGATTCCCCACTCTCCGTCTCAGATCAGTACCAATTCCTTTGCATCGTCCGCCCCCAATGGATCTACCCCGACAATCGCCGCCTCTTCCGGGCCATTTCTAAGTCGTGTTTTATAATAGTTTCGCCGCAGAGCTAAAACTCAAGAAATGTCTCAACGGAGTATCGCGAGCGACGAAGGAATTGACACTTGAATGTTTTGAGTTTTTGTAAACAAGTAGGTGAATCAGATGATGCCAAACGCCCACGGTTTGCCTGCAGATTCCAATGGTCCAAATTAATTTTCGCCATTGAAAACCTTTCAAATCATCCGCCAAATCAGATCATCAATGCCCATAATAATGCCCCGACGTTTCACTCGATCTAATCGGTTGACCTTTCCTCCCCAAAATTTTGCCACGCCAGATGGTCCACGCAGACCGACCGCCTCACCTTGTCTTTTTCCACTTCAAGTCATCACGTGACGACACGCCTCTTGAGCCTCAGGCCGGCCACCTTCACGGCCGGCCGCTTTCGCCGACCACCTCACGCCGGCCTCGCTTCACCATGACCACCTCACTTGGCCGGCCTCTCACGCCACACCTCACGGCCTCTCATGCTCGGCCACCCTCACGCCGGACTCGTTTCCTTATTGCCACTATTCCTTCGCTGGTCTAAAGTCAGACTTCGAACGGGGATCATCGACATGGATAGGCCTAGATAGGCCCACCAGGACCACAGCCCACCATTTAAACCCCTACTACACAACCCGGTCAGAAAAACCCAGCCCACTGGAAGCCAACGGGGCAGAGAAAACCAATGATACCCGGACACATGGCAGATGCAGGAAAGGCCACGTCAGCAGACAAAGATCTGCAAAGTTATTGCCACAGCACATCACCATTAATGCAATCCATCACAGCATTTATTGCGACAACACCTCTCAGCCGGAATCGCACCCCCTCACCCTGAACAAAACGAATGACGGCACAAGCTTTCGGCAGGGAACGAAATGATGAAAAAGGGATATAAGAAAAACTGGAAGACAAGAAGAAGGTTAAGTTTTCCTATCTCTCTCTCTCTCTCTCTACATTTTTTCCATTACCTTTTCTAATTCATACACCGGAGGGTTCGTCGGGAGACTATCCCGTCCCCCGATTGGACTTGCTTGCAGGTTATCCAGAGGGCTTGAGAAGCTTGGATCGGTCTAGCTCATTCACGAGGACTCACTGTATTATCAGTTTCAATTTGTTTGATTTTGCCTTTAATTTAACGGATTGTATCATATTAGTCCAATAAATAATTGTTGTTAAGTATGGTAGATGGGAAGTCAAACGATGTGTCAATATGGTTTCTGTAATTTACAAAATATGTCAATTTGGTCTCTGTCAAAATCGAGCAAATTAAAACAACAAGGACCAAATTAACATATTGTGTAAAGTACATAAACCAAATTGACATATTGTTTGACTTTTAATCCGCCCAATTTAACAACCGTTATTTATTGGACTAATATGACACAATCCGTTAAATTAAGTGACAAAATTGAACAAATTGAAATAATAAGGACCAAATTGACATATTATGTAAATTACATGAACCATTTACATAATTTACTCATATATTTTTACACAATTTTAATATATTTCAAATTTGAACAAAACAAAAAACACAAAAAAAACGTTCAATGACAGCCATGGGTTAATCACTTGAGGTAGGCATTAGAAAAGTAACAACCATGAAGAATAAATGGTGAGCAAGTTGGCTTGTTTGTATGAATGAAAACAGAGGAATAAAGGTCTCAAAATTGAACAAAACAAAAAACACAAACAAAACGTTCAATGACAACCATGGGGCAACCACTTGAGGTAGGCATTCGGGATTGATTGGGGTATCATAAATAAGTACACTTTTTATTTTTTTAGATTAAAAAGTTGACGAAAAAAAAATATATATTTTGATTAAATTTTTGTCTTTTTACGAAAAAATGTGTAATAAAAAATTGTATAAATAAGTAAGTAGGAGAAGTAAGTGTAATAGGCTGTACGATACTTTTTCCTGGACAGAGTGTGGGAGATAAGGACATGATTGTCTCCTTCGCGGGCAACCATTTGAAGTATGTTGTTCAGCCCTTAGGGTCCACCGCGAGTCTCATTTTGATAATCTGAATCGTTTAATATGTAGAACTCGTCAAGTACTATATGCCTGTAAAAAATCACATTGATCAAATATCAAAATCACATTGATCAAATTAGTTTTTGTTTACTAGTTAACTATAACACCATCCCTTTTTTTTTATACAAAATTGATTTGATAATATAGTTAGCGATATCCGATCAACGTGATTTTTTACAGGCATATAGTACTCGACGAGTTCTACATATTGAATGGTTCAGATTATCAAAATGTGACCCGTGGTAGCTTCCACGAGCCTAATAACACAATCTAAATAGTTGCCCGCAAAGGAGGCAATCATTTCTAGACTAGCACGACAGACCAATCACGCGGATGGCCCATCGCTTCAGCAAAAAGTTGAGTTGTATTTTTTTTTGTGTGTAAATTTATGTTTTTTGTGAATAGTAATAACTTTTTAACTTTTTTAATAATTTTTTTGACTTTTTATCTTTTTCAAGACATGCCAAACTAGCATAAATGGTGAGTCTTAGGCTTAGTTTGGGAAGACTAAATAAGTGTACTTTTTGACTTTTTATGAAATATAGGTTGGGTTTGTGTTGGGTTTGAAGTGATGTGTTAGAGAAGAATGTGACTTAAATAAAATGACGCGATTTAAATAGAATAACGACTTTTTGTCTTCTTTCGCTCTTCCCAAACTAGGCCTAAGTTGGCTTGTTTGTATGAATAAAAACAGAGGAATAAAGGACAAGATTGAGAACAAAAAAAGTAGTGTTCCAAAAGATGATCTTATCTGAAGATCGATGGCAATGCATTGAATGAAAGGTGACATTCAAATATTATTATAAAGATAATGTTAGGATCTCAATTATTTTATTAAATATTTAATTAAAGATTTTACATAGATATAAACTTTTCATAAGATTTACATGGTGTAAGTCTCACACTTATATAAAATATTTGATAAAATATTTCTAATTTTTGACACTCTTTTTATTGTAATGGCGCGTTTTGAGAACTTGTTAAAAAAGTAAATTTTTTGATTTTTTAATTTTTTTACACAAAAATATATCAAAAAAGTTAAAAAATTAATTTTTTTTACCAATTTCTCAAAACATCACAATATTAACGTTTATTCTTGTGCCAAGGAAGGAACTAGGCTAGTAGACTGGTAGACTAGCATACGCATATGAAATTCAAAAGAGAGAAGCCCATTTTAAAGAAATTGTTTGGGATGATCTAAATAAGTACATTTTTTGTCTTTTTATGAAAAGATATGTAAAAAAATAAAAAGGTGATGTGATGAAAAAAATATAAAAAGATGAATTATATAAGTAATGTCAAACCACTCCTAAAACTCTACTTTGGCCGCTACTCGGAACCTGAGGCGGAACCTCTACTGTTTCGACCATGTCCGCAAGCCAAGCTCCGTATTTTGCCTTTTTCCTTGCTTTTACTTTTAAAAGTACGCAACTGGTAAAACGTCGATTTGTTAATTTAGTTGACTGTCCGTCCACAAAAATCAACTCATATATCTTTTGCCAATGGACCTGGAGCCCCCCAGTCCTGAGTCCAGATCTTCGGCCGCCCTCTCCTGCGGCTTTTTCAGTAGCGCCTCAGAACGATGTCGTTTTGAACAAAATTTTAATTTAAAAAAAAAAAAAAAAAAAAAAAAGCGCAGAATAGAACAAACCAGAGAAGGGAGAAGAAGGAAGGCAACAGCAGACCCTCGGTCTCTTCACACTATCTCGATCGATCTAGATCTAGGATTTGGCCGCTTCCACTCCCTAGCCGTCGCCGTCGCCCAATCACCCTATTCTACAAGTACACACTCTCTCCCTCATTCTATCTCTCAAACACATGCACTAGAAGCCGAAGATCCAACTCGGTTTTTTTCCTGGGTTTTGCTGTTGAACTGTGGGTTGGTAGCAGCGCCGATAGTGGAAGAGGTGGGTTGTGGTGGTTGATTGATATAAATGGACGGTGAATGATTTGGTATTGCGGGTATTTGATAGATTTGAATGAGAAGGTGAATTTGATGCTGGCTCAAATTCTGGGTTTTCTTTTTTAGTTACTGATCTGTGGTTTCTTCAAGTACAGTTCATACTTTTGCTTGCATTTGTGGTTTTTGTCCTTTTTGGCTTTGTTAAAGTCTGATGGTTGGTGGGTTTTCAATTTTTTTTTTTTGGGTGTGTGTGTTTAATTTTGTGGGTTTTTCTTATATATGTTTATAAAGTGTTTGATGATTTGGGATTTTGATAATTTGTTGTTGAGGAAATTTTGCGTTCTACTCATCTTTGTTTTTGATTCGACCCACTGAAAATACTCAAGTAACGGATGATTGGGCGACAGCGGTTGCCTTCTTCTCCCTTCTTTCTTCTTCTCCCTTCTCTGGTTTGCTTTGTTTTACCTTTTTTTTTTTAATTGAAAATTTGTCCTAAAATGACATTGTTTTGGAGTGCTGCTAGAAAGGCTACAGGAGAGGGTGACCGAGGATCCGGACTCCCCAGTCCTTCGTTATGATAATTTAAATTATTTATTTTATTGAGTACTTTATATATTTTATTTATATAAAAAATTAAGTATTTCATAACCATAACTTATTTAATTTATTGTGTTTGTCAAAAAAAAAAGAAGACAATAATTGTGTTTTTAAAAATATACCTTTTATTTTTTTGATAATAAACACAATAAATTAAATAAATTATAATTATCAGATCGACTTAATTTTTTGTATAAATAAAATAAAAAAAACATCCAATAAAATGAACGGTTCAAATAATAAAAATGAGACTCATGGTGAACTCCATAGACCCAAACAATATCCTCTAATCCCAAATTAAGGACCGGAGGGGATCCACTTCCGTTGCGGACATATGTGAGGACACTATTCTACAACCTGTTGAGTCCATTAGATAAATGTGCCTATCATTTCACAATTTCTTTTTTCTAATTTTATTATGAATTTATGGTGGAGTTATGGAATTATACTAAAGAGAATATAGACAAGCAAAAAGATGGAGAGACGTTGAAGGGAATTTACATTGCTTTATGCATTGGCTTGAATGCCAATTTATAGAATACATAGTGCATATACAAACAAAAGGCAAGAGTTATGGCATATCTACCATATCTAACTTGTCTTGGCTTTTACGTCTAAATATCTACAACTTTTTTGACCAAGTGTACAAGCCTAGTTATAGGCTTATTAAATACAAAAACAAAAGAAACAAAAAGCCATAAAGAAGAGACAATTATATGCATATCAGTAGTTACTACAATTATATACATATCAGATATATTTTGTCATTGTCTATCCTCCGGTTTTCAAAGAGATAGACCTATAGATAAGCTTGGCCGAAATTTGTTTTGTCGTGAGCGGCAATACGAAATGATGTGGTGATCACTTTCCGCCAAATAATGCAAGTTGCTCCACGTGTCTGGATAAATTTGGAGTCGATCAGAGACAATTGATTTGATAGTGGGGTCCACTATGCTTCCATTCTGCTGATGAGATTGTGATATTCTTCGTCACCGATGGAGGAATCCTGATTTTGGCAGATTGCTCATTCCTAATTGTTCTACATCATCCATGGTCATGGCTAATTCCAACGGAAGATCCAAATTATTTCTCTTTTTGAGATTAATTAACATGTCAAGAGCCTCATTAATTTGTGTTGGAGACCTTTGATATGTTATGGGAAAATGAGTTACAAATAAAATTCTTCCATCTCAGAACCATAAATGGCAATTTTGTCGAGCCATGGATGTTGGACGCCGCCAGAAACAGATTAGACTGCCTATCCAATATTCTCAAAAGAAAGTTTTCGGATATTTTCCAATCTTTCTCTCGGTGCTCTTCATCTAAATAATCATCTTCAAATTCAAAATCTTCGCTTTTAAGATACCAACCGTATGGTTGGAAAAATGTTCTCGTTCTCGCCAACCAACAAGCTAGAAATCCGAAAGTAAAATATTTGCTCCATCGAAAGCCCTGTACTATCCATGAGAGCATTGCTTTGATGATCATTGGGAAATCTATCCATTGGATGCGATCTAGGATTTCGAAAACAACTTGACAAGTTATTCCCCAATCTGTATCCTCAAAAAACCACATGGCATGGTATGGCATGATGCTTATTGTGGGAATTCCATCTTTCAAATTTGATTTATCATAAGGTCGGTCTAAGATTTGTCTAACCTTATCATGATGATCTTCAACTCGATTTTTGATTAACATAAAATTTCTTTTGGAAGCAAAGTTCTTGCTTTTTCAAAAAGACAAATTCTTTTTATTTGTTCAAAAACTGGATCAGAAAACTCATCTGATATGAGGTCTGATAGTTGAAGAAAATTATTTATTTTTTCAAAATTAAAATCTTCATTCCAATTCATTTGTTTAAGAATATTGAAACAAAGATTTTGCAAATCTTTTAATTTAGCTGTTTGCTCAGCTAATTTGTTGGCCAAAACTCCCATGTGTTTTCGAAACTTCACTTTGTTGTCTACAATGTGAGTTTTCCAAACTCCATTGAGTTCTGTATAAATTTCTCTGGATATACAGGTTGAAAAAATCTTTTATTTCAGATTCATCCGGTCTAGATGTCTCAATATTAGTTGAACCGGGTTAGTTCTCATTTGATTCCTTTGACAAATAGGCATGGTGCCTTTGTAAAAAGCTTTTTTAGCTTTGGTCATGCTATCATATGATTTATGATGGCTCTGAAATCCGCAAACTTGAAGATTGGCTTCGATCATGTAAATTCGTGTCGCCTTCCCGAAAACACAACATAAACTCTTTCTTCTCGGGATATTGCTTTTTAGCAATTGTCACCCAATCTCCTTGAGCGGTTGTTTACCCTTATCCATTGTTTTCCTCTTGGTCTAGAGGTCTTCGCAAAAATTAAATTTACTTGTTTAGCAATTTAATTTTCTCAAACAATTTCGCTAAGAAAATCTGCAAGAAGAAAATTGTTAGTGCCTTTAAGATGTTCTACTTCAAAAGTATATTCGTAAATTTTATTATACCAAGCTAATCGCCTCCCTTGCTCAATAGGTTTTTTATTGATCAAGAAATCTCTCACTGCCTTATTATCAGTGCGTACAATAAAATTTTCCGGGGCTAAATAAATATGAAAACTCTTTATTGCTAATTTTATTGCAAGTAATTCTTTTCAAAAATAATATATTTCGCTCATTTGGTTTAAATGTTCGTAATTATATCCATAAACTAATTCTTCTTTTTGTAATTTTATGGGTATTGGATTTTTCTTGGTCTAATCCCATTTTCCGATAAAGGTATCTCTTTATCATGCCATAAATTACAGGTATAGCTTTAAGAACACATCCCCAACATGCTTCGAGGCATCTGCTTTCTAAAATTAATTTATCACTGCTTTAGGAAGATAAACATCTGGTAAAGTTTTAACATGTTCTTTAATTTGTTTAATTAAAGCAACATCTTCGTTGTCCATTCAAAAATAACATTTTTCCTTAATTTGGTTAACCAAGGAATTTCTATTTTGAAAGGTTTTTTATAAAATTTCATTCCATAATTTAAAATGCCTAATAAACTCAGAATTGTGTTATATTTTCAAGAGTATCGAAAAATCTCGTACTTTGGACAAAATATGTTCTTGTAATTTTAAACCTTCGTCTAAAATTATTCCCAAAAATTCAATTGATTCTTTTTCTAGTTCAATCTTTTTGGAGACAAAATAATTCCATGTTTTTGAAATTTTTCACAAATTAATTTTAAATGTTTCTTATGTTCCTCCTTGGTTTTAGAGAAAATAAGTATATCATCAATATAAACTACACAACAATCTTTAAGGTCTTTAAAATTGTATCCATCCACCGCTGAAATACCTGTGGTGCAATATTTAATCCAAAAGGCATAACATTCCAAAGGGTAATGTCCCTAGGTGTCTTGAAGTCGTCAATTTTTTGACTCTTCACCAATTGGATTTGCCAAAATCCACTTTTACAATCAAATTTGCTAAAGATTTTTGATCCTTTGGTTAAGTTAATCAAAACATCTTTTCGTGGAATAAAATATCCATCAAATTCTAAATTTTCATTTAGCCGTTTATAGTTGACTACCATTCGGGCTTTTCCTCTTTTAATTTCAGCATGGTTTCTTACCATAAAAGCTGGACTAGAGTAAGACCAATGATCTATACTAGACAAGATATAGATGAATTTGATATTCAACTCCAAGAACTTTTAGACAATTATATGCATATACTGTAGCTACTACAATTATATACATATACTGTATATATTTTGTCATTGTCTATCCTCCCCGGTTTTCAAAGAGATAGACTGTTATAGATAAGCTTAATGAAATTTGTTTTTGTCAAGAGCGGGCAATTTGAAATGATGTGGCTGATCACTTTCCGCCAAATAATGCAGGTTGCTCCACGTGTCCTGGATAAATTTGGAGTCGATCAGGAGACAGCTGCATTTGATAGTGGGGTCCACTATGCTTCCATTCTGTTGATGAGATTGTGATATTCTTCGTCTCGATGGAGGGAATCCGGATTTTGGTATTGCTCATTCCTAATTGTTCTACATCATCCGCGGTCATGGCTAATTCCAACGGAAGATCCAAATTATTTCTCTTTTTGAGATTAATTAACATGTCAAGAGCCTCATTAATTTGTGTTGGAGACCTTTGATATGTTATGGGAAAATGAGTTACAAATAAAATTCTTCCATCTGTAACCATAAATGGCAATTTTGCTGAGCCATGGATGTTGGACGCTGCTTGTGAAACAGAGATTAGACTGTCTATCCAATATTCTGTCAAAGAAAGTTTTCGGATATTTTCCAATCTTTCTCTCCGGTGCTCTTCATCTAAATAATCATCTTCAAATTCAAAATCTTCAGTTTCTTTAAGATACCAAATCTGGTATGGTTGGAAAAAATGTTCTCGTTCTCGCCAACCAACAGTGCTAGAAATCCAGAAAGTAAAATATTTGCTCCATCGAAAGCCTTTTACTATCCATGAGAGCATTGCTTTGATGATCATTGGAAAATCTATCCATTGGATTGGATCTAGAATTTGAAAAATAACTTGATTAGTTATTCCCCAATCAAGGATTGTGCCCAATCATCTATGGCTTGTGGTTGATCCTTAAATGGAACATGAGACAAGTCTAAATAAGTGCCATTTTGAGCTATTGGATACTTATGATTATTATCTTTTCTAGATATTACTGGTTCAGGTGTAGGATTGGAGGTGCTTCCAATATCATTTTTAACTTCATTTGTTTGAATAAAGTCAAATTTTTCTTCATCTCCCCATGTGCCAAATAATTCGGGATCAATTGGCTCTTCTGCCTTTCTTTTCCCTTTATTTATTTCTGATGAAATATCTTGATCTATTGATTCTTCAGATGAGGATGATTGGTCATCATCATCATTAGTTGACATATTAATATCATAATTAAAATGTCAGTAAAGGGCTTCATTTTCTAGATAAGTTTCTCTTATCTGATCTAGTAGCCTATTTCTTTCATCAATACCTAAATCTGGGTCTTTATATAATTTTCTCCAATAATCCAATATTTCAACAATATTTTCATATTCATTTCTGTTATAGATATTGGTTTGAAGTACCATAATATCTTCTGTACCATAAAATAGCCTAGGGATGTCACTATCTCCTGGACTATTCATTCCATCATTGTTTATGAAGGATATAGTTTCCAATTTTGTCACCAAATTTTTTATTTGGTTTTTTGCTTCTTTATTTAAGTCAACATTTATTATAGAACCCAAATTATCTATTTTAGATTCTATAGACTCAACTTTAGTCTCTAGATAATTTTGATTTATTTTTTGATTTTTATCTAATTTAGAAAACCAAGAACACATAATATCAGTAATATTATTTAAACTAGAACACACACTATTTATATTTGCGCACTCTTTAGTAATATGCAAACTATGATCATATTTATTATTAACATTATTTTTGTATTTCCAAAACATATTATATCGTCAGAATTAATTGCCATTTTAGATTGTTGTTGGTACCTAAGACCCTCCTAGTGTATTTTCTGGTGCCTAAAACCTCTCTTTATGATCTTAAAGACTTAATTATGGCAAATAGTCAAAAGATCTTAATGAGTATATGGGCTTTGATATACACTAAGCATATAGGTTTTACAACAACTAAAAATGAAACAAATAATTATGAAGATAGAAAATATGAAGGATAAACAAAAAACTTAGACGAAAATTTTTTAGTTTAAATTTTTGTTTTTGTTTTTTTTTTTTTTTTTTTTTTATAACATAAAACACACCATACAAACTTTAAATTTATACTCAGATAGAAATACTTACATAGCTTGATCTTGCTTTAAAAAGCTCTTCACCAAGCTCTGATACCAATTACAAAACTAAAAAGGAAAGGAGCTTTTTTCTAATTTTATTATGAATTTATGGTGGAGTTATGGAATTATACTAAAGAGAATATAGACAAGCAAAAAGATGGAGAGACGTTGAAGGGAATTTACATTGCCTTATGCATTGGCTTGAATGCCAATTTATAGAATACATAGTGCATATACAAACAAAAGGCAAGAGTTATGGCATATCTACCATATCTAACTTGTCTTGGCTTTTACGTCTAAATATCTACAACTTTTTGACCAAGTGTACAAGCCTAGTTATAGGCTTATTAAATACAAAAACAAAAGAAACAAAAGCCATAAAGAAGAGACAATTATATGCATATATCAGAGCTACTACAATTATATACATATACTGTATATATTTTGTCATTGTCTATCCTCCCCGGTTTTCAAAGAGATAGACTGTTATAGATAAGCTTTGAAATGTTTTTGTCAGAGCGGCATTTGAAATGATGTGGTCGATCACTTTCCGCCAAATAATGCAGTTGCTCCACGTGTCTGGATAAATTTGGAGTCGATCAGAGATAATTTGCATTTGATAGTGGGGTCCACTATGCTTCCATTCTGTTGATGAGATTGTGATATTCTTCGTCAGTCTCTGATGGAGGGGAATCCGGATTTTGGCTGTATTGCTCATTCCGGAATTGTTCTACATCATCCGCGGTCATGGCTAATTCCAACGGAAGATCCAAATTATTTCTCTTTTTGAGATTAATTAACATGTCAAGAGCCTCATTAATTTGTGTTGGAGACCTTTGATATGTTATGGGAAAATGAGTTACAAATAAAATTCTTCCATCTGTAACCATAAATGGCAATTTTGCTGAGCCATGGATGTTGGACGCCGCTTGTGAAATGTAGATTAGACCGCCTATCCAATATTCTCACAAAGAAAGTTTGGATATTTTCCAATCGCTCTCTCCGGTGATCTTCATCTAAATAATCATCTTCAAATTCAAAATCTTCAGTTTCTTTAAGATACCAAATCTGGTATGGTTGGAAAAAATGTTCTCGTTCTCGCCAACCAACAGTGCTGGAAATCCAAAAAGTAAAATATTTGCTCCATCGAAAGCCTTTTACTATCCATGAGAGCATTGCTTTGATGATCATTGGAAAATCTATCCATTGGATTGGATCTAGAATTTGAAAAATAACTTGATTAGTTATTCCCCAATCTATATCCTCAAAAAACCACATGTCATGGTTTGCCATGATGGTTATTTTGGAAATTCCATCTTTCAAATTTAATTTATCATAAGATCGTTCTAAGATTTGTCTAATCTTATCATGATGATCTTCAACTCGATTTTGATTAACATAAAATTTCTTTTGGAAGCAAAGTTCTTGCTTTTTCAAAAGACAAATTCTTTTTATTTGTTCAAAAGCTGGATCGAAAACTCATCGATATGAGGTCGATAGTTGAAGAAAATTATTTATTTTTCAAAATTAAAATCTTCATTCCAATTCATTTGTTTAAGAATATTGAAACAAAGATTTTGCAAATCTTTTAATTTAGCGCTTGCTCGGCTAATTTGTTGGCCAAAACTCCCATGTGTTTTCAAACTTCACTTTGTTGTCTACAATGTGAGTTTTCCAAACTCCATTGAGTTCAGATAAATTTCTCTGGATATACCAGGTTGAAAAATCTTTTATTTGATTCATCCGGTCTAGATGTCTCAATATTAGTTGAACCGGGTTAGTTCTCATTTGATTCCTTTGACAAATAGGCATGGTGTGCTTTGTAAAAAGCTTTTTAGCTTTGGTCATGCTATCATATGATTTATGATGGCTCACGAAATCGCAAACTTGAAGATTGGCTTCGATCATGTAAATTCAGTCGTCTTCTGAAAACACAACATAAACTCTTTCTTCTCGGGATATTGCTTTTTAGCAATTGTCACCCAATCTCCTTGAGCGGGTTGTTTACCCTTATCCATTGTTTTCCTCTTGGTCTAGAGGTCTTACGCAAAAATTAAATTTACTTGTTTAGCAATTTAATTTTAAAACAATTCTGCTAAGAAAATGCAAGAAAATTGTTAGTGCCTTTAAGATGTTCTACTTCAAAGTATATTCGTAAATTTTATTATACCAAGCTAATCGCCTTCCTTGCTCAATAGGTTTTTATTGATCAAGAAATCTCTCAACGCCTTATTATCGGTCGTATAATAAAATTTTAGGCTAAATAAATATGAAAACTCTTTATTGCTAATTTTATTGCAAGTAATTCTTTTTCAAAAATAATATATTTGCTCATTTGGTTTAAATGTTCCGATTATATCCATAAACTAATTCTTCTTTTTGTAATTTTATGGGTATTGGATTTTTCTTGGTCTAATCCCATTTTCCGATAAAGGTATCTCTTTATCATGCCATAAATTATGGTATAGCTTTAAGAACACATCCCCAACATGCTTCGAGGCATCTGCTTCTAAAATTAATTTATCACTGTTTTAGGAAGATAAACATCTGGTAAAGTTTTAACATGTTCTTTAATTTGTTTAATTAAAGCAACATCTTCGTTGTCCATTCAAAAATAACATTTTTCCTTAATTTGGTTAACCAAGGAATTTCTATTTTGAAAGGTTTTTTATAAAATTTCGTCCATAATTTAAAATGCCTAATAAACTCGTAATTGTGTTATATTTTCAAGAGTATCGGAAAATCTCGTACTTTGGACAAAATATGTTCTTGTAATTTTAAACCTTCGGTCTAAAATTATTCCCAAAAATTCAATTGATTCTTTTTCTAGTTCAATCTTTTTGGAGACAAAATAATTCCATGTTTTTGAAATTTTTCACAAATTAATTTTAAATGTTTCTTATGTTCCTCCTTGGTTTTAGAGAAAATAAGTATATCATCAATATAAACTACACAACAATCTTTAAGGTCTTTAAAATTGTATCCATCCACCGCTGAAATACGTGGTGCAATATTTAATCCAAAAGGCATAACATTCGGGGTAATGTCCCTAGGTGTCTTGAAAAGTCAATTTTTTGACTCTTCACTCAATTGGATTTGCCAAAATCCACTTTTACAATCAAATTTGCTAAAGATTTTTGATCCTTTGGTTAAGTTAATCAAAACATCTTTTCGTGGAATAAAATATCCATCAAATTCTAAATTTTCATTTAGCCGTTTATAGTTGACTACCATTCGGCTTTTCCTCTTTTAATTTCAAAGATGGTTTCTTACCATAAAATTTGGACTAGAGTGAGGGCTTTTGGTTTCTTCAATTAACTTTTGTCTAAAAGTTCTTGGAGTTGAATATCAAATTCATCTATATCTTGTCTAGTATAGATCATTGGTCTTACTCTAATGATAACATTAGGGTCTTTTAATTTTAAACTACAATAACGTGGACTACGTTGCCATAGTTTTAATGGATGTTCACTAAAATTTTCTTCTAAAATTTTATAAATCGATGTGATTCATCAATGGTTTTGATGATGGGAGTTAAATCACCACGCAGCACAGCGCAAACTCAGATCACAAATATATTTATGTTGTTCTAACAAGGGAATATGAATTAAGACATTGTTTATGCTTAATGAAATAGCCTTTTCTGTATTTGCATTGGAAGATATTTATATATAAAATTATTGCCAAGAAGGAAATCTCCATGCATATCTGGAAAACATAAGATTTTTGGTATAATGAACTTGCTATCATTTAACCAAATAGCTATATTTTTAGCCTTGAATTGTATGGAAGTATGGTTGCCATCTATTCCAAAGAACTAAAATTGGATGTTTCATTAACGCCCATTTTCTTTTTGGTATGGCATTCCATTTACACGAGTTGTAGCTCTGTATCTATGAGAACACCGAGGCTATAGGGTTTATAACCGCAAAATTAAATGTTCCCAATACATATGTATACCTTCTTTTTCCTTGGCTAGGAGAAAATAATATCATCATTTTTGTTTGAAAATGATACATATATCAGATTTAATATGTTCAAGTTTTCTTGTTCCTGGGAAAATAGGAATCTGAACATTATTTGAAGTAATAGATTCTTGATTAGAATTATTACTTGATTCTTCAATACTTAACTTTGAAAATGATTTGTTAATAAAATCTTTTTCAAATACAGAAGTTGATCTTTTAATTTTTGGAATTGTATTTTCAATATATAAATTTTTTCCTGATGCCTGCATTTGTAATTGTGCAGGTTTTTTTGCTTTAGAAGATTCTCCTTGTCCCACTAAGTCTTGGATTAACCATTGTCGAGGGACTTCTAAATCACTCCAATTCATTAGACGAGGTTGTATTACCGTGTCAAATGGTCTTGGTTCAAAGATTTCAACGATTTTATTATCGTTTGATTTTGTTTTAGTTTCAGGAAATTTGGTCAATTCGTGAATTGTCTTCCACCGAATAGCCAAATCATGAGAATTTGATTTCATTCCTAATCCTTGTGTTTTAATTCTTATTCTGACTGTATCTTCAAGATTAGGATCATTTATGGAAATAAAGAAATTTGGTTTAACATTAAACCAAACCACTCCATTAGCCAAATTAGACTGAATTCCTCCAATGATTGCTTTCATTGGGTCGGAAAATCTTTGTCAAAATTACCGCCAAAATAGGAGTATCTATCCCTTGACGAAATAAGGTCATATGGTTACTTGAATTAATCCAATATGAATATATTGAATTTCAGATATTTCTTTTCCATCTTGCAACCTTTTTCTTATCAAAAAAGGAATATCAATATTTCCTTCTTCTGACCATTTTGCTTGAGTGTTACCACTGTATTGTTCAAACACTCTTGCTGAAAAGAAGTTGAATTTTGAAAGTTTATAAATTTCTCGAACAAACTTCTTGCATTTTTTTGAATTTTGCTAATTCTTCGTCGGTAAAAGTTTTTTCTTCCCCGATTACATCTCCAAGTCGAATTGCCTGTAATTCTTCTTGAGATATTTCTTGACTATTAGTAGTCATCATGAAGATTAGTTCTTCATCCAACTTTCTTCATCACTAGAAATTTCGTATAAGATTTCTTCTTCGTAAATTTCTTCACCATATATTATTTCAAAATCTTGTTCTTCAAGGATTTTGATCATTTTCTTTACTTTTTCCCTTTTTGGGCATTCGGTGCATAGTGACCTTCTTCGTTCTGAGATGTAACATTTACAAGTTTTCTTTTTGAAATACTTGTTGGTTTCTTTTCGAATATACTTTTTCTTTTTTGAAAAATTTTTGTTCTTTTTCCAAGGTTTCCATTTATATTTTCTGCGTTTTTTGGAAAAACCTTTTCTTTTAGGAAATGTATTACAACCAATTTTCCAATTTTCTTTTAAAATTTTATCACAACATTTTTGTCCGTATTGTGAGTTGGAAATTTGATTTTTTATTTGTTTTTTCGCCTTTACTTCTAGACACCGATTTGCTATCTCTCTTAGAACAAAATTAATGCGAAAACCAAGATTATCATTTTCTTCCTTTCCCATTTTTTTGAGAAAAGCAGGATAATTTTTAATACATAACTCATCCCATGGACTAGGGAGTTTATGAAAAAATTGATCTAACCAGGGTTGATTTGCTGGTGGATCAATAAGATAATAATATTTTTTAAAAGTTTGAACATAGTCTTCAAAAGACAAATATTACATAATTCTAATTTAGTCAAAATATAATTTGCATCTTGCAAATTAGTATCTCCATAAAACCGCATAAATTTTCTTTTATGAGTTTTGCAAATTCAGCTAAAATTGTGTCAAGTGTGAGAAAATTTGTTAATAAAGCCGTTTTGACTTTTTCCAATTTGATTTTTCCCATCGTCTTAACCATTGCAACACATCTCCTCGAGAGTTCTTTTAATATAATCAAGGAATTTTCCTTTGACCAACTATTTTTATAATTGGTAATAATGATGGACAAGGATTGTGCCCAATCATCTATGGCTTGTGGTTGATCCTTAAATGGAACATGAGACAAGTCTAAATAAGTGCCATTTTGAGCTATTGGATACTTATGATTATTATCTTTTCTAGATATTTCTTGGTTCGTGTAGGATTGGAGGTGCTTCCAATATCATTTTTAACTTCATTTGTTTGAATAAAGTCAAATTTTTCTTCATCTCCCCATGTGCCAAATAATTCGGGATCAATTGGCTCTTCTGCCTTTCTTTTCCCTTTATTTATTTCTGATGAAATATCTTGATCTATTGATTCTTCAGATGAGGATGATTGGCTGTCATCATCATTAGTTGACATATTAATATCATAATTAAAATGCTGTAAAAGGGCTTCATTTTCTAGATAAGTTTCTCTTATCTGATCTAGTAGCCTATTTCTTTCATCAATACCTAAATCTGGGTCTTTATATAATTTTCTCCAATAATCCAATATTTCAACAATATTTTCATATTCATTTCTGTTATAGATATTGGTTTGAAGTACCATAATATCTTCTGTACCATAAAATAGCCTAGGGATGTCACTATCTCCTGGACTATTCATTCCATCATTGTTTATGAAGGATATAGTTTCCAATTTTGTCACCAAATTTTTTATTTGGTTTTTTGCTTCTTTATTTAAGTCAACATTTATTATAGAACCCAAATTATCTATTTTAGATTCTATAGACTCAACTTTAGTCTCTAGATAATTTTGATTTATTTTTTGATTTTTATCTAATTTAGAAAACCAAGAACACATAATATCAGTAATATTATTTAAACTAGAACACACACTATTTATATTTTGCGACTCTTTAGTAATATGCAAACTATGATCATATTTATTATTAACATTATTTTTGTATTTCCAAAACATATTATATCGTCGAAATTAATTGCCATTTTAGATTGTTGTTGGTACCTAAGACCCTCCTAGTGTATTTTCTGGTGCCTAAAACCTCTCTTTATGATCTTAAAGACTTAATTATGGCAAATAGTCAAAAGATCTTAATGAGTATATGGGCTTTGATATACACTAAGCATATAGGTTTTACAACAACTAAAAATGAAACAAATAATTATGAAGATAGAAAATATGAAGGATAAACAAAAAACTTAGACGAAAATTTTTTAGTTTAAATTTTTTGTTTTTTTTTTTTTTTTTTTTTTTATAACATAAAACACACCATACAAACTTTAAATTTATACTCAGATAGAAATACTTACATAGCTTGATCTTGCTTTAAAAGCTCTTCACCAAGCTCGATACCAATTACAAACCTAAAAAGGAAAGGAGCTTTTTCTAATTTTATTATGAATTTATGGTGGAGTTATGGAATTATACTAAAGAGAATATAGACAAGCAAAAAGATGGAGAGACGTTGAAGGGAATTTACATTGCCTTATGCATTGGCTTGAATGCCAATTTATAGAATACATAGTGCATATACAAACAAAAGGCAAGAGTTATGGCATATCTACCATATCTAACTTGTCTTGGCTTTTACGTCTAAATATCTACAACTTTTTTGACCAAGTGTACAAGCCTAGTTATAGGCTTATTAAATACAAAAACAAAAGAAACAAAAAGCCATAAAGAAGAGACAATTATATGCATATACTGTAGCTACTACAATTATATACATATACTGTATATATTTTGTACGGAAAGGAGCTTTTTTCTACTTTTATTATGAAATTTTAGTGGAGTTATGGAATAAGGAAATAAGATAGAGAATTTAGAGACACAAAGATGGAGAGAAGTTGGAGGAATTTACATTGCCTTATGCATTGGCTTGAATGCCAATTTATAGAATACATAGTGCATATACAAACAAAAGGCAAGAGTTATGGCATATCTACCATATCTAACTTGTCTTGGCTTTTACGTCTAAATATCTACAACTTTTTTGACCAAGTGTACAAGCCTAGTTATAGGCTTATTAAATACAAAAACAAAAGAAACAAAAAGCCATAAAAAAGAGACAATTATATGCCTATACTGTAGCTACTACAATTATATACATATACTGTATATATTTTGTCATTGTCTATCCTCGCCCGTTTTCAAAGAGATAGACTGTTATAGATAAGCTTGAAATTTGTTGTTTTTGTCGCGTGGCGTCAATTTGAAATGATGTGGTGATCACTTTCCGCCAAATAATGCAGTTGCTCCACGTGTCTGGATAAATTTGAGTCGATCGAGAGCAGTGCATTTGATAGTGGGGTCCACTATGCTTCCATTCTGTTGATGAGATTGTGATATTCTTCGTCGATCTCGATGGAGAATCCGGATCTTGGCAGTATTGCTCATTAGGAATTGTTCTACATCATCCGGTCATGGCTAATTCCAACGGAAGATCCAAATTATTTCTCTTTTTGAGATTAATTAACATGTCAAGAGCCTCATTAATTTGTGTTGGAGACCTTTGATATGTTATGGGAAAATGAGTTACAAATAAAATTCTTCCATCTGTAACCATAAATGGCAATTTTCTTTGAGCCATGGATGTTGAATACGCTTGTGAAGCAGAGATTAGACTGTCTATCCAATATTACAAAAGAAAGTTTTGGATATTTTCCAATCTTTCTCTCGGTGCTCTTCATCTAAATAATCATCTTCAAATTCAAAATTTTCAGTTTTTTTAAGATACCAAATCTGGTATGGTTGGAAAAAATGTTCTCGTTCTCGCCAACCAACAATGCTGGAAATCCAGAAAGTAAAATATTTGCTCCATCGAAAGCCTTTTACTATCCATGAGAGCATTGCTTTGATGATCATTGGAAAATCTATCCATTGGATTGGATCTAGAATTTGAAAAATAACTTGATTAGTTATTCCCAATCTATATCCTCAAAAACCACATGTCATGGTTTGCCATGATGGTTATTTTAGAATTCCATCTTTCAAATTTAATTTATCATAAGATCGTTCTAAGATTTGTCTAATCTTATCATGATGATCTTCAACTCGATTTTTGATTAACATAAAAATTTCTTTTGGAAGCAAAGTTCTTGCTTTTTCAAAAAGACAAATTCTTTTTATTTGTTCAAAAATGGATCGAAAACTCATCGATATGAGGTCCGATAGTTGAAGAAAATTATTTATTTTTCAAAATTAAAATCTTCATTCCAATTCATTTGTTTAAGAATATTGAAACAAAGATTTTGCAAATCTTTTAATTTAGCCGCTTGCTCGGCTAATTTGTTGGCCAAAACTCCCATGTGTTTTGAAACTTCACTTTGTTGTCTACAATGTGAGTTTTCCAAACTCCATTGAGTTACTATAAATTTCTCTGGATATACGGGGTTGAAAAAATCTTTTATTTGATTCATCTGGTCTAGATGTCTAATATTAGTTGGAACCAGGTTAGTTCTCATTTGATTCCTTTGACAAATAGGCATGGCTGGTGCCTTTGTAAAAAGCTTTTTAGCTTTGGTCATGCTATCATATGATTTATGATGGCTCACGGAAATCCATAAACTTGAAGATTGGCCGTTCGATGCTGTGTAAATTCAGTCGTCTTCTGAAAACACAACATAAACTCTTTCTTCTCGGGATATTGCTTTTTAGCAATTGTCACCCAATCTCCTTGAGCGGGTTGTTTACCCTTATCCATTGTTTTCCTCTTGGTCTAGAGGTCTTACGCAAAAATTAAATTTACTTGTTTAGCAATTTAATTTTAAAACAATTGCTAAGAAAATGCAAGAAAATTGTTAGTGCCTTTAAGATGTTCTACTTCAAAAGTATATTGAAATTTTATTATACCAAGCTAATCGTCTTCCTTGCTCAATAGGTTTTTTATTGATCAAGAAATCTCTCACTGCCTTATTATCAGTGCGTACAATAAAATTTTCTGGGGCTAAATAAATATGAAAACTCTTTATTGCTAATTTTATTGCAAGTAATTCTTTTTCAAAAATAATATATTTACATTCATTTGGTTTAAATGTTCCAGAATTATATCCGCAAACTAATTCTTCTTTTTGTAATTTTATGGGTATTGGACTTTTTCTTGGTCTAATCCCATTTTCCGATAAAGGTATCTCTTTATCATGCCATAAATTACAGCGTACAGCTTTACGAACACATCCCCAACATGCCCCTGTGGCATCTGTTTCTAAAATTAATTTATCACTGTTTAGGAAGATAAACATCTGGTAAAGTTTTAACATGTTCTTTAATTTGTTTAATTAAAGCCACATCTTCTGTTGTCCATTCAAAAATAACATTTTTCCTTAATTTGGTTAACCAAGGAATTTCTATTTTTGAAAGGTTTTTTATAAAATTTAATCCATAATTTAAAATGCCTAATAAACTCAGTAATTGTGTTATATTTTCAAGAGTATCGTGAAAATCTCGTACTTTGGACAAAATATGTTCTTGTAATTTTAAACCTTTCGTCTAAAATTATTCCCAAAAATTCAATTGATTCTTTTCTAGTTCAATCTTTTTGGGAGACAAAATAATTCCATGTTTTTGAAATTTTTTCACAAATTAATTTTAAATGTTTCTTATGTTCCTCCTTGGTTTTAGAGAAAATAAGTATATCTTCAATATAAACTACACAACAATCTTTAAGGTCTTTAAACATTGTATCCATCCACCGCCGTTGAAATACGTGGTGCAATATTTAATCCAAAAGGCATAACATTCGAGGGTAATGTCCCTAGGTGTCTTGAAAAAGTCAATTTTTTGACTCTTGATCAATTGGATTTGCCAAAATCCACTTTTACAATCAAATTTGCTAAAGATTTTTGATCCTTTGGTTAAGTTAATCAAAACATCTTTTATGGAATAAAATATCCATCAAATTCTAAATTTTCATTTAGCCGTTTATAGTTGACTACCATTAGGGCTTTTCCTCTTTTAATTTGAGATGGTTTCTTACCATAAAATTTGGACTAGAGTGAGGGCTTTTGGTTTCTTCAATTAACTTTTTGTCTAAAAGTTCCTGGAGTTGAATATCAAATTCATCTATATCTTGTCTAGTATAGATCATTGGTCTTACTCTAATGATAACATTAGGGTCTTTTAATTTTAAACTACAATAACGTGGACTACGTTGCCATAGTTTTAATGGATGTTCACTAAAATTTTCTTCTAAAATTTTATAAATCGATGTGATTCATCAATGGTTTTGATGATGGGAGTTAAATCACCACCACGCGACGCAGGCGCAAACTCGTATCACAAATATATTTATGTTGTTCTAACAAGGGAATATGAATTAAGACATTGTTTATGCTTAATGAAATAGCCTTTTCTGTATTTGCATTGGAAGATATTTATATATAAAATTATTGCCAAGGAAATCTCCATGCATATCGGAAAACATAAGATTTTTGGTATAATGAACTTGCTATCATTTAACCAAATAGCTATATTTTTAGCCTTGAATTGTATGGAAGTATGGTTGCCATCTATTCCAAGAACTAAAATTGGATGTTTCATTAACGTCCATTTTTCTTTTGGTATGGCATTCCATTTACACGTATTGTAGCTCTGTATCTATATGAGAACACTTGAGGCTATAGGGTTTATAACCTGCAAAATTAAATGTTCCCAATACATATGTATACCTTCTTTTTCCTTGGCTAGGAGAAAAAATAATATCATCATTTTTTGTTAGAAAATGATACATATATGCAGATTTAATATGTTCAAGTTTTCTTGTTCCTGGGAAAATAGGAATCTGAACATTATTTGAAGTAATAGATTCTTGATTAGAATTATTACTTGATTCTTCAATACTTAACTTTGAAAATGATTTGTTAATAAAATCTTTTTCAAATACAGAAGTTGATCTTTTAATTTTTGGAATTGTATTTTCAATATATAAATTTTTTCCTGATGCCTGCATTTGTAATTGTGCGAGTTTTTTGCTTTAGAAGATTCTCCTTGTCCCACTAAGTCTTGGATTAACCATTGTCGAGGACTTCTAAATCACTCCAATTCATTAGACGAGGTTGTATTACCGTGTCAAATGGTCTTGGTTCAAAGATTTCAACGATTTTATTATCGTTTGATTTTTTTAGTTTGAAATTTGGTCAATTCGTGAATTGTCTTCCACCGAATAGCCAAATCATGAGAATTTGATTTCATTCCTAATCCTTGTGTTTTAATTCTTATTACATTTGTATCTTCAAGATTAGGATCATTTATGGAAATAAAGAAATTTGGTTTAACATTAAACCAAACCACTCCATTAGCCTTGATTAGGTGAATTCCTCCAATGATTGCTTTCATTGGGTCGGAAAATCTTTTGTCAAAATTACATAAAATAGGAGTATCTATCCCTTGACGAAATAAAGGTCATTATGGTTACTTGAATTAATCCAATATGAATATATTGAATTTCGTGATATTTCTTTTTCCATCTTGCAACCTTTTTCTTATCAAAAAAGGAATATCAATATTTCCTTCTTCGACCATTTTGCTTGAGTGTTACCTTTGTATTGTTCAAACACTCTTCTTTGAAAAAAGTTGAATTTTGAAAGTTTATAAATTTCTCGACAAAGAACTTCTTGCATTTTTTGAATTTTGCTAATTCTTCGTCGGTAAAAGTTGTTTCTTCCCGATTACATCTCCAAGTCGAATTACTGTAATTCTTCTTGAGATATTTCTTGACTATTAGTAGTCATCATGAAGATTAGTTCTTCATCCGAACTTTCTTCATCACTAGAAATTTCGTATAAGATTTCTTCTTCGTCAAATTTCTTCACCATATATTATTTCAAAATCTTGTTCTTCAAGGATTTTGATCATTTTTCTTGCACTTTTTCCCTTTTTGGGCATTCGTTGCATAGTGACCTTCTTAGATTCTGGTAACATTTACAAGTTTTCTTTTTGAAATACTTGTTGGTTTCTTTTCGAATATACTTTTTCTTTTTGAAAAATTTTTGTTCTTTTCCAAGGTTTCCATTTATATTTTCTGCGTTTTTGGAAAAACCTTTTCTTTTAGGAAATGTATTACAACCAATTTTCCAATTTTCTTTTAAAATTTTATCACAACATTTTTGTCCGTATTGTGAGTTGGAAATTTGATTTTTTATTTGTTTTTTCGCCTTTACTTCTAGAACCGATTTGCTATCTCTCTTAGAACAAAATTAATGAAAACCAAGATTATCATTTTCTTCCTTTCCCATTTTTTGAGAAAAGCAGGATAATTTTTAATACATAACTCATCCCATGGACTAGGGAGTTTATGAAAAAATTGATCTAACCAGGGTTGATTTGCTGGTGGATCAATAAGATAATAATATTTTTTAAAAGTTTGAACATAGTCTTCAAAGAGACAAATATTACATAATTCTAATTTAGTCAAAATATAATTTGCATCTGCTTGCAAATTAGTATCTCCATAAAACCATAAATTTTCTTTTATGAGTTTTGCAAATTCAACTAAAATTGTGTCAAGTGTGAGAAAATTTGTTAATAAAGCCGTTTTTGACTTTTTCCAATTTGATTTTTCCCCTTTGTCTTAACCATTGCAACACATCTCCTGGAGAGTTCTTTTAATATAATCAAGGAATTTTTCCTTTGACCAACTATTTTTATAATTGGTAATAATGATGGACAAGGATTGTGCCCAATCATCTATGGCTTGTGGTTGATCCTTAAATGGAACATGAGACAAGTCTAAATAAGTGCCATTTTGAGCTATTGGATACTTATGATTATTATCTTTTCTAGATATTCTTGGTTGGTGTAGGATTGGAGGTGCTTCCAATATCATTTTTAACTTCATTTGTTTGAATAAAGTCAAAATTTTCTCCATCTCCCCATGTGCCAAATAATTAGGGATCAATTGGCTCTTACGCCTTTCTTTTCCCTTTATTTATTTCGATGAAATATCTTGATCTATTGATTCTTGAGATGAGGATGATTGGTGTCATCATCATTAGTTGACATATTAATATCATAATTAAAATCTTTGTAAAAGGGCTTCATTTTCTAGATAAGTTTCTCTTATCGATCTAGTAGCCCTATTTCTTTCATCAATACCTAAATCTGGGTCTTTATATAATTTTCTCCAATAATCCAATATTTCAACAATATTTTCATATTCATTTCTGTTATAGGTATTGGTTTGAAGTACCATAATATCTTCTGTACCATAAAATAGCCTAGGGATGTCACTATCTCCTGGACTATTCATTCCATCATTGTTTATGAAGGATATAGTTTCCAATTTTGTCACCAAATTTTTTATTTGGTTTTTTGCTTCTTTATTTAAGTCAACATTTATTATAGAACCCAAATTATCTATTTTAGATTCTATAGACTCAACTTTAGTCTCTAGATAATTTTGATTTATTTTTTGATTTTTATCTAATTTAGAAAACCAAGAACACATAATATCAGTAATATTATTTAAACTAGAACACACACTATTTATATTTGCAGACTCTTTAGTAATATGCAAACTATGATCATATTTATTATTAACATTATTTTTTGTATTTCCAAAACATATTATATCGTCAGAATTAATTGCCATTTTAGATTGTTGTTGGTACCTAAGACCCTCCTAGTGTATTTTCTGGTGCCTAAAACCTCTCTTTATGATCTTAAAGACTTAATTATGGCAAATAGTCAAAAGATCTTAATGAGTATATGGGCTTTGATATACACTAAGCATATAGGTTTTACAACAACTAAAAATGAAACAAATAATTATGAAGATAGAAAATATGAAGGATAAACAAAAAACTTAGACGAAAATTTTTTAGTTTAAATTTTTGTTTTTGTTTTTTTTTTTTTTTTTTTTTATAACATAAAACACACCATACAAACTTTAAATTTATACTCAGATAGAAATACTTACATAGCTTGATCTTGCTTTAAAAAGCTCTTCACCAAGCTCTGATACCAGTTACAAAACTAAAACGGAAAGGAGCTTTTTTCTACTTTTATTATGAAATTTTAGTGGAGTTATGGAATAAGGAAATAAGATAGAGAATTTAGAGACACAAAGATGGAGAGAAGTTGGAGGAATTTACATTGCCTTATGCATTGGCTTGAATGCCAATTTATAGAATACATAGTGCATATACAAACAAAAGGCAAGAGTTATGGCATATCTACCATATCTAACTTGTCTTGGCTTTTACGTCTAAATATCTACAACTTTTTTGACCAAGTGTACAAGCCTAGTTATAGGCTTATTAAATACAAAAACAAAAGAAACAAAAAGCCATAAAAAAGAGACAATTATATGCCTATACTGTAGCTACTACAATTATATACATATACTGTATATATTTTGTCATTGTCTATCCTCCCCGGTTTTCAAAGAGATAGACTGTTATAGATAAGCTTGAAATTTGTTTGTTTTTGTCGTGGCGCAATTTGAAATGATGTGGCTGATCACTTTCCGCCAAATAATGCAGGTTGCTCCACGTGTCCTGGATAAATTTGGAGTCGATCAGGAGACAGCTGCATTTGATAGTGGGGTCCACTATGCTTCCATTCTGTTGATGAGATTGTGATATTCTTCGTCAGTCTCTGATGGGGAATCCGGATTTTGGCTGTATTGCTCATTCCGGAATTGTTCTACATCATCCGCGGTCATGGCTAATTCCAACGGAAGATCCAAATTATTTCTCTTTTTGAGATTAATTAACATGTCAAGAGCCTCATTAATTTGTGTTGGAGACCTTTGATATGTTATGGGAAAATGAGTTACAAATAAAATTCTTCCATCTGTAACCATAAATGGCAATTTTCTTTGAGCCATGGATGTTGAACGCCGCTTGTGAAGCAGATTAGACTGTCTATCCAATATTACATCAAAAGAAAGTTTTCGGATATTTTCCAATCTTTCTCTCCGGTGCTCTTCATCTAAATAATCATCTTCAAATTCAAAATCTTCAGTTTCTTTAAGATACCAAATCTGGTATGGTTGGAAAAAATGTTCTCGTTCTCGCCAACCAACAGTGCTAGAAATCCAGAAAGTAAAATATTTGCTCCATCGAAAGCCTTTTACTATCCATGAGAGCATTGCTTTGATGATCATTGGAAAATCTATCCATTGGATTGGATCTAGAATTTGAAAAATAACTTGATTAGTTATTCCCCAATCTATATCCTCAAAAAACCACATGTCATGGTTTGCCATGATGGTTATTTTGGGAATTCCATCTTTCAAATTTAATTTATCATAAGATCGTTCTAAGATTTGTCTAATCTTATCATGATGATCTTCAACTCGATTTTTGATTAACATAAAAATTTCTTTTGGAAGCAAAGTTCTTGCTTTTCAAAAGACAAATTCTTTTTATTTGTTCAAAAAGCTGGATCGTAAAACTCATCGATATGAGGTCGATAGTTGAAGAAAATTATTTATTTTTCAAAATTAAAATCTTCATTCCAATTCATTTGTTTAAGAATATTGAAACAAAGATTTTGCAAATCTTTTAATTTAGCCATTTGCTTTCGGCTAATTTGTTGGCCAAAACTCCCATGTGTTTTGAAACTTCACTTTGTTGTCTACAATGTGAGTTTTCCAAACTCCATTGAGTTCTGTATAAATTTCTCTGGATATACCAGGGTTGAAAAAATCTTTTATTTCAGATTCATCTGGTCTAGATGTCTGAATATTAGTTGGAACTGGGTTAGTTCTCATTTGATTCCTTTGACAAATAGGCATGGCTGGTGCACTGTAAAAAGCTTTTTTAGCTTTGGTCATGCTATCATATGATTTATGACTGGCTCCTGGAAATCCGCAAACTTGAAGATTGGCTTCGTTCCAGTCTGTGTAAATTCCAGGTCGTCTTCCTGAAAACACAACATAAACTCTTTCTTCTCGGGGTATTGCTTTTTTAGCAATTGTCACCCAATCTCCTTGAGCGGGTTGTTTACCCTTATCCATTGTTTTCCTCTTGGTCTAGAGGTCTTCTGCAAAAATTAAATTTACTTGTTTAGCAATTTAATTTTCTGAAACAATTTCTGCTAAGAAAATCTGCAAGAAAATTGTTAGTGCCTTTAAGATGTTCTACTTCAAAAGTATATTCAGAAATTTTATTATACCAAGCTAATCGTCTTCCTTGCTCAATAGGTTTTTTATTGATCAAGAAATCTCTCACTGCCTTATTATCAGTGCGTACAATAAAATTTTCTGGGGCTAAATAAATATGAAAACTCTTTATTGCTAATTTTATTGCAAGTAATTCTTTTTCAAAAATAATATATTTCTGTTGATTGGGTTAAAATGTTTCAGAATTGTATCCGCAAACTAATTCTTCTTTTTGTAATTTTATGGGTATTGGATTTTTTCTTGGTCTAATCCCATTTTCCGATAAAGGTATCTCTTTATCATGCCATAAATTACAGGGTATAGCTTTAAGAACACATCCCCAACATGCTTCTGAGGCATCTGTTTCTAAAATTAATTTATCACCTGTTTTAGGAAGATAAACATCTGGTAAAGTTTTAACATGTTCTTTAATTTGTTTAATTAAAGCAACATCTTCTGTTGTCCATTCAAAAATAACATTTTTCCTTAATTTGGTTAACCAAGGAATTTCTATTTTTGAAAGGTTTTTTTATAAAATTTCGTCCATAATTTAAAATGCCTAATAAACTCTGTAATTGTGTTATATTTTCAAGAGTATCAGGAAAATCTCGTACTTTGGACAAAATATGTTCTTGTAATTTTAAACCTTTCTGGTCTAAAATTATTCCCAAAAATTCAATTGATTCTTTTTCTAGTTCAATCTTTCTTGGAGACAAAATAATTCCATGTTTTTGGAATTTTTCACAAATTAATTTTAAATGTTTCTTATGTTCCTCCTTGGTTTTAGAGAAAATAAGTATATAATCAATATAAACTACACAACAATCTTTAAGGTCTTTAAAAATTGTATCCATCCACCGTTGGAATACCTGTGGTGCAATATTTAATCCAAAAGGCATAACATTCCAGTGGTAATGTCCCTAGGTGTCTTGAAAATTTGTCAATTTTTTGACTCTTGATCAATTGGATTTGCCAAAATCCACTTTTACAATCAAATTTGCTAAAGATTTTTGATCCTTTGGTTAAGTTAATCAAAACATCTTTTAAGTGGAATAAAATATCCATCAAATTCTAAATTTTCATTTAGCCGTTTATAGTTGACTACCATTCGGGCTTTTCCTCTTTTAATTTCAAAGATGGTTTCTTACCATAAAAATTTGGACTAGAGTGAGGCTTTTGGTTTCTTCAATTAACTTTTTGTCTAAAAGTTCTTGGAGTTGAATATCAAATTCATCTATATCTTGTCTAGTATAGATCATTGGTCTTACTCTAATGATAACATTAGGGTCTTTTAATTTTAAACTACAATAACGTGGACTACGTTGCCATAGTTTTAATGGATGTTCACTAAAATTTTCTTCTAAAATTTTATAAATCGATGTGATTCATCAATGGTTTTGATGATGGGAGTTAAATCACCACGCGACGCAGGCGCAAACTCGTATCACAAATATATTTATGTTGTTCTAACAAGGGAATATGAATTAAGACATTGTTTATGCTTAATGAAATAGCCTTTTCTGTATTTGCATTGGAAGATATTTATATATAAAATTATTGCCAAGAAGGAAATCTCCATGCATATCTGGAAAACATAAGATTTTTGGTATAATGAACTTGCTATCATTTAACCAAATAGCTATATTTTTAGCCTTGAATTGTATGGAAGTATGGTTGCCATCTATTCCGAGAACTAAAATTGGATGTTTCATTAACGTCCATTTTCTTTTGGTATGGCATTCCATTTACACGTATTTGTAGCTCTGTATCTATGAGAACACTTGAGGCTATAGGGTTTATAACCTGCAAAATTAAATGTTCCCAATACATATGTATACCTTCTTTTTCCTTGGCTAGGAAAAAATAATATCATCATTTTTGTTTGAAAATGATACATATATCTTGATTTAATATGTTCAAGTTTTCTTGTTCCTGGGAAAATAGGAATCTGAACATTATTTGAAGTAATAGATTCTTGATTAGAATTATTACTTGATTCTTCAATACTTAACTTTGAAAATGATTTGTTAATAAAATCTTTTTCAAATCTGATTGATCTTTTAATTTTTGGAATTGTATTTTCAATATATAAATTTTTCTGATGCTGCATTTGTAATTGTCGAGTTTTTTTGCTTTAGAAGATTCTCCTTGTCCCACTAAGTCTTGGATTAACCATTGTCGAGGACTTCTAAATCACTCCAATTCATTAGACGAGGTTGTATTACCGTGTCAAATGGTCTTAGTTCAAAGATTTCAACGATTTTATTATCGTTTGATTTTGTTTAGTTTGAAATTTGGTCAATTCGTGAATTGTCTTCCACCGAATAGCCAAATCATGAGAATTTGATTTCATTCCTAATCCTTGTGTTTTAATTCTTATTACATTTGTATCTTCAAGATTAGGATCATTTATGGAAATAAAGAAATTTGGTTTAACATTAAACCAAACCACTCCATTAGCTTGATTAAATGAATTCCTCCAATGATTGCTTTCATTGGGTGGGAAAATCTTTTGTCAAAATTACCGCCAAAATAGGAGTATCTATCCTTGACGAAATAAAATTTCATATGGTTACTTGAATTAATCCAATATGAATATATTGAATTTGAGGATATTTCTTTTTCCATCTTGCAACCTTTTTCTTATCAAAAAAGGAATATCAATATTTCCTTCTTCGACCATTTTGCTTGAGTGTTACCCTTTGTATTGTTCAAACACTCTTGCTTTGAAAAAAGTTGAATTTTGAAAGTTTATAAATTTACGGAGCCAACTTCTTGCATTTTTTGAATTTTGCTAATTCTTCGTCGGTAAAAGTTTTTTCTTCCCGATTACATCTCCAAGTCGAATTGCTGTAATTCTTCTTGAGATATTTCTTGACTATTAGTAGTCATCATGAAGATTAGTTCTTCATCTGAACTTTCTTCATCACTAGAAATTTCGTATAAGATTTCTTCTTAAATCGAAATTTCTTCACCATATATTATTTCAAAATCTTGTTCTTCAAGGATTTTGATCATTTTCTTGCACTTTTTCCTTTTTTGGGCATTCAGTTGCATAGTGACCTTCTTCGTTACAGATGTAACATTTACAAGTTTTCTTTTTGAAATACTTGTTGGTTTCTTTTCGAATATACTTTTTCTTTTTGAAAAATTTTGTTCTTTTCAAGGTTTCCATTTATATTTTCTGCGTTTTTGGAAAAACCTTTTCTTTTAGGAAATGTATTACAACCAATTTTCCAATTTTCTTTTAAAATTTTATCACAACATTTTTGTCCGTATTGTGAGTTGGAAATTTGATTTTTATTTGTTTTTTCGCCTTTACTTCTAGACACCGATTTGCTATCTCTCTTAGAACAAAATTAATCGAAAACCAAGATTATCATTTTCTTCCTTTCCCATTTTTTGAGAAAGCAGATAATTTTTAATACATAACTCATCCCATGGACTAGGGAGTTTATGAAAAAATTGATCTAACCAGGTTGATTTCTTTGGTGGATCAATAAGATAATAATATTTTTAAAAGTTTGAACATAGTCTTCAAAAAGACAAATATTACATAATTCTAATTTAGTCAAAATATAATTTGCATCTGCTTGCAAATTAGTATCTCCATAAAACCCGTATAAATTTTCTTTTATGAGTTTTGCAAATTCACTAAAATTGTGTCAAGTGTGAGAAAATTTGTTAATAAAGCCGCTTTTTGACTTTTTCCAATTTGATTTTTCCCATCGTCTTAACCATTGCAACACATCTCCTGGAGAGTTCTTTTAATATAATCAAGGAATTTTCCTTTGACCAACTATTTTTATAATTGGTAATAATGATGGACAAGGATTGTGCCCAATCATCTATGGCTTGTGGATGATCCTTAAATCGAACATGAGACAAGTCTATATAAGTGCCATTTTGAGCTTTTGGATACTATTGATTATTATCTTTTCTAGATGTTACTGGTTCAGGTGTAGGACTCGAGGTGCTTCCAATATCATTTCTAACTTCATTTGTTTGAATAAAGTCAAATTTTCTTCATCTCCCCATGTGCCAAATAATTCGGGATCAATTGGCTCTTACGCCTTTCTTTTCCTTTATTTATTTACGATGAAATATCTTGATCTATTGATTCTTGAGATGAGTATTATTGGCAGTCATCATCATTAGATGAGATATTAATGTCATAATTAAAATCTTTGTAAAGGGCTTCATTTTCTAGATAAGTTTCTCTTATCGATCTAGTAGCCTATTTCTTTCATCAATACCTAAATCTGGGTCTTTATATAATTTTCTCCAATAATCCAATATTTCAACAATATTTTCATATTCATTTACATTATAGATATTGGTTTGAAGTACCATAATATCTTACATACCATAAAATAGCCTAGGGATGTCACTATCTCCTGGACTATTCATTCCATCATTGTTTATGAAGGATATAGTTTCCAATTTTGTCACCAAATTTTTTATTTGGTTTTTTGCTTCTTTATTTAAGTCAACATTTATTATAGAACCCAAATTATCTATTTTAGATTCTATAGACTCAACTTTAGTCTCTAGATAATTTTGATTTATTTTTTGATTTTTATCTAATTTAGAAAACCAAGAACACATAATATCAGTAATATTATTTAAACTAGAACACACACTATTTATATTTGCAGACTCTTTAGTAATATGCAAACTATGATCATATTTATTATTAACATTATTTTTTGTATTTCCAAAACATATTATATCGTCAGAATTAATTGCCATTTTAGATTGTTGTTGGTACCTAAGACCCTCCTAGTGTATTTTCTGGTGCCTAAAACCTCTCTTTATGATCTTAAAGACTTAATTATGGCAAATAGTCAAAAGATCTTAATGAGTATATGGGCTTTGATATACACTAAGCATATAGGTTTTACAACAACTAAAAATGAAACAAATAATTATGAAGATAGAAAATATGAAGGATAAACAAAAAACTTAGACGAAAATTTTTTAGTTTAAATTTTTGTTTTTGTTTTTTTTTTTTTTTTTTTTTTTTATAACATAAAACACACCATACAAACTTTAAATTTATACTCAGATAGAAATACTTACATAGCTTGATCTTGCTTTAAAAAGCTCTTCACCAAGCTCTGATACCAATTACAAAACTAAAAAGGAAAGGAGCTTTTTTCTAATTTTATTATGAATTTATGGTGGAGTTATGGAATTATACTAAAGAGAATATAGACAAGCAAAAAGATGGAGAGACGTTGAAGGGAATTTACATTGCCTTATGCATTGGCTTGAATGCCAATTTATAGAATACATAGTGCATATACAAACAAAAGGCAAGAGTTATGGCATATCTACCATATCTAACTTGTCTTGGCTTTTACGTCTAAATATCTACAACTTTTTTGACCAAGTGTACAAGCCTAGTTATAGGCTTATTAAATACAAAAACAAAAGAAACAAAAAGCCATAAAGAAGAGACAATTATATGCATATCCAGAGAAATTTATACAGAACTCAATGGAGTTTGGAAAACTCACATTGTAGACAACAAAGTGAAGTTTCGAAAACACATGGGAGTTTTGGCCAACAAATTAGCTGAGCAAACAGCTAAATTAAAAGATTTGCAAAATCTTTGTTTCAATATTCTTAAACAAATGAATTGGAATGAAGATTTTAATTTTGAAAAAATAAATAATTTTCTTCAACTATCAGACCTCATATCAGATGAGTTTTCGATCCAGCTTTTGAACAAATAAAAGAATTTGTCTTTTGAAAAAGCAAGAACTTTGCTTCCAAAAGAAATTTTTATGTTAATCAAAAATCGAGTTGAAGATCATCATGATAAGATTAGACAAATCTTAGAACGATCTTATGATAAATTAAATTTGAAAGATGGAATTCCCAAAATAACCATCATGGCAAACCATGACATGTGGTTTTTTGAGGATATAGATTGGGGAATAACTAATCAAGTTATTTTTCAAATTCTAGATCCAATCCAATGGATAGATTTTCCAATGATCATCAAAGCAATGCTCTCATGGATAGTAAAAGGCTTTCGATGGAGCAAATATTTTACTTTCTGGATTTCCAGCACTGTTGGTTGGCGAGAACGAGAACATTTTTTCCAACCATACCAGATTTGGTATCTTAAAGAAACTGAAGATTTTGAATTTGAAGATGATTATTTAGATGAAGAGCACCGGAGAGAAAGATTGGAAAATATCCGAAAACTTTCTTTGACAGAATATTGGATAGACAGTCTAATCTCTGTTTCACAAGCAGCGTCCAACATCCATGGCTCAGCAAAATTGCCATTTATGGTTACAGATGGAAGAATTTTATTTGTAACTCATTTTCCCATAACATATCAAAGGTCTCCAACACAAATTAATGAGGCTCTTGACATGTTAATTAATCTCAAAAAGAGAAATAATTTGGATCTTCCGTTGGAATTAGCCATGACATGATGATGTAGAACAATTCCGGAATGAGCAATACAGCCAAAATCCGGATTCCCCTCCATCAGAGACTGACGAAGAATATCACAATCTCATCAACAGAATGGAAGCATAGTGGACCCCACTATCAAATGCAGCTGTCTCCTGATCGACTCCAAATTTATCCAGGACACGTGGAGCAACCTGCATTATTTGGCGGAAAGTGATCAGCCACATCATTTCAAATTGCCGCTACGACAAAACAACAAATTTCAAGCTTATCTATAACAGTCTATCTCTTTGAAAACCGGGGAGGATAGACAATGACAAAATATATACAGTATATGTATATAATTGTAGTAGCTACAGTATATGCATATAATTGTCTCTTCTTTATGGCTTTTTGTTTCTTTTGTTTTTGTATTTAATAAGCCTATAACTAGGCTTGTACACTTGGTCAAAAAAGTTGTAGATATTTAGACGTAAAAGCCAAGACAAGTTAGATATGGTAGATATGCCATAACTCTTGCCTTTTGTTTGTATATGCACTATGTATTCTATAAATTGGCATTCAAGCCAATGCATAAGGCAATGTAAATTCCCTTCAACGTCTCTCCATCTTTTTTGCTTGTCTATATTCTCTTTAGTATAATTCCATAACTCCACCATAAATTCATAATAAAATTAGAAAAAGCTCCTTTCCTTTTTAGTTTTGTAACTGGTATCAGAGCTTGGTGAAGAGCTTTTTAAAGCAAGATCAAGCTATGTAAGTATTTCTATCTGAGTATAAATTTAAAGTTTGTATGGTGTGTTTTATGTTATAAAAAAAAAAAAAAAAAACAAAAACAAAAATTTAAACTAAAAAATTTTCGTCTAAGTTTTTTGTTTATCCTTCATATTTTCTATCTTCATAATTATTTGTTTCATTTTTAGTTGTTGTAAAACCTATATGCTTAGTGTATATCAAAGCCCATATACTCATTAAGATCTTTTGACTATTTGCCATAATTAAGTCTTTAAGATCATAAAGAGAGGTTTTAGGCACCAGAAAATACACTAGGAGGGTCTTAGGTACCAACAACAATCTAAAATGGCAATTAATTCTGACGATATAATATGTTTTGGAAATACAAAAAATAATGTTAATAATAAATATGATCATTGTCACGACCCCAACCTGCCCCTAGTAGGCTGGGTGCCGAGATGGCCAGTAATCCGTAATTACCAAAGGCCGGCTTACAAAATTTCACACACATCAGAGTAATCATAGGGGCTCACATATGCGGAAGCGAATAAACTAAATACAAATGGTCCTTGAGAGTCAGGCATAGATCAAATGTAAATGCATACATAATGTAATCACCTCGGCAGATAACAAAACAAATACAAGTTACATCGATCAAAAGGCTTCTCGGCCGACATATACAAATACAATTACGAGCAAAGAAGCATGATTTTCAAGAATCAGCCAAGTAACACATATGCCGAGGTAATCACAAAACACCCGATGTAAGCAAGTCAAGTCGGCATAACAAAAATCCCAAAACAAGTCGTACAAATACTTCTAGGCGTCGCCGCCCCGCTCATCACCTACATATATATAGAGAGGGTGAGCTTGGAAACTCGATGAATGGTACTAGAAATAAAGGTTTGCATGAGTAATAGCCGAGTCCGCCAAAACAAAGCATATCAAAACCATTCAAACAATAGCCGAGGTTCCTGCCAAGCAAGGAATATCAAGTCGCATGCGTAACAAGAGATGAACCGTATTCATCTGTCAAATCCTACCAGACAAAGCAATACAAAGATTAAACAAGTAGTAGCCGAGGTTCCTTCCAAAACAAAACAAACCAAGTTGTATCGAATCAAGTGATGAACCGTATTCATCCAACAAGTCTTACAAGTCAAAACATTTGCCGAGATAGCACAAGTAGTAGCCGAGGTAATCTTCAAGACAAAACATATCAAGCTTATATGACTTAGGCCCGTAGCCCTTTTTCACCGAAGTTTGTGACTTAGGCCCGTAGCCCTTTTTCACCGAAGTTTGTGACTTAGGCCCGTAGCCCTTTTTCACCGAAGTTTGTGACTTAGGCCCGTAGCCCTTTTTCACCAAGTGGTGCTACAAAAGTTTAAAGTCCTCTAGCACAAGGGACTTGTGTTACTTAGGCCCGTGAGCTTTTAACATTTATCTTAGCAAGATAGGACCGTATCCTCTTAACAAGAAGTATCATGAAGTTTAGAGTCCTCCAAGGTAAGGGACTTTCCAAAGAAAGGACCGTATCCTTTTAACAAGATGTCTTGCGAAAGTTTAGAGTCCTCCAAAGACAAGGGACTTTCCAAAGAAACCAAACAAAGCTCAACTCATTACAAGGACATCATCAAGACGAAGTTCATACTTACCTTTCCTCTAGTGTCTAAAGTTTAGAGTCCTCCAAAGACAGGGACTTTCAAGAATACCATCAAAACAAGCTCATATACAAAACATCAAAATAGGCTAATCATTCATGCTTAGCAATTACTTTTACCAAAGCGAAACAAGCAAGATTTATCAAAAGCTTTATAACATAGCTTTATTAAAAGCACCACTCACCTCGGTCTTCAGGTGTAGGCTCAAGCAAAGATCAAAGTCCTACAATCACATAGCAAACCATACTCTCAAAACGAGCTTCACATATATGCAAGGAATCAAAACATTATTTCCCATCACAGGGAAGTGCACTGGGTACCATCCAGGTCTAGCCGAGGTCCTACACCTCCCCGCCGAGGTGTGGACTCGAAAACCAAAACAAGGCAAAGTTAGGAAAACCTGAGTTTCCTTTCAAAGGACACGAAGAACAAGATCATGCATGCTGAAATCCCACTCACACATACGAAATCTGGGGTTTTCAAGCTAAGAGTTCAAAAAACGTGGACTAGGGTACTCATTCGAGAAAATTATGCAAGAACAAACACAAAACATGATTCTTGTTCCAAACTTTCGGATCAAAACAAGGTTCTCCTTTTAGAACACAAGAACAACATTTTTCTCTTTCAAAACCAAGTTCAAATCAATGCATGACATGCAAAACAGATCCAATCATGCAATGCATCTAGATGATCAATAGGAACAATCGATGTAGAACAAGAATCTAACCTCAAAACTGAAATCCAACGGTTCGATCTTCCACGATCAAGCTCGGAGCTCAACTCTCACACTAAAATTCTAACTCTAAGTTCTAGAGCTTCTCTCTCTAAACAAGACAAGGATTTGAGACCAAATCCTAATCAAAAGATACACAAAGATGCATTATAGGCACATCATTTGTCATAGCCTTCACCGACACGTGGCATCACCGGATTGGTGCGTTAGAAAGGTGATCGCTAGACAAGACAAGTCTCGACAAAGCGCACACAACACGCTTGGCGGCTAAGCACGCCGGCTAGAATGACCTCGCCAAAGACAAGACTTCGCAACAGGTCAACAAAGACAAAGGCTAGGAGGACGACACTTGACTAAGCTGTGCCACACCTTGGCCTGGGTGTACCACATCTCGGCCTAGGCCATACCTGCCCAAGAACAAAGATTACGAGCACAAAACATCTCGGCCTCGGCGATACACACTTCGGCCCAAAAGGTAACATCTCGGCAAACATGCCGGGGTGAAGATGGAGGTCGGCTAAGGTTCCAAAACTGCTCAAAACGCAAAGGCTCAAAGGCAAACTATGCTGAGTTGACCTCGGCTACACTCCAAACAAAACACGAATTCCAACAACTTACAATAAAACAAAGCAAAACAAGGCAAGTATCAAGATTTCAAACTTGACAATTCAAGATCATACAAAATACATGCAAGCAAGACTGATTCAAAGTGAGGGTTGTTACAATCATAGTTTGCATATTACTAAAGAGTCTGCAAATATAAATAGTGTGTGTTCTAGTTTAAATAATATTACTGATATTATGTGTTCTTGGTTTTCTAAATTAGATAAAAATCAAAAAATAAATCAAAATTATCTAGAGACTAAAGTTGAGTCTATAGAATCTAAAATAGATAATTTGGGTTCTATAATAAATGTTGACTTAAATAAAGAAGCAAAAAACCAAATAAAAAATTTGGTGACAAAATTGGAAACTATATCCTTCATAAACAATGATGGAATGAATAGTCCAGGAGATAGTGACATCCCTAGGCTATTTTATGGTACAGAAGATATTATGGTACTTCAAACCAATATCTATAACAGAAATGAATATGAAAATATTGTTGAAATATTGGATTATTGGAGAAAATTATATAAAGACCCAGATTTAGGTATTGATGAAAGAAATAGGCTACTAGATCAGATAAGAGAAACTTATCTAGAAAATGAAGCCCTTTTACAGCATTTTAATTATGATATTAATATGTCAACTAATGATGATGATGACCAATCATCCTCATCTCAAGAATCAATAGATCAAGATATTTCATCGTAAATAAATAAAGGGAAAAGAAAGGCGTAAGAGCCAATTGATCCCAATTATTTGGCACATGGGGAGATGAAGAAAAATTTGACTTTATACAAACAAATGAAGTTAAAAATGATATTGGAAGCACCTCCAATCCTACACCTGAACCAGTAATATCTAGAAAAGATAATAATCATAAGTATCCAATAGCTCAAAATGGCACTTATTTAGACTTGTCTCATGTTCCATTTAAGGATCAACCACAAGCCATAGATGATTGGGCACAATCCTTGTCCATCATTATTACCAATTATAAAAATAGTTGGTCAAAGGAAAAATTCCTTGATTATATTGCAAAGAACTCTCCAGGAGATGTGTTGCAATGGTTAAGACAAGGGGAAAAATCTGAAATTGGAAAAAGTCAAAAACGGCTTTATTAACAAATTTTCTCACACTTGACACAATTTTAATGAATTTGCAAAACTCATAAAAGAAAATTTATGGTTTTATGGAGATACTAATTTGCAAGCGATGCAAATTATATTTTGACTAAATTAGAATTATGTAATATTTGTCTTTTTGAAGACTATGTTCAAACTTTTAAAAATATTATTATCTTATTGATCCACCAAAGAATCAACCTGGTTAGATCAATTTTTTCATAAACTCCCTAGTCCATGGGATGAGTTATGTATTAAAAATTATCCTGCTTTTCTCAAAAAAATGGGAAAGGAAGAAAATGATAATCTTGGTTTTCGCATTAATTTTGTTCTAAGAGAGATAGCAAATCGGTGTCTAGAAGTAAGGCGAAAAAACAAATAAAAAATCAAATTTCCAGATTCATCTGGTCTAGATGTCTGAATATTAGTTGGAACTGGGTTAGTTCTCATTTGATTCCTTTGACAAATAGGCATGGCTGGTGCACTGTAAAAAGCTTTTTTAGCTTTGGTCATGCTATCATATGATTTATGACTGGCTCCTGGAAATCCGCAAACTTGAAGATTGGCTTCGTTCCAGTCTGTGTAAATTCCAGGTCGTCTTCCTGAAAACACAACATAAACTCTTTCTTCTCGGGATATTGCTTTTTTAGCAATTGTCACCCAATCTCCTTGAGCGGGTTGTTTACCCTTATCCATTGTTTTCCTCTTGGTCTAGAGGTCTTCTGCAAAAATTAAATTTACTTGTTTAGCAATTTAATTTTCTGAAACAATTTCTGCTAAGAAAATCGCAAGAAAATTGTTAGTGCCTTTAAGATGTTCTACTTCAAAAGTATATTCGTAAATTTTATTATACCAAGCTAATCGCCTTCCTTGCTCAATAGGTTTTTATTGATCAAGAAATCTCTCAACGCCTTATTATCGCTATGCATAATAAAATTTTCTTCGGCTAAATAAATATGAAAACTCTTTATTGCTAATTTTAGTGCAAGAAATTCTTTTTCAAAAATAATATATATCTGTTCATTTGGTTTAAATGTTCCAGAAATATATCCTCAAACTACATCTTCTTTTTGTAATTTTATGGGTATTGGATTTTTTCTTGGTCTAATCCCATTTTCTGATAAAGGTATCTCTTTATCATGCCATAAATTACAGGGTATAGCTTTAAGAACACATCCCCAACATGCTTCTGAGGCATCTGTTTCTAAAATTAATTTATCACTTGTTTTAGGAAGATAAACATCTGGTAAAGTTTTAACATGTTCTTTAATTTGTTTAATTAAAGCAACATCTTCTGTTGTCCATTCAAAAATAACATTTTTCCTTAATTTGGTTAACCAAGGAATTTCTATTTTTGAAAGGTTTTTTTATAAAATTTCGTCCATAATTTAAAATGCCTAATAAACTCAGAATTGTGTTATATTTTCAAGAGTATCGTGAAAATCTCGTACTTTGGACAAAATATGTTCTTGTAATTTTAAACCTTTCTGGTCTAAAATTATTCCCAAAAATTCAATTGATTCTTTTTCTAGTTCAATCTTTTTTGGAGACAAAATAATTCCATGTTTTTGAAATTTTTCACAAATTAATTTTAAATGTTTCTTATGTTCCTCCTTGGTTTTAGAGAAAATAAGTATATCATCAATATAAACTACACAACAATCTTTAAGGTCTTTAAAATTGTATCCATCCACCGTTGAAATAATTGTGGTGCAATATTTAATCCAAAAGGCATAACATTCCGAGGGTAATGTCCCTAGGTGTACCGAAAAGTCACAATTTTTGACTCTTCACCAATTGGATTTGCCAAAATCCACTTTTACAATCAAATTTGCTAAAGATTTTTGATCCTTTGGTTAAGTTAATCAAAACATCTTTTCGTGGAATAAAATATCCATCAAATTCTAAATTTTCATTTAGCCGTTTATAGTTGACTACCATTCGGGCTTTTCCTCTTTTAATTTCAGCATGGTTTCTTACCATAAAAGCTGGACTAGAGTGAGGGCTTTTGGTAATTCTTCTTGAGAAAATTTCTGACGAAGAAGAAATCTTATACGAAATTTCTAGTGATGAAGAAAGTTCAGATGAAGAACTAATCTTCATGATGACTACTAATAGTCAAGAAATATCTCAAGAAGAATTACAGGCAATTCGACTTGGAGATGTAATCGGGGAAGAAAAAACTTTTACCGACGAAGAATTAGCAAAATTCGAAAAAATGCAAGAAGTTGCTGTTCCAGAAATTTATAAACTTTCAAAATTCAACTTTTTCAAAGAAGAGTGTTTGAACAATACAAAGGGTAACACTCAAGCAAAATGGTCGAAGAAGGAAATATTGATATTCCTTTTTTGATAAGAAAAAGGTTGCAAGATGGAAAAAGAAATATCCCAAATTCAATATATTCATATTGGATTAATTCAAGTAACCATAACAGACTTATTTCGTCAAGGGATAGTTATTCCTATTTTGGTGGTAATTTTTGACAAAAGATTTTCCACCCAATGAAAGCAATCATTGGAGGAATTCACTAATCAAGCTAATGGAGTGGTTTGGTTTAATGTTAAACCAAATTTCTTTATTTCCATAAATGATCCTAATCTTGAAGATACAATGTAATAAGAATTAAAACACAAGGGTTAGGATTGAAATCAAATTCCCAAGATTTGGCTATTCGGTGGAAGACAATTCACGAATTGACCAAATTTCCTGAAACTAAAACAAAATCAAACGATAATAAAATCGTTGAAATCTTTGAACTAAGACCATTTGACACGGTAATACAACCTCGTCTAATGAATTGGAGTGATTTAGAAGTCCTCGACAATGGTTAATCCAAGACTTAGTGGGACAAGGAGAATCTTCTAAAGCAAAAAAACAAGACAATTACAAATGCAGCATCGAAAAAATTTATATATTGAAAATACAATTCCAAAAATTAAAAGATCAACTCAGATTTGAAAAAGATTTTATTAACAAATCATTTTCAAAGTTAAGTATTGAAGAATCAAGTAATAATTCTAATCAAGAATCTATTACTTCAAATAATGTTCGATTCCTATTTTCCAGAACAAGAAAACTTGAACATATTAAATCAAGATATATGTATCATTTTCAAACAAAAATGATGATATTATTTTTCTCCTAGCCAAGGAAAAAGAAGGTATACATATGTATTGGGAACATTTAATTTTGCAGTTATAAACCCTATAGCCTCAAGTGTTCTCATAGATACAGGAGCTACAAATACTGTAAATGGAATGCCATACTAAAAGAAAAATGGACGTTAATGAAACATCCAATTTTAGTTATGGAATAGATGGCAACCATACTTCCATACAATTCAAGGCTAAAAATATAGCTATTTGGTTAAATGATAGCAAGTTCATTATACCAAAAATCTTATGTTTTCCAGATATGCATGGAGATTTCCTTCTTGGCAATAATTTTATATATAAATATCTTCCAATGCAAATACAGAAAAGGCTATTTCATTAAGCATAAACAATGTCTTAATTCATATTCCCTTGTTAGAACAACATAAATATATTTGTGATACTGAGTTTGCGCCTGCGCGTGGTGATTTAACTCCCATCATCAAAACCATTGATGAATCACACTGGATTTATAAAATTTTAGAAGAAAATTTTAGTGAACATCCATTAAAACTATGGCAACGTAGTCCACGTTATTGTAGTTTAAAATTAAAAGACCCTAATGTTATCATTAGAGTAAGACCAATGATCTATACTAGACAAGATATAGATGAATTTGATATTCAACTCCAAGAACTTTTAGACAAAAAGTTAATTGAAGAAACCAAAAGCCCTCACTCTAGTCCAGCTTTTATGGTAAGAAACCATCTTTGAAATTAAAAGAGGAAAAGCCGAATGGTAGTCAACTATAAACGGCTAAATGAAAATTTAGAATTTGATGGATATTTTATTCCACCTAAAAGATGTTTTGATTAACTTAACCAAAGGATCAAAAATCTTTAGCAAATTTGATTGTAAAAGTGGATTTTGGCAAATCCAATTGACCAAGAGTCAAAAAATTGACGTTTTCAAGACACCTAGGGACATTACCATCGAATGTTATGCCTTTTGGATTAAATATTGCACCACGTATTTCAACGGTGGATGGATACAATTTTAAAGACCTTAAAGATTGTTGTGTAGTTTATATTGATGATATACTTATTTTCTCTAAAACCAAGGAGGAACATAAGAAACATTTAAAATTAATTTGTGAAAAATTTCAAAACATGGAATTATTTTGTCTCCAAAAAAGATTGAACTAGAAAAAGAATCAATTGAATTTTTGGGAATAATTTTAGACCGTAAAGGTTTAAAATTACAAGAACATATTTTGTCCAAAGTACGAGATTTTCTGATACTCTTGAAAATATAACACAATTACGAGTTTATTAGGCATTTTAAATTATGGACTAAATTTTATAAAAACCTTTCAAAAATAGAAATTCCTTGGTTAACCAAATTAAGGAAAAATGTTATTTTTGAATGGACAATGAAGATGTTGCTTTAATTAAACAAATTAAAGAACATGTTAAAACTTTACCAGATGTTTATCTTCCTAAAACAGTGATAAATTAATTTTAGAAACAGATGCCTCGTAAGCATGTTGGGGATGTGTTCTTAAAGCTATACCTCAATTTATGGCATGATAAAGAGATACCTTTATCGGAAAATGGGATTAGACCAAGAAAAATCCAATACCCATAAAATTACAAAAAGAAGAATTAGTTTATGGATATAATTCGGAACATTTAAACCAAATGAATGTAAATATATTATTTTTGAAAAAGAATTACTTGCAATAAAATTAGCAATAAAGAGTTTTCATATTTATTTAGCCCCAGAAAATTTTATTGTACGCACTGATAATAAGGCAGTGAGAGATTTCTTGATCAATAAAAACCTATTGAGCAAGGAAGACGATTAGCTTGGTATAATAAAATTTCAATATACTTTTGAAGTAGAACATCTTAAAGGCACTAACAATTTTCTTGCAGATTTTCTTAGCAGAATTGTTTCGTAAAATTAAATTGCTAAACAAGTAAATTTAATTTTTGCGTAAGACCTCTAGACCAAGAGGAAAACAATGGATAAGGGTAAACAACCCGCCAAGGAGATTGGGTGACAATTGCTAAAAAGCAATATCCCGAGAAGAAAGAGTTTATGTTGTGTTTTCAGAAGACGACCGAATTTACACAGATCGAACGGCCAATCTTCAAGTTTATGGATTTCGAGCCACTATAAATCATATGATAGCATGACCAAAGCTAAAAAAGCTTTTACAAAGGCACCACCATGCCTATTTGTCAAAGGAATCAAATGAGAACTAACCCAGCTTCCAACTAATATTCAGACATCTAGACCAGATGAATCAAATAAAAGATTTTTTCAACCCCGTATATCCAGAGAAATTTATACGTAACTCAATGGAGTTTGGAAAACTCACATTGTAGACAACAAAGTGAAGTTTCAAAACACATGGGAGTTTTGGCCAACAAATTAGCCGAAAGCAAATTAAATTAAAAGATTTGCAAAATCTTTGTTTCAATATTCTTAAACAAATGAATTGGAATGAAGATTTTAATTTTGAAAAAATAAATAATTTTCTTCAACTATCAGACCTCATATCAGATGAGTTTTCTGATCCAGTTTTTGAACAAATAAAAAGAATTTGTCTTTTTGAAAAAGCAAGAACTTTGCTTCCAAAAGAAATTTTTATGTTAATCAAAAATCGAGTTGAAGATCATCATGATAAGATTAGACAAATCTTAGAACGATCTTATGATAAATTAAATTTGAAAGATGGAATTCCCAAAATAACCATCATGGCAAACCATGACATGTGGTTTTTTGAGGATATAGATTGGGGAATAACTAATCAAGTTATTTTTCAAATTCTAGATCCAATCCAATGGATAGATTTTCCAATGATCATCAAAGCAATGCTCTCATGGATAGTAAAAGGCTTTCGATGGAGCAAATATTTTACTTTCTGGATTTCCAGCACTGTTGGTTGGCGAGAACGAGAACATTTTTTCCAACCATACCAGATTTGGTATCTTAAAGAAACTGAAGATTTTGAATTTGAAGATGATTATTTAGATGAAGAGCACCGGAGAGAAAGATTGGAAAATATCCGAAAACTTTCTGATGTAATATTGATAGACAGCCTAATCTCGCTTTCACAAGCAAACCCAACATCCATGGCTCAGCAAAATTGCCATTTATGGTTACAGATGGAAGAATTTTATTTGTAACTCATTTTCCCATAACATATCAAAGGTCTCCAACACAAATTAATGAGGCTCTTGACATGTTAATTAATTTCAAAAAGAGAAATAATTTGGATCTTCCGTTGGAATTAGCTATGACCATGATGATGTAGAACAATTCCTAATGAGCAATACCAAAATCCGGATTCCTCCATCGAGACCGACGAAGAATATCACAATCTCATCAATGTAATGGAAGCATAGTGGACCCCACTATCAAATGCAAATTGCCTCTCGATCGACTCCAAATTTATCCAGACACGTGGAGCAACTCGCATTATTTGGCGGAAAGTGATCACCACATCATTTCAAATTGCCACGCTACGACAAAAACAAATTTCACCAAGCTTATCTATAACAGTCTATCTCTTTGAAAACCGGGGAGGATAGACAATGACAAAATATATACAGTATATGTATATAATTGTAGTAGCTACAGGATATGCATATAATTGTCTCTTCTTTATGGCTTTTTGTTTCTTTTGGTTTTGGATTTAATAAGCCTATAACTTGGCTTGTACACTTGGTGAAAAAAGTTGTAGAGATTTAGACGTAAAGCCAAGACAAGTTAGATATGGTAGATATGCCATAACTCTTGCCTTTTGTTTGTATATGCACTATGTATTCTATAAATTGGCATTCAAGCCAATGCATAAGGCAATGTAAATTCCTTCAACGTCTCTCCATCTTTTTTGCTTGTCTATATTCTCTCTAGTATAATTCCATAACTCCACCATAAATTCATAATAAAATTAGAAAAAGCTCCTTTCCTTTTTAGTTTTGTAATTGGTATCGTGAGCTTGGTGAAGAGCTTTTTAAAGCAAGATCAAGCTATGTAAGTATTTCTATCTGAGTATAAATTTAAAGTTTGTATGGTGTGTTTTATGTTATAAAAAAAAAAAAAAAAAAAAAACAAAAACAAAAATTTAAACTAAAAAATTTTCGTCTAAGTTTTTTGTTTATCCTTCATATTTTCTATCTTCATAATTATTTGTTTCATTTTTAGTTGTTGTAAAACCTATATGCTTAGTGTATATCAAAGCCCATATACTCATTAAGATCTTTTGACTATTTGCCATAATTAAGTCTTTAAGATCATAAAGAGAGGTTTTAGGCACCAGAAAATACACTAGGAGGGTCTTAGGTACCAACAACAATCTAAAATGGCAATTAATTCTGACGATATAATATGTTTTGGAAATACAAAAAATAATGTTAATAATAAATATGATCATAGTTTGCATATTACTAAAGAGTCTGCAAATATAAATAGTGTGTGTTCTAGTTTAAATAATATTACTGATATTATGTGTTCTTGGTTTTCTAAATTAGATAAAAATCAAATATAAATCAAAGTTATCTAGAGACTAAAGTTGAGTCTATAGAATCTAAAATAGATAATTTGGGTTCTATAATAAATGTTGACTTAAATAAAGAAGCAAAAAACCAAATAAAAAATTTGGTGACAAAATTGGAAACTATATCCTTCATAAACAATGATGGAATGAATAGTCCAGGAGATAGTGACATCCCTAGGCTATTTTATGGTACAGAAGATATTATGGTACTTCAAACCAATATCTATAATGTAAATGAATATGAAAATATTGTTGAAATATTGGATTATTGGAGAAAATTATATAAAGACCAGATTTAGGTATTGATGAAAGAAATAGGTTACTAGATCGATAAGAGAAACTTATCTAGAAAATGAAGCCCTTTACAAAGATTTTAATTATGATATTAATATGTCAACTAATGATGATGACAAACCAATCATCCTCATCTCAAGAATCAATAGATCAAGATATTTCATCAGAAATAAATAAAGGGAAAAGAAAGGCAGAAGAGCCAATTGATCCCGAATTATTTGGCACATGGGGAGATGAAGAAAAATTTGACTTTATTCAAACAAATGAAGTTAAAAATGATATTGGAAGCACCTCCAATCCTACACCTGAACCAGTAATATCTAGAAAAGATAATAATCATAAGTATCCAATAGCTCAAAATGGCACTTATTTAGACTTGTCTCATGTTCCATTTAAGGATCAACCACAAGCCATAGATGATTGGGCACAATCCTTGTCCATCATTATTACCAATTATAAAAATAGTTGGTCAAAGGAAAAATTCTTGATTATATTGCAAAGAACTCTCCAGGAGATGTGTTGCAATGGTTAAGACAAAGGGGAAAAATCAAATTGGAAAAAAGTCAAAAACGGCTTTATTAACAAATTTTCTCACACTTGACACAATTTTAGTGAATTTGCAAAACTCATAAAAGAAAATTTATATGGTTTTATGGAGATACTAATTTGCAAGATGCAAATTATATTTTGACTAAATTAGAATTATGTAATATTTGTCTTTTGAAGACTATGTTCAAACTTTTAAAAATATTATTATCTTATTGATCCACCAGCAAATCAACCCTGGTTAGATCAATTTTTTCATAAACTCCCTAGTCCATGGGATGAGTTATGTATTAAAAATTATCCTGCTTTTCTCAAAAAAATGGGAAAGGAAGAAAATGATAATCTTGGTTTTCGCATTAATTTTGTTCTAAGAGAGATAGCAAATCGGTGTCTAGAAGTAAAGGCGAAAAAACAAATAAAAAATCAAATTTCCAACTCACAATACGGACAAAAATGTTGTGATAAAATTTTAAAAGAAAATTGGAAAATTGGTTGTAATACATTTCCTAAAAGAAAAGGTTTTTCCAAAAAACGCAGAAAATATAAATGGAAACCTTGGAAAAAGAACAAAAATTTTTCAAAAAAGAAAAAGTATATTCGAAAAAAGAAACCAACAAGTATTTCAAAAAAGAAAACTTGTAAATGTTACATCCAGAATCGAAGAAGGTCACTATGCAACTAATGCCCAAAAAGGGAAAAAGTGCAAGAAAATGATCAAAATCCTTGAAGAACAAGATTTTGAAATAATATATGGTGAAGAAATTTCGACGAAGAAGAAATCTTATACGAAATTTCTAGTGATGAAGAAAGTTCAGATGAAGAACTAATCTTCATGATGACTACTAATAGTCAAGAAATATCTCAAGAAGAATTACAGCAATTCGACTTGGAGATGTAATCGGGAAGAAAAACTTTTACCGACGAAGAATTAGCAAAATTCAAAAATGCAAGAAGTTGTCGCTCCAGAAATTTATAAACTTTCAAAATTCAACTTCTTTTCAAAGAAGAGTGTTTGAACAATACAAAGGGTAACACTCAAGCAAAATGGTCGAAGAAGGAAATATTGATATTCCTTTTTTGATAAGAAAAAGGTTGCAAGATGGAAAAAGAAATATCCAAATTCAATATATTCATATTGGATTAATTCAAGTAACCATAACAAAACTTTATTTCGTCAAGGGATAGATACTCCTATTTTGGCGGTAATTTTGACAAAAGATTTTCCACCCAATGAAAGCAATCATTGGAGGAATTCACTAATCGGCTAATGGAGTGGTTTGGTTTAATGTTAAACCAAATTTCTTTATTTCCATAAATGATCCTAATCTTGAAGATACAGTCAGAATAAGAATTAAAACACAAGGATTAGGAATGAAATCAAATTCTCATGATTTGGCTATTCGGTGGAAGACAATTCACGAATTGACCAAATTTCTAAACTAAAACAAAATCAAACGATAATAAAATCGTTGAAATCTTTGAACCAAGACCATTTGACACGGTAATACAACCTCGTCTAATGAATTGGAGTGATTTAGAAGTCCCTCGACAATGGTTAATCCAAGACTTAGTGGGACAAGGAGAATCTTCTAAAGCAAAAAAACCTGCACAATTACAAATGCAGGCATCAGGAAAAAATTTATATATTGAAAATATAATTCCATAACTCCACCATAAATTCATAATAAAATTAGAAAAAAGCTCCTTTCCTTTTTAGTTTTGTAATTGGTATCAGAGCTTGGTGAAGAGCTTTTTAAAGCAAGATCAAGCTATGTAAGTATTTCTATCTGAGTATAAATTTAAAGTTTGTATGGTGTGTTTTATGTTATAAAAAAAAAAAAAAAAAAAAAAACAAAAACAAAAATTTAAACTAAAAAATTTTCGTCTAAGTTTTTTGTTTATCCTTCATATTTTCTATCTTCATAATTATTTGTTTCATTTTTAGTTGTTGTAAAACCTATATGCTTAGTGTATATCAAAGCCCATATACTCATTAAGATCTTTTGACTATTTGCCATAATTAAGTCTTTAAGATCATAAAGAGAGGTTTTAGGCACCGTAAAATACACTAGGAGGGTCTTAGGTACCAACAACAATCTAAAATGGCAATTAATTCCGACTTATATAATATGTTTTGGAAATACAAAAAATAATGTTAATAATAAATATGATCATAGTTTGCATATTACTAAAGAGTCTGCAAATATAAATAGTGTGTGTTCTAGTTTAAATAATATTACTGATATTATGTGTTCTTGGTTTTCTAAATTAGATAAAAATCAAAAAATAAATCAAAATTATCTAGAGACTAAAGTTGAGTCTATAGAATCTAAAATAGATAATTTGGGTTCTATAATAAATGTTGACTTAAATAAAGAAGCAAAAACCAAATAAAAAATTTGGTGACAAAATTGGAAACTATATCCTTCATAAACAATGATGGAATGAATAGTCCAGGAGATAGTGACATCCCTAGGCTATTTTATGGTACAGAAGATATTATGGTACTTCAAACCAATATCTATAACAGAAATGAATATGAAAATATTGTTGAAATATTGGATTATTGGAGAAAATTATATAAAGACCCAGATTTAGGTATTGATGAAAGAAATAGGCTACTAGATCAGATAAGAGAAACTTATCTAGAAAATGAAGCCCTTTACAAAGATTTTAATTATGATATTAATATGTCAACTAATGATGATGACAACCAATCATCCTCATCTCAAGAATCAATAGATCAAGATATTTCATCGTAAATAAATAAAGGAAAAGAAAGGCGTAAGAGCCAATTGATCCCGAATTATTTGGCACATGGGGAGATGAAGAAAAATTTGACTTTATTCAAACAAATGAAGTTAAAAATGATATTGGAAGCACCTCCAATCCTACACCTGAACCAGTAATATCTAGAAAAGATAATAATCATAAGTATCCAATAGCTCAAAATGGCACTTATTTAGACTTGTCTCATGTTCCATTTAAGGATCAACCACAAGCCATAGATGATTGGGCACAATCCTTGTCCATCATTATTACCAATTATAAAAATAGTTGGTCAAAGGAAAAATTCCTTGATTATATTGCAGCAACTCTCCAGGGAGATGTGTTGCAATGGTTAAGACAGTGGGAAAAATCTGAAATTGGAAAAAGTCAAAAAACGGCTTTATTAACAAATTTTCTCACACTTGACACAATTTTAGCTGAATTTGCAAAACTCATAAAAGAAAATTTATGCGGGTTTTATGGAGATACTAATTTGCAAGCGATGCAAATTATATTTTGACTAAATTAGAATTATGTAATATTTGTCTTTTTGAAGACTATGTTCAAACTTTTAAAAATATTATTATCTTATTGATCCACCAAAGAATCAACCTGGTTAGATCAATTTTTTCATAAACTCCTAGTCCATGGGATGAGTTATGTATTAAAAATTATCCCGCTTTCTCAAAAAATGGGAAAGGAAGAAAATGATAATCTTGGTTTTCGCATTAATTTTGTTCTAAGAGAGATAGCAAATCGGTGTCTAGAAGTAAAGGCGAAAAAACAAATAAAAATCAAATTTCCAACTCACAATACGGACAAAAATGTTGTGATATAATTTTAAAAGAAAATTGGAAAATTGGTTGTAATACATTTCCTAAAAGAAAAGGTTTTTTCAAAAAACGCAGAAAACATAAATGGCAACGTTGGAAAAAGAGCAACAAATTTCAAAAAAGAAAAAGTATATTCGAAAAGAAACCAACAAGTATTTCAAAAAGAAAACTTGTAAATGTTACATCTCAGAACGAAGAAGGTCACCATGCACCCGAATGCCCAAAAAGGGGAAAAAGTGCAAAGAAAATGATCAAAATCCTTGAAGAACAAGATTTTGAAATAATATATGGTGAAGAAATTTCTGACGAAGAAGAAATCTTATACGAAATTTCTAGTGATGAAGAAAGTTCAGATGAAGAACTAATCTTCATGATGACTACTAATAGTCAAGAAATATCTCAAGAAGAATTACAGCAATTCGACTTGGAGATGTAATCGGGAAGAAAAAACTTTACCGACGAAGAATTAGCAAAATTCAAAAATGCAAGAAGTTGTCGTTCCAAATTTATAAACTTTCAAAATTCAACTTTTTCAAAGAAGAGTGTTTGAACAATACAAAGGGTAACACTCAAGCAAAATGGTCGAAGAAGGAAATATTGATATTCCTTTTTTGATAAGAAAAAGGTTGCAAGATGGAAAAAGAAATATCCTCAAATTCAATATATTCATATTGGATTAATTCAAGTAACCATAACAAATTTTATTTCGTCAAGGGATAGATACTCCTATTTTGGCGGTAATTTTGACAAAAGATTTTCCGACCCAATGAAAGCAATCATTGGAGGAATTCACTAATCAAGCTAATGGAGTGGTTTGGTTTAATGTTAAACCAAATTTCTTTATTTCCATAAATGATCCTAATCTTGAAGATACAATGTAATAAGAATTAAAACACAAGGATTAGGAATGAAATCAAATTCTCATGATTTGGCTATTCGTGGAAGACAATTCACTAATTGACCAAATTTCCGAAACTAAACAAAATCAAACGATAATAAAATCGTTGAAATCTTTGAACCAAGACCATTTGACACGGTAATACAACCTCGTCTAATGAATTGGAGTGATTTAGAAGTCCTCGACAATGGTTAATCCAAGACTTAGTGGGACAAGGAGAATCTTCTAAAGCAAAAAACTCGCACAATTACAAATGCAGCATCAGAAAAAATTTATATATTGAAAATACAATTCCAAAAATTAAAAGATCAACTTCAGATTTGAAAAAGATTTTATTAACAAATCATTTTCAAAGTTAAGTATTGAAGAATCAAGTAATAATTCTAATCAAGAATCTATTACTTCAAATAATGTTCATTCCTATTTTCCCAGAACAAGAAAACTTGAACATATTAAATCAAGATATATGTATCATTTTCAAACAAAAATGATGATATTATTTTTTCTCCTAGCCAAGGAAAAAGAAGGTATACATATGTATTGGAAACATTTAATTTTGCAGTCTATACACCCTATAGACCAAGAGATCTCATAGATACAGGAGCTACAGTCAGCTCGTGTAAATGGAATGCCATACCAAAAGAAAAATGGACGTTAATGAAACATCCAATTTTAGTTACTGGAATAGATGGCAACCATACTTCCATACAATTCAAGGCTAAAAATATAGCTATTTGGTTAAATGATAGCAAGTTCATTATACCAAAAATCTTATGTTTTCCGTATATGCATGGAGATTTCCTTCTTGGCAATAATTTTATATATAAATATCTTCCAATGCAAATACAGGAAAAGGCTATTTCATTAAGCATAAACAATGTCTTAATTCATATTCCCTTGTTAGAACAACATAAATATATTTGTGATACAGAGTTTGCGCCCGTGCCGCGTGGTGATTTAACTCCCATCATCAAAACCATTGATGAATCACACTGGATTTATAAAATTTTAGAAGAAAATTTTAGTGAACATCCATTAAAACTATGGCAACGTAGTCCACGTTATTGTAGTTTAAAATTAAAAGACCCTAATGTTATCATTAGAGTAAGACCAATGATCTATACTAGACAAGATATAGATGAATTTGATATTCAACTCCAAGAACTTTTAGACAAAAAGTTAATTGAAGAAACCAAAAGCCCTCACTCTAGTCCAGCTTTTATGGTAAGAAACCATGCTTTGAAATTAAAAGAGGAATAGCCCTAGTGGTAGTTAAGTATAAACGGCTAAATGAAAATTTAGAATTTGATGGATATTTTATTCCACGAAAAGATGTTTTGATTAACTTAACCAAAGGATCAAAAATCTTTAGCAAATTTGATTGTAAAAGTGGATTTTGGCAAATCCAATTGATGAAGAGTCAAAAAATTGACAATTTCAAGACACCTAGGGACATTACCAATGGAATGTTATGCCTTTTGGATTAAATATTGCACCACGTATTTCAACGGTGGATGGATACAATTTTAAAGACCTTAAAGATTGTTGTGTAGTTTATATTGATGATATACTTATTTTCTCTAAAACCAAGGAGGAACATAAGAAACATTTAAAATTAATTTGTGAAAAATTTCAAAAACATGGAATTATTTTGTCTCCAAAAAAGATTGAACTAGAAAAAGAATCAATTGAATTTTTGGGAATAATTTTAGACTGGAAAGGTTTAAAATTACAAGAACATATTTTGTCCAAAGTACGAGATTTTCCTCGATACTCTTGAAAATATAACACAATTACTGAGTTTATTAGGCATTTTAAATTATGGACTAAATTTTATAAAAAACCTTTCAAAAATAGAAATTCCTTGGTTAACCAAATTAAGGAAAAATGTTATTTTGAATGGACAACGAAGATGTTGCTTTAATTAAACAAATTAAAGAACATGTTAAAACTTTACCAGATGTTTATCTTCCTAAAAGTGATAAATTAATTTTAGAAACAGATGCCTCGTAAGCATGTTGGGGATGTGTTCTAAAGCTATACCAGAATTTATGGCATGATAAAGAGATACCTTTATCGGAAAATGGGATTAGACCAAGAAAAAATCCAATACCCATAAAATTACAAAAAGAAGAATTAGTTTGCGGATATAATTCTGGAACATTTAAACCAAATGAACAGAAATATATTATTTTTGAAAAAGAATTACTTGCAATAAAATTAGCAATAAAGAGTTTTCATATTTATTTAGCCCCAGAAAATTTTATTGTACGCACTGATAATAAGGCAGTGAGAGATTTCTTGATCAATAAAAAACCTATTGAGCAAGGAAGACGATTAGCTTGGTATAATAAAATTTCTGAATATACTTTTGAAGTAGAACATCTTAAAGGCACTAACAATTTTCTTGCAGATTTTCTTAGCAGAATTGTTTCGTAAAAATTAAATTGCTAAACAAGTAAATTTAATTTTTGCAGAAGACCTCTAGACCAAGAGGAAAACAATGGATAAGGGTAAACAACCCGCTCAAGGAGATTGGGTGACAATTGCTAAAAAAGCAATATCCCGAGAAGAAAGAGTTTATGTTGTGTTTTCGTGAAGACGACTGAATTTACATGCATCGAACGGCCAATCTTCAAGTTTGCGGATTTCGTGAGCCACTATAAATCATATGATAGCATGACCAAAGCTAAAAAGCTTTTTACAAAGGCACCATGCCTATTTGTCAAAGGAATCAAATGAGAACTAACCCAGTTCAACTAATATTCAGACATCTAGACCAGATGAATCAAATAAAAGATTTTTTCAACCCCGTATATCCAGAGAAATTTATACGTAACTCAATGGAGTTTGGAAAACTCACATTGTAGACAACAAAGTGAAGTTTCAAAACACATGGGAGTTTTGGCCAACAAATTAGCCGAAAGCAAACAGCTAAATTAAAAGATTTGCAAAATCTTTGTTTCAATATTCTTAAACAAATGAATTGGAATGAAGATTTTAATTTTGAAAAAATAAATAATTTTCTTCAACTATCGACCTCATATCGATGAGTTTTTCGATCCAGCTTTTGAACAAATAAAAAGAATTTGTCTTTTGAAAAAGCAAGAACTTTGCTTCCAAAAGAAATTTTTATGTTAATCAAAATCGAGTTGAAGATCATCATGATAAGATTAGACAAATCTTAGAACGATCTTATGATAAATTAAATTTGAAAGATGGAATTCTAAAATAACCATCATGGCAAACCATGACATGTGGTTTTTTGAGGATATAGATTGGGGAATAACTAATCAAGTTATTTTTCAAATTCTAGATCCAATCCAATGGATAGATTTTCCAATGATCATCAAAGCAATGCTCTCATGGATAGTAAAAGGCTTTCGATGGAGCAAATATTTTACTTTCTGGATTTCCAGCACTGTTGGTTGGCGAGAACGAGAACATTTTTTCCAACCATACCAGATTTGGTATCTTAAAGAAACCGAAGAGTTTGAATTTGAAGATGATTATTTAGATGAAGAGCACCTTAGAGAGAAAGATTGGAAAATATCCAAAACTTTCTTTGGATGTAATATTGGATAGACAATCTAATCTGCTTTCACAAGCAGCCCAACATCCATGGCTCAAAGAAAATTGCCATTTATGGTTACAGATGGAAGAATTTTATTTGTAACTCATTTTCCCATAACATATCAAAGGTCTCCAACACAAATTAATGAGGCTCTTGACATGTTAATTAATCTCAAAAGAGAAATAATTTGGATCTTCCGTTGGAATTAGCCATGACCGCGGATGATGTAGAACAATTCCGAATGAGCAATACAACAAAATCCGGATTCCCTCCATCGAGATCGACGAAGAATATCACAATCTCATCAACGAATGGAAGCATAGTGGACCCCACTATCAAATGCAAATTGCTCGATCGACTCCAAATTTATCCAGACACGTGGAGCAACTCGCATTATTTGGCGAAAGTGATCACATCATTCATATCATTTTCTTACGACAAAAACAACAAATTTCAAGCTTATCTATAATACTATCTCTTTGAAAACCGGGAGGATAGACAATGACAAAATATATACAGATATGTATATAATTGTAGTAGCTACAAAGATATGCATATAATTGTCTCTTCTTTATGGCTTTTTGTTTCTTTTGTTTTTGTATTTAATAAGCCTATAACTAGGCTTGTACACTTGGTCAAAAAAGTTGTAGATATTTAGACGTAAAAGCCAAGACAAGTTAGATATGGTAGATATGCCATAACTCTTGCCTTTTGTTTGTATATGCACTATGTATTCTATAAATTGGCATTCAAGCCAATGCATAAGGCAATGTAAATTCCCTTCAACGTCTCTCCATCTTTTTGCTTGTCTATATTCTCTTTAGTATAATTCCATAACTCCACCATAAATTCATAATAAAATTAGAAATGGAAACCTTGGAAAAAGAACAAAAATTTTTCAAAAAAGAAAAAGTATATTCGAAAAAAGAAACCAACAAGTATTTCAAAAAAGAAAACTTGTAAATGTTACATCTCAGAAAAGAAGGTCACTATGCACCAATGCCCAAAAAGGGAAAAAGTGCAAAGAAAATGATCAAAATCCTTGAAGAACAAGATTTTGAAATAATATATGGTGAAGAAATTTCTGACGAAGAAGAAATCTTATACGAAATTTCTAGTGATGAAGAAAGTTCAGATGAAGAACTAATCTTCATGATGACTACTAATAGTCAAGAAATATCTCAAGAAGAATTACAGGCAATTCGACTTGGAGATGTAATCGGCGAAGAAAAAACTTTTACCGATTTAAGAATTAGCAAAATTCGAAAAATGCAAGAAGTTGTGTTCCGTAAATTTATAAACTTTCAAAATTCAACTTTTTCAAAGAAGAGTGTTTGAACAATACAAAGGGTAACACTCAAGCAAAATGGTCGAAGAAGGAAATATTGATATTCCTTTTTGATAAGAAAAAGGTTGCAAGATGGAAAAAGAAATATCCCAAATTCAATATATTCATATTGGATTAATTCAAGTAACCATAACACTTTTATTTCGTCAAGGATAGATACTCCTATTTTGGCGGTAATTTTTGACAAAAGATTTTCCGACCCAATGAAAGCAATCATTGAGGAATTCACTAATCGGCTAATGGAGTGGTTTGGTTTAATGTTAAACCAAATTTCTTTATTTCCATAAATGATCCTAATCTTGAAGATACAAATGTAATAAGAATTAAAACACAAGGATTAGGAATGAAATCAAATTCTCATGATTTGGCTATTCGTGGAAGACAATTCACGAATTGACCAAATTTCTAAACTAAAACAAAATCAAACGATAATAAAATCGTTGAAATCTTTGTACTAAGACCATTTGACATTGTAATACAACCTCGTCTAATGGATTGGAGAGATTTAGGAGTCCCTCGTCAATGCTTAATCCAAGACTTAGGTGGGCAAGACGAATCTTCTAAAAAAAACTCGACAATTACAAATGCAGCATCAGAAAAAATTTATATATTGAAAATACAATTCCAAAAATTAAAAGATCAACTTCTGTATTTGAAAAAGATTTTATTAACAAATCATTTTCAAAGTTAAGTATTGAAGAATCAAGTAATAATTCTAATCAAGAATCTATTACTTCAAATAATGTTCAGATTCCTATTTTCCCAGGAACAAGAAAACTTGAACATATTAAATCTGCATATATGTATCATTTTCAAACAAAAAATGATGATATTATTTTTTCTCCTAGCCAAGGAAAAAGAAGGTATACATATGTATTGGGAACATTTAATTTTGCAGGTTATAAACCCTATAGCCTCAGTGTTCTCATAGATACAGGAGCTACAAATAGTGTAAATGGAATGCCATACCAAAAGAAAAATGGACGTTAATGAAACATCCAATTTTAGTTACTGGAATAGATGGCAACCATACTTCCATACAATTCAAGGCTAAAAATATAGCTATTTGGTTAAATGATAGCAAGTTCATTATACCAAAAATCTTATGTTTTCCGTATATGCATGGAGATTTCCTTCTTGGCAATAATTTTATATATAAATATCTTCCAATGCAAATACAGGAAAAGGCTATTTCATTAAGCATAAACAATGTCTTAATTCATATTCCCTTGTTAGAACAACATAAATATATTTGTGATACGTAGTTTGCGCGTCGCTGTGGTGATTTAACTCCCATCATCAAAACCATTGATGAATCACACTGGATTTATAAAATTTTAGAAGAAAATTTTAGTGAACATCCATTAAAACTATGGCAACGTAGTCCACGTTATTGTAGTTTAAAATTAAAAGACCCTAATGTTATCATTAGAGTAAGACCAATGATCTATACTAGACAAGATATAGATGAATTTGATATTCAACTCCAAGAACTTTTAGACAAAAAGTTAATTGAAGAAACCAAAAGCCCTCACTCTAGTCCAAATTTTTATGGTAAGAAACCATGCTGAAATTAAAAGAGGAAAAGCCCTAATGGTAGTCAACTATAAACGCTAAATGAAAATTTAGAATTTGATGGATATTTTATTCCACGAAAAGATGTTTTGATTAACTTAACCAAAGGATCAAAAATCTTTAGCAAATTTGATTGTAAAAGTGGATTTTGGCAAATCCAATTGATCAAGAGTCAAAAAATTGACTTTCAAGACACCTAGGGACATTACCTTTCGAATGTTATGCCTTTTGGATTAAATATTGCACCACGTATTTCAACTGGATGGATACAATTTTTAAAGACCTTAAAGATTGTTGTGTAGTTTATATTGATGATATACTTATTTTCTCTAAAACCAAGGAGGAACATAAGAAACATTTAAAATTAATTTGTGAAAAATTCCAAAAACATGGAATTATTTTGTCTCCAAAAAAGATTGAACTAGAAAAAGAATCAATTGAATTTTTGGGAATAATTTTAGACCAGAAAGGTTTAAAATTACAAGAACATATTTTGTCCAAAGTACGAGATTTTCCTGATACTCTTGAAAATATAACACAATTACAGAGTTTATTAGGCATTTTAAATTATGGACGAAATTTTATAAAAAAACCTTTCAAAAATAGAAATTCCTTGGTTAACCAAATTAAGGAAAAATGTTATTTTTGAATGGACAACAGAAGATGTTGCTTTAATTAAACAAATTAAAGAACATGTTAAAACTTTACCAGATGTTTATCTTCCTAAAACAGGTGATAAATTAATTTTAGAAACAGATGCCTCGTAGCATGTTGGGGATGTGTTCTAAAGCTATACCTCAGAATTTATGGCATGATAAAGAGATACCTTTATCGAAAATGGGATTAGACCAAGAAAAATCCAATACCCATAAAATTACAAAAAGAAGAATTAGTTTATGATATAATTCGAACATTTAAACCAAATGAATGTAAATATATTATTTTTGAAAAAGAATTACTTGCAATAAAATTAGCAATAAAGAGTTTTCATATTTATTTAGCCCCGTAAAATTTTATTGTACCGACATAATAAGGCGGAGAGATTTCTTGATCAATAAAAACCTATTGAGCAAGGAAGACGATTAGCTTGGTATAATAAAATTTCTAATATACTTTTGAAGTAGAACATCTTAAAGGCACTAACAATTTTCTTGCAGATTTTCTTAGCGTAATTGTTTCGTAAAATTAAATTGCTAAACAAGTAAATTTAATTTTTGCGTAAGACCTCTAGACCAAGAGGAAAACAATGGATAAGGGTAAACAACCCGCCAAGGAGATTGGGTGACAATTGCTAAAAAGCAATATCCCGAGAAGAAAGAGTTTATGTTGTGTTTTCAGAAGACGACTGGAATTTACATACGCATCGAACGGCCAATCTTCAAGTTTGCGGATTTCAGAGCCACCATAAATCATATGATAGCATGACCAAAGCTAAAAAGCTTTTTACAAAGGCACCAAATGCCTATTTGTCAAAGGAATCAAATGAGAACTAACCCGCCCAACTAATATTCGAGACATCTAGACCGGATGAATCAAATAAAAGATTTTTCAACCCCGTATATCCAGAGAAATTTATACAGAACTCAATGGAGTTTGGAAAACTCACATTGTAGACAACAAAGTGAAGTTTCAAAACACATGGGAGTTTTGGCCAACAAATTAGCCGAAAGCAAAAATTAAATTAAAAGATTTGCAAAATCTTTGTTTCAATATTCTTAAACAAATGAATTGGAATGAAGATTTTAATTTTGAAAAATAAATAATTTTCTTCAACTATCGCACCTCATATCGATGAGTTTTCGATCCAGTTTTTGTACAAAGTAAAAGAATTTGTCTTTTTGAAAAAGCAAGAACTTTGCTTCCAAAAGAAATTTTTATGTTAATCAAAAATCGAGTTGAAGATCATCATGATAAGATTAGACAAATCTTAGAACGATCTTATGATAAATTAAATTTGAAAGATGGAATTCCCAAAATAACCATCATGGCAAACCATGACATGTGGTTTTTTGAGGATATAGATTGGGGAATAACTAATCAAGTTATTTTTCAAATTCTAGATCCAATCCAATGGATAGATTTTCCAATGATCATCAAAGCAATGCTCTCATGGATAGTAAAAGGCTTTCGATGGAGCAAATATTTTACTTTCGATTTCTAGCAATCGTTGGTTGGCGAGAACGAGAACATTTTTTCCAACCATACCGATTTGGTATCTTAAAGAAATCAAGATTTTGAATTTGAAGATGATTATTTAGATGAAGAGCACGAGAGAAAGATTGGAAAATATCCGAAAACTTTTTGATGTAATATTGGATAGACAGTCTAATCTCGCTTCACAAGCAAATCCAACATCCATGGCTCAAAGAAATTGCCATTTATGGTTACAGATGGAAGAATTTTATTTGTAACTCATTTTCCCATAACATATCAAAGGTCTCCAACACAAATTAATGAGGCTCTTGACATGTTAATTAATCTCAAAAGAGAAATAATTTGGATCTTCCGTTGAATTAGCTATGACCATGATGATGTAGAACAATTCGAATGAGCAATACGGCCAAAATCCCGGATTCCCTCCATCGAGATCGACGAAGAATATCACAATCTCATCAATGAATGGAAGCATAGTGGACCCCACTATCAAATGCAAATTCTCGATCGACTCCAAATTTATCCAGACACGTGGAGCAACTCGCATTATTTGGCGGAAAGTGATCACCACATCATTTCAAATTGCCAAAACGACAAAAAATTTCAAGCTTATCTATAATACTATCTCTTTGAAAACCGGGAGGATAGACAATGACAAAATATATACGATATGTATATAATTGTAGTAGCTACAAGATATGCATATAATTGTCTCTTCTTTATGGCTTTTTGTTTCTTTTGTTTTTGTATTTAATAAGCCTATAACTAGGCTTGTACACTTGGTCAAAAGTTGTAGATATTTAGACGTAAAAGCCAAGACAAGTTAGATATGGTAGATATGCCATAACTCTTGCCTTTTGTTTGTATATGCACTATGTATTCTATAAATTGGCATTCAAGCCAATGCATAAGGCAATGTAAATTCCCTTCAACGTCTCTCCATCTTTTTGCTTGTCTATATTCTCTTTAGTATAATTCCATAACTCCACCATAAATTCATAATAAAATTAGAAAAAAGCTCCTTTCCTTTTTAGTTTTGTAATTGGTATCAGAGCTTGGTGAAGAGCTTTTTAAAGCAAGATCAAGCTATGTAAGTATTTCTATCTATGTATAAATTTAAAGTTTGTATGGTGTGTTTTATGTTATAAAAAAAAAAAAAAAAAAACAAAAATTTAAACTAAAAAATTTTCGTCTAAGTTTTTTGTTTATCCTTCATATTTTCTATCTTCATAATTATTTGTTTCATTTTTAGTTGTTGTAAAACCTATATGCTTAGTGTATATCAAAGCCCATATACTCATTAAGATCTTTTGACTATTTGCCATAATTAAGTCTTTAAGATCATAAAGAGAGGTTTTAGGCACCAGAAAATACACTAGGAGGGTCTTAGGTACCAACAACAATCTAAAATGGTAATTAATTCTCGATTTATATAATATGTTTTGGAAATACAAAAATAATGTTAATAATAAATATGATCATAGTTTGCATATTACTAAAGAGTCTGCAAATATAAATAGTGTGTGTTCTAGTTTAAATAATATTACTGATATTATGTGTTCTTGGTTTTCTAAATTAGATAAAAATCAAAAAATAAATCAAAATTATCTAGAGACTAAAGTTGAGTCTATAGAATCTAAAATAGATAATTTGGGTTCTATAATAAATGTTGACTTAAATAAAGAAGCAAAAAACCAAATAAAAAATTTGGTGACAAAATTGGAAACTATATCCTTCATAAACAATGATGGAATGAATAGTCCAGGAGATAGTGACATCCCTAGGCTATTTTATGGTACAGAAGATATTATGGTACTTCAAACCAATATCTATAACAGAAATGAATATGAAAATATTGTTGAAATATTGGATTATTGGAGAAAATTATATAAAGACCCATTTAGGTATTGATGAAAGAAATAGGTTACTAGATCGATAAGAGAAACTTATCTAGAAAATGAAGCCCTTTACAAAGATTTTAATTATGATATTAATATGTCAACTAATGATGATGACAGCCAATCATCCTCATCTGAAGAATCAATAGATCAAGATATTTCATCAGAAATAAATAAAGGGAAAAGAAAGGCAGAAGAGCCAATTGATCCCGAATTATTTGGCACATGGGGAGATGAAGAAAAATTTGACTTTATTCAAACAAATGAAGTTAAAAATGATATTGGAAGCACCTCCAATCCTACACCTGAACCAGTAATATCTAGAAAAGATAATAATCATAAGTATCCAATAGCTCAAAATGGCACTTATTTAGACTTGTCTATATTCTCTTTAGTATAATTCCATAACTCCACCATAAATTCATAATAAAATTAGAAAAAAGCTCCTTTCCTTTTTAGTTTTGTAATTGGTATCAGAGCTTGGTGAAGAGCTTTTTAAAGCAAGATCAAGCTATGTAAGTATTTCTATCTGAGTATAAATTTAAAGTTTGTATGGTGTGTTTTATGTTATAAAAAAAAAAAAAAAAAAAACAAAAACAAAAATTTAAACTAAAAAATTTTCGTCTAAGTTTTTTGTTTATCCTTCATATTTTCTATCTTCATAATTATTTGTTTCATTTTTAGTTGTTGTAAAACCTATATGCTTAGTGTATATCAAAGCCCATATACTCATTAAGATCTTTTGACTATTTGCCATAATTAAGTCTTTAAGATCATAAAGAGAGGTTTTAGGCACCAGAAAATACACTAGGAGGGTCTTAGGTACCAACAACAATCTAAAATGGCAATTAATTCTGACGATATAATATGTATTGCAAATACAAAAATAATGTTAATAATAAATATGATCATAGTTTGCATATTACTAAAGAGTCTCAAATATAAATAGTGTGTGTTCTAGTTTAAATAATGTTACTGATATTATGTGTTCTTGGTTTTCTAAATTAGATAAAAATCAAAAAATAAATCAAAATTATCTAGAGACTAAAGTTGAGTCTATAGAATCTAAAATAGATAATTTGGGTTCTATAATAAATGTTGACTTAAATAAAGAAGCAAAAACCAAATAAAAAATTTGGTGACAAAATTGGAAACTATATCCTTCATAAACAATGATGGAATGAATAGTCCAGAGATAGTGACATCCCTAGGCTATTTTATGGTACGTAAGATATTATGGTACTTCAAACCAATATCTATAATGTAAATGAATATGAAAATATTGTTGAAATATTGGATTATTGGAGAAAATTATATAAAGACCCAGATTTAGGTATTGATGAAAGAAATAGGCTACTAGATCGATAAGAGAAACTTATCTAGAAAATGAAGCCCTTTACAAAGATTTTAATTATGATATTAATATGTCAACTAATGATGATGACACCAATCATCCTCATCTCAAGAATCAATAGATCAAGATATTTCATCGTAAATAAATAAAGGGAAAAGAAAGGCGTAAGAGCCAATTGATCCCTAATTATTTGGCACATGGGGAGATGAAGAAAATTTGACTTTATTCAAACAAATGAAGTTAAAAATGATATTGGAAGCACCTCCAATCCTACACCAACCAAGAATATCTAGAAAAGATAATAATCATAAGTATCCAATAGCTCAAAATGGCACTTATTTAGACTTGTCTCATGTTCCATTTAAGGATCAACCACAAGCCATAGATGATTGGGCACAATCCTTGTCCATCATTATTACCAATTATAAAAATAGTTGGTCAAAGGAAAATTCCTTGATTATATTAAAAGAACTCTCCAGGAGATGTGTTGCAATGGTTAAGACAAAGGGGAAAAATCAAATTGGAAAAAAGTCAAAACGGCTTTATTAACAAATTTTCTCACACTTGACACAATTTTAGCTGAATTTGCAAAACTCATAAAAGAAAATTTATATGGTTTTATGGAGATACTAATTTGCAAGCAGATGCAAATTATATTTTGACTAAATTAGAATTATGTAATATTTGTCTTTTTGAAGACTATGTTCAAACTTTTAAAAATATTATTATCTTATTGATCCACCAAAGAATCAACCTCGTTAGATCAATTTTTTCATAAACTCCTAGTCCATGGGATGAGTTATGTATTAAAAATTATCCCGCTTTCTCAAAAAATGGGAAAGGAAGAAAATGATAATCTTGGTTTTCGCATTAATTTTGTTCTAAGAGAGATAGCAAATCGGTGTCTAGAAGTAAAGGCGAAAAAACAAATAAAAATCAAATTTCCAACTCACAATACGGACAAAAATGTTGTGATAAAATTTTAAAAGAAAATTGGAAAATTGGTTGTAATACATTTCCTAAAAGAAAAGGTTTTTCCAAAAACGCAGAAAATATAAATGGAAACCTTGAAAAGAACAAAAATTTTTCAAAAAGAAAAAGTATATTCGAAAAGAAACCAACAAGTATTTCAAAAAGAAAACTTGTAAATGTTACATCTCAGAACGAAGAAGGTCACTATGCACTAATGCCCAAAAAGGGGAAAAGTGCAAAGAAAATGATCAAAATCCTTGAAGAACAAGATTTTGAAATAATATATGGTGAAGAAATTTAAACTGAAGAAGAAATCTTATACGAAATTTCTAGTGATGAAGAAAGTTCAGATGAAGAACTAATCTTCATGATGACTACTAATAGTCAAGAAATATCTCAAGAAGAATTATGCAATTCGACTTGGAGATGTAATCGGGAAGAAAAAACTTTTACCGACGAAGAATTAGCAAAATTCAAAAAATGCAAGAAGTTGTCGTTCCAAATTTATAAACTTTCAAAATTCAACTTTTTCAAAGAAGAGTGTTTGAACAATACAAAGGGTAACACTCAAGCAAAATGGTCAGAAGAAGGAAATATTGATATTCCTTTTTTTGATAAGAAAAAGGTTGCAAGATGGAAAAAGAAATATCCTGAAATTCAATATATTCATATTGGATTAATTCAAGTAACCATAACAGCCTTATTTCGTCAAGGGATAGATACTCCTATTTTGGCGGTAATTTTTGACAAAAGATTTTCCGACCCAATGAAAGCAATCATTGGAGGAATTCAGTCTAATCTGGCTAATGGAGTGGTTTGGTTTAATGTTAAACCAAATTTCTTTATTTCCATAAATGATCCTAATCTTGAAGATACAGTCAGAATAAGAATTAAAACACAAGGATTAGGAATGAAATCAAATTCTCATGATTTGGCTATTCGGTGGAAGACAATTCACGAATTGACCAAATTTCCTGAAACTAAAACAAAATCAAACGATAATAAAATCGTTGAAATCTTTGAACCAAGACCATTTGACACGGTAATACAACCTCGTCTAATGAATTGGAGTGATTTAGAAGTCCCTCGACAATGGTTAATCCAAGACTTAGTGGGACAAGGAGAATCTTCTAAAAAAAAACCTCACAATTACAAATGCAGCATCAGAAAAAATTTATATATTGAAAATACAATTCCAAAAATTAAAAGATCAACTCAGATTTGAAAAAGATTTTATTAACAAATCATTTTCAAAGTTAAGTATTGAAGAATCAAGTAATAATTCTAATCAAGAATCTATTACTTCAAATAATGTTGATTCCTATTTTCCAGAACAAGAAAACTTGAACATATTAAATCAGATATATGTATCATTTTCAAACAAAAATGATGATATTATTTTTTCTCCTAGCCAAGGAAAAAGAAGGTATACATATGTATTGGGAACATTTAATTTTGCAGGTTATAAACCCTATAGCCTCAGTGTTCTCATAGATACAGAGCTACAAATACTGTAAATGGAATGCCATACCTAAAAGAAAAATGGACGTTAATGAAACATCCAATTTTAGTTATCGAATAGATGGCAACCATACTTCCATACAATTCAAGGCTAAAAATATAGCTATTTGGTTAAATGATAGCAAGTTCATTATACCAAAATCTTATGTTTTCCAGATATGCATGGAGATTTCCTTCTTGGCAATAATTTTATATATAAATATCTTCCAATGCAAATACAGAAAAGGCTATTTCATTAAGCATAAACAATGTCTTAATTCATATTCCCTTGTTAGAACAACATAAATATATTTGTGATACTGAGTTTGCGCCGCTGCCGTGGTGATTTAACTCCCATCATCAAAACCATTGATGAATCACACTGGATTTATAAAATTTTAGAAGAAAATTTTAGTGAACATCCATTAAAACTATGGCAACGTAGTCCACGTTATTGTAGTTTAAAATTAAAAGACCCTAATGTTATCATTAGAGTAAGACCAATGATCTATACTAGACAAGATATAGATGAATTTGATATTCAACTCCAAGAACTTTTAGACAAAAAGTTAATTGAAGAAACCAAAAGCCCTCACTCTAGTCCAACTTTTTATGGTAAGAAACCATGCTGAAATTAAAAGAGGAAAAGCCCGAATGGTAGTCAACTATAAACGGCTAAATGAAAATTTAGAATTTGATGGATATTTTATTCCACGAAAAGATGTTTTGATTAACTTAACCAAAGGATCAAAAATCTTTAGCAAATTTGATTGTAAAAGTGGATTTTGGCAAATCCAATTGATCAAGAGTCAAAAAATTGACAGACTTCAAGACACCTAGGGACATTACCACCGGAATGTTATGCCTTTTGGATTAAATATTGCACCACAGGTATTTCAACGGTGGATGGATACAATTTTTAAAGACCTTAAAGATTGTTGTGTAGTTTATATTGATGATATACTTATTTTCTCTAAAACCAAGGAGGAACATAAGAAACATTTAAAATTAATTTGTGAAAAATTTCAAAAACATGGAATTATTTTGTCTCCAAAAAAGATTGAACTAGAAAAAGAATCAATTGAATTTTTGGGAATAATTTTAGACCAGAAAGGTTTAAAATTACAAGAACATATTTTGTCCAAAGTACGAGATTTTCCTGATACTCTTGAAAATATAACACAATTACAGAGTTTATTAGGCATTTTAAATTATGGACGAAATTTTATAAAAAACCTTTCAAAAATAGAAATTCCTTGGTTAACCAAATTAAGGAAAAATGTTATTTTTGAATGGACAACAGAAGATGTTGCTTTAATTAAACAAATTAAAGAACATGTTAAAACTTTACCAGATGTTTATCTTCCTAAAACAGGTGATAAATTAATTTTAGAAACAGATGCCTCAGAAGCATGTTGGGGATGTGTTCTTAAAGCTATACACAGTAATTTATGGCATGATAAAGAAATACCTTTATCAGAAAATGGGATTAGACCAAGAAAAAATCGAATACCCATAAATTATAAAAAGAAGAATTAGTTTATGATATAATTCGAACATTTAAACCAAATGAATGTAAATATATTATTTTTGAAAAAGAATTACTTGCAATAAAATTAGCAATAAAGAGTTTTCATATTTATTTAGCCCCAGAAAATTTTATTGTAGACACTGATAATAAGGCAGTGAGAGATTTCTTGATCAATAAAAAACCTATTGAGCAAGGTTGACGATTAGCTTGGTATAATAAAATTTCGAATATACTTTTGAAGTAGAACATCTTAAAGGCACTAACAATTTTCTTGCAGATTTTCTTAGCAGAATTGTTTGAAAATTAGGTTGCTAGACAAGTAAATTTAATTTTTGCAGAAGACCTCTAGACCAAGAGGAAAACAATGGATAAGGGTAAACAACCCGCTCAAGGAGATTGGGTGACAATTGCTAAAAAAGCAATATCCCGAGAAGAAAGAGTTTATGTTGTGTTTTCGGGAAGACGACCTGGAATTTACATGCATCGAACGGCCAATCTTCAAGTTTGCGGATTTCCAGGAGCCAGTCATAAATCATATGATAGCATGACCAAAGCTAAAAAGCTTTTTACAGTGCACCAGCCATGCCTATTTGTCAAAGGAATCAAATGAGAACTAACCCAGTTCCAACTAATATTCAGACATCTAGACCAGATGAATCTGAAATAAAAGATTTTTTCAACCTGGTATATCCAGAGAAATTTATACAGAACTCAATGGAGTTTGGAAAACTCACATTGTAGACAACAAAGTGAAGTTTCGAAAACACATGGGAGTCTTGGCCAACAAATTAGCCGAAAGCAAAATTAAATTAAAAGATTTGCAAAATCTTTGTTTCAATATTCTTAAACAAATGAATTGGAATGAAGATTTTAATTTTGAAAAAATAAATAATTTTCTTCAACTATCAGACCTCATATCAGATGAGTTTTCTGATCCAGTTTTTGAACAAATAAAAAGAATTTGTCTTTTTGAAAAAGCAAGAACTTTGCTTCCAAAAGAAATTTTTATGTTAATCAAAAATCGAGTTGAAGATCATCATGATAAGATTAGACAAATCTTAGAACGATCTTATGATAAATTAAATTTGAAAGATGGAATTCTCAAAATAACCATCATGGCAAACCATGACATGTGGTTTTTTGAGGATATAGATTGGGGAATAACTAATCAAGTTATTTTTCAAATTCTAGATCCAATCCAATGGATAGATTTTCCAATGATCATCAAAGCAATGCTCTCATGGATAGTAAAAGGCTTTCGATGGAGCAAATATTTTACTTTCTGGATTTCCAGCACTGTTGGTTGGCGAGAACGAGAACATTTTTTCCAACCATACCAGATTTGGTATCTTAAAGAAACTGAAGATTTTGAATTTGAAGATGATTATTTAGATGAAGATCACCGGAGAGAAAGATTGGAAAATATCCGAAAACTTTCTTTGACAGAATATTGGATAGACAGTCTAATCTCTGTTTCTGGCAAATTCAACATCCATGGCTCAGCAAAATTGCCATTTATGGTTACAGATGGAAGAATTTTATTTGTAACTCATTTTCCCATAACATATCAAAGGTCTCCAACACAAATTAATGAGGCTCTTGACATGTTAATTAATCTCAAAAAGAAATAATTTGGATCTTCCGTTGGAATTAGCCATGACATGATGATGTAGAACAATTCGAATGAGCAATACTGACCAAAATCGGATTCCCTCCATCGAGACTGACGAAGAATATCACAATCTCATCACAATGGAAGCATAGTGGACCCCACTATCAAATGCACTGTCTCTGATCGACTCAAATTTATCCAGACACGTGGAGCAACTGCATTATTTGGCGGAAAGTGATCACCACATCATTTCAAATTGCCGCTACGACAAAAACAACAAATTTAAGCTTATCTATAATCTATCTCTTTGAAAACCGGGAGGATAGACAATGACAAAATATATCTGATATATGTATATAATTGTAGTAGCTCTGATATATGCATATAATTGTCTCTTCTTTATGGCTTTTTGTTTCTTTTGTTTTTGTATTTAATAAGCCTATAACTAGGCTTGTACACTTGGTCAAAAAAGTTGTAGATATTTAGACGTAAAAGCCAAGACAAGTTAGATATGGTAGATATGCCATAACTCTTGCCTTTTGTTTGTATATGCACTATGTATTCTATAAATTGGCATTCAAGCCAATGCATAAGGCAATGTAAATTCCCTTCAACGTCTCTCCATCTTTTTGCTTGTCTATATTCTCTCTAGTATAATTCCATAACTCCACCATAAATTCATAATAAAATTAGAAAAAAGCTCCTTTCCTTTTTAGTTTTGTAATTGGTATCAGAGCTTGGTGAAGAGCTTTTTAAAGCAAGATCAAGCTATGTAAGTATTTCTATCTGAGTATAAATTTAAAGTTTGTATGGTGTGTTTTATGTTATAAAAAAAAAAAAAAAACAAAAACAAAAATTTAAACTAAAAATTTTTCGTCTAAGTTTTTTGTTTATCCTTCATATTTTCTATCTTCATAATTATTTGTTTCATTTTTAGTTGTTGTAAAACCTATATGCTTAGTGTATATCAAAGCCCATATACTCATTAAGATCTTTTGACTATTTGCCATAATTAAGTCTTTAAGATCATAAAGAGAGGTTTTAGGCACCGAGAAAATACACTAGGAGGGTCTTAGGTACCAACAACAATCTAAAATGGCAATTAATTACGGCGATATAATATGCATTGGAGATATAAAAAATACTGTTAATAATACATATGATCATAGTTTGCATATTACTAAAGAGTGTGCTTATATAAATAGTGTGTGTTCTAGTTTAAATAATATTCTTGATATTATGTGTTCTTGGTTTTCTAAATTAGATAAAAATCAAAAATAAATCAAAATTATCTAGAGACTAAAGTTGAGTCTATAGAATCTAAAATAGATAATTTGGGTTCTATAATAAATGTTGACTTAAATAAAGAAGCAAAAAACCAAATAAAAAATTTGGTGACAAAATTGGAAACTATATCCTTCATAAACAATGATGGAATGAATAGTCCAGGAGATAGTGACATCCCTAGGCTATTTTATGGTACAGAAGATATTATGGTACTTCAAACCAATATCTATAACAGAAATGAATATGAAAATATTGTTGAAATATTGGATTATTGGAGAAAATTATATAAAGACCCAGATTTAGGTATTGATGAAAGAAATAGGCTACTAGATCAGATAAGAGAAACTTATCTAGAAAATGAAGCCCTTTTACAGCATTTTAATTATGATATTAATATGTCAACTAATGATGATGACAGCCAATCATCCTCATCTGAAGAATCAATAGATCAAGATATTTCATCAGAAATAAATAAAGGGAAAAGAAAGGCAGAAGAGCCAATTGATCCCGAATTATTTGGCACATGGGGAGATGAAGAAAAATTTGACTTTATTCAAACAAATGAAGTTAAAAATGATATTGGAAGCACCTCCAATCCTACACCTGAACCAGTAATATCTAGAAAAGATAATAATCATAAGTATCCAATAGCTCAAAATGGCACTTATTTAGACTTGTCTCATGTTCCATTTAAGGATCAACCACAAGCCATAGATGATTGGGCACAATCCTTGTCCATCATTATTACCAATTATAAAAATAGTTGGTCAAAGGAAAAATTCCTTGATTATATTGCGCAACTCTCAGGAGATGTGTTGCAATGGTTAAAACGATGGGAAAAATGAAATTGGAAAAAAGTCAAAAAACTTTATTAACAAATTTTCTCACACTTGACACAATTTTAAATTTGAATTTGCAAAACTCATAAAAAGAAAATTTATCGGGTTTTATGGAGATACTAATTTGCAAGCGATGCAAATTATATTTTGACTAAATTAGAATTATGTAATATTTGTCTTTTTGAAGACTATGTTCAAACTTTTAAAAAATATTATTATCTTATTGATCCACCGACAAATCAACCTGGTTAGATCAATTTTTCATAAACTCCTAGTCCATGGGATGAGTTATGTATTAAAAATTATCCTGCTTTTCTCAAAAAAATGGGAAAGGAAGAAAATGATAATCTTGGTTTCGCATTAATTTTGTTCTAAGAGAGATAGCAAATCGGTGTCTAGAAGTAAAAGGCGAAAAAACAAATAAAAATCAAATTTCCAACTCACAATACGGACAAAAATGTTGTGATAAAATTTTAAAAGAAAATTGGAAAATTGGTTGTAATACATTTCCTAAAAGAAAAGGTTTTTCCAAAAAACGCAGAAAATATAAATGGAAACCTTGGAAAAAGAACAAAAATTTTTCAAAAAAAAAAAGTATATTCGAAAAAGAAACCAACAAGTATTTCAAAAAGAAAACTTGTAAATGTTACATCTCAGAACGAAGAAGGTCACTATGCACCGAATGCCCAAAAAGGGAAAAAGTGCAAAAGAAAATGATCAAAATCCTTGAAGAACAAGATTTTGAAATAATATATGGTGAAGAAATTTCGACGCGAAGAAGAAATCTTATACGAAATTTCTAGTGATGAAGAAAGTTTAGATGAAGAACTAATCTTCATGATGACTACTATTAGTCAAGAAATATCTCAAGAAGAATTACAAACAATTCGACTTGGAGATGTAATCGGGGAAGAAAAAACTTTTACCGACGAAGAATTAGCAAAATTGAAAAAATGCAAGAAGTTCTTTGTTCGAAATTTATAAACTTTCAAAATTCAACTTCTTTTCAAAGAAGAGTGTTTGAACAATACGGTGGTAACACTCAAGCAAAATGGTCGAGAAGGAAATATTGATATTCCTTTTTGATAAGAAAAAGGTTGCAAGATGGAAAAAGAAATATCACGAAATTCAATATATTCATATTGGATTAATTCAAGTAACCATATGACCTTATTTCGTCAAGGGATAGATACTCCTATTTTGGGTAATTTTTGACAAAAGATTTTCCGACCCAATGAAAGCAATCATTGGAGAATTCAGTCTAATGGCTAATGGAGTGGTTTGGTTTAATGTTAAACCAAATTTCTTTATTTCCATAAATGATCCTAATCTTGAAGATACAAATCGAATAAGAATTAAAACACAAGGATTAGGAATGAAATCAAATTCTCATGATTTGGCTATTCGGTGGAAGACAATTCACGAATTGACCAAATTTCTGAAACTAAAACAAAATCAAGCGATAATAAAATCGTTGAAATCTTTGAACCAAGACCATTTGACACGGTAATACAACCTCGTCTAATGAATTGGAGTGATTTAGAAGTCCCTCGACAATGGTTAATCCAAGACTTAGTGGGACAAGGAGAATCTTCTAAAGCAAAAAAACCTGCACAATTACAAATGCAGGCATCAGGAAAAAATTTATATATTGAAAATACAATTCCAAAAATTAAAAGATCAACTTCTGTATTTGAAAAAGATTTTATTAACAAATCATTTTCAAAGTTAAGTATTGAAGAATCAAGTAATAATTCTAATCAAGAATCTATTACTTCAAATAATGTTCAGATTCCTATTTTCCCAGGAACAAGAAAACTTGAACATATTAAATCTGCATATATGTATCATTTTCAAACAAAAAATGATGATATTATTTTTTCTCCTAGCCAAGGAAAAAGAAGGTATACATATGTATTGGGAACATTTAATTTTGCAGGTTATAAACCCTATAGCCTCAGTGTTCTCATAGATCTGAGGAGCTACAAATTATTTCGTGTAAATGGAATGCCATACCAAAAGAAAAATGGACGTTAATGAAACATCCAATTTTAGTTCTTTGGAATAGATGGCAACCATACTTCCATACAATTCAAGGCTAAAAATATAGCTATTTGGTTAAATGATAGCAAGTTCATTATACCAAAAATCTTATGTTTTCCAGATATGCATGGAGATTTCCTTCTTGGCAATAATTTTATATATAAATATCTTCCAATGCAAATCTGAGGAAAAAGGCTATTTCATTAAGCATAAACAATGTCTTAATTCATATTCCCTTGTTAGAACAACATAAATATATTTGTGATCTGAGTTTGCGCCGTGCGGCGTGGTGATTTAACTCCCATCATCAAAACCATTGATGAATCACATCGATTTATAAAATTTTAGAAGAAAATTTTAGTGAACATCCATTAAAACTATGGCAACGTAGTCCACGTTATTGTAGTTTAAAATTAAAAGACCCTAATGTTATCATTAGAGTAAGACCAATGATCTATACTAGACAAGATATAGATGAATTTGATATTCAACTCCAAGAACTTTTAGACAAAAGTTAATTGAAGAAACCAAAAGCCCTCACTCTAGTCCGGCTTTTATGGTAAGAAACCATCTTTGAAATTAAAAGAGGAAAAGCCGAATGGTAGTCAACTATAAACGGCTAAATGAAAATTTAGAATTTGATGGATATTTTATTCCACGAAAAGATGTTTTGATTAACTTAACCAAAGGATCAAAAATCTTTAGCAAATTTGATTGTAAAAGTGGATTTTGGCAAATCAATTATTTGAAGAGTCAAAAAATTGACACTTCGGTACACCTAGGGACATTACCCTTTGGAATGTTATGCCTTTTGGATTAAATATTGCACCACGTATTTCAACGGAGGATGGATACAATTTTTAAAGACCTTAAAGATTGTTGTGTAGTTTATATTGATGATATACTTATTTTCTCTAAAACCAAGGAGGAACATAAGAAACATTTAAAATTAATTTGTGAAAAATTTCAAAAACATGGAATTATTTTGTCTCCAAAAAAGATTGAACTAGAAAAAGAATCAATTGAATTTTTGGGAATAATTTTAGACCAGAAAGGTTTAAAATTACAAGAACATATTTTGTCCAAAGTACGAGATTTTCCTGATACTCTTGAAAATATAACACAATTCTGAGTTTATTAGGCATTTTAAATTATGGACGAAATTTTATAAAAAACCTTTCAAAAATAGAAATTTCTTGGTTAACCAAATTAAGGAAAAATGTTATTTTGAATGGACAACGAAGATGTTGCTTTAATTAAACAAATTAAAGAACATGTTAAAACTTTACAGATGTTTATCTTCCTAAAAGCAATTGATAAATTAATTTTAGAAAGCAGATGCCTCGAAGCATGTTGGGGATGTGTTCTTAAAGCTATACCTGTAATTTATGGCATGATAAAGAGATACCTTTATCGGAAAATGGGATTAGACCAAGAAAAATCCAATACCCATAAAATTACAAAAAGAAGAATTAGTTTGGATATAATTCGGAACATTTAAACCAAATGAGCAAATATATTATTTTTGAAAAAGAATTACTTGCAATAAAATTAGCAATAAAGAGTTTTCATATTTATTTAGCCCGAGAAAATTTTATTATGCGCCGATAATAAAGGCGTTGAGAGATTTCTTGATCAATAAAAACCTATTGAGCAAGGAAGGCGATTAGCTTGGTATAATAAAATTTACGAATATACTTTGAAGTAGAACATCTTAAAGGCACTAACAATTTTCTTGCAGATTTTCTTAGCGAAATTGTTTGAAAATTAAATTGCTAAACAAGTAAATTTAATTTTTGCGTAAGACCTCTAGACCAAGAGGAAAACAATGGATAAGGGTAAACAACCCGCTCAAGGAGATTGGGTGACAATTGCTAAAAAGCAATATCCGAGAAGAAAGAGTTTATGTTGTGTTTTCGGAAGACGACACGGAATTTACATGAGCGAACGGCCAATCTTCAAGTTTGCGGATTTCGAGAGCAGTCATAAATCATATGATAGCATGACCAAAGCTAAAAAGCTTTTTCTGATTACCGACCATGCCTATTTGTCAAAGGAATCAAATGAGAACTAACCGGTTCAACTAATATTCAGACATCTAGACCAGATGAATCAAATAAAAGATTTTTCAACCTGGTATATCCAGAGAAATTTATCTGAGAACTCAATGGAGTTTGGAAAACTCACATTAGACAACAAAGTGAAGTTTAAAACACATGGGAGTTTTGGCCAACAAATTAGGCCGAGCAAACGGCTAAATTAAAAGATTTCCAAAATCTTTGTTTCAATATTCTTAAACAAATGAATTGGAATGAAGATTTTAATTTTGAAAAAATAAAGAATTTTCTTCAACTATCAGACCTCATATCAGATGAGTTTTCTGATCCAATTTTTGAACAAATAAAAAGAATTTGTCTTTTTGAAAAAGCAAGAACTTTGCTTCCAAAAGAAATTTTATGTTAATCAAAAATCGAGTTGAAGATCATCATGATAAGATTAGACAAATCTTAGAACGATCTTATGATAAATTAAATTTGAAAGATGGAATTCCCAAAATAACCATCATGGCAAACCATGACATGTGGTTTTTTGAGGATATAGATTGAGAATAACTAATCAAGTTATTTTTCAAATTCTAGATCCAATCCAATGGATAGATTTTCCAATGATCATCAAAGCAATGCTCTCATGGATAGTAAAAGGCTTTCGATGGAGCAAATATTTTACTTCTGGATTTCTAGCCTTTGTTGGTTGGCGAAGCGAGAACATTTTTTCCAACCATACGGTTGGTATCTTAAAAAGCAAGATTTTGAATTTGAAGATGATTATTTAGATGAAGAGCACGGAGAAAGATTGGAAAATATCCGAAAACTTTCTTTGACAGAATATTGGATAAAGTCTAATCTCTGTTTCTAGCGGCGTCAACATCCATGGCTCGACAAAATTGCCATTTATGGTTCTGAGATGGAAGAATTTTATTTGTAACTCATTTTCCCATAACATATCAAAGGTCTCCAACACAAATTAATGAGGCTCTTGACATGTTAATTAATCTCAAAAAGAGAAATAATTTGGATCTTCCGTTGGAATTAGCCATGACCATGATGATGTAGAACAATTCGGAATGAGCAATACGACCAAAATCCGGATTCCCTCCATCGAGATGACGAAGAATATCACAATCTCATCAACAGAATGGAAGCATAGTGGACCCCACTATCAAATGCAATTGTCTCTGATCGACTCAAATTTATCCAGACACGTGGAGCAACTGCATTATTTGGCGGAAAGTGATCACCACATCATTTCAAATTGCCACTGTGACAAAAAACAAATTTCATTAAGCTTATCTATAACAGTCTATCCCTTTGAAAACCGGGAGGATAGACAATGACAAAATATATACAGTATATGTATATAATTGTAGTAGCTACAGTATATGCATATAATTGTCTCTTCTTTATGGCTTTTTGTTTCTTTTGTTTTTGTATTTAATAAGCCTATAACTAGGCTTGTACACTTGGTCAAAAAAGTTGTAGATATTTAGACGTAAAAGCCAAGACAAGTTAGATATGGTAGATATGCCATAACTCTTGCCTTTTGTTTGTATATGCACTATGTATTCTATAAATTGGCATTCAAGCCAATGCATAAGGCAATGTAAATTCCCTTCAACGTCTCTCCATCTTTTTGCTTGTCTATATTCTCTTTAGTATAATTCCATAACTCCACCATAAATTCATAATAAAATTAGAAAAAAGCTCCTTTCCTTTTTAGTTTTGATATACTAATAATGTAACATGATCAAATTTAAATATGGATAAGGCGCCTCTCTTAATTGCGTCCACTTGGATTATACCAATTATTCATATTATTAATTTTATTTTGTAAATTATTCATATAAAAAATTAAATTAGTTAGGTATCATTAATCATACAATTAAATAACATTTGAGTTAAGAAAAAATTGGCCGATTTATTCTCAAAATCATATGATTCAAACATTTTACTACTACTATCCAATCAATATGAATATTTGCATGATTTAAGTTCTTAACAAATCTTAAATATGAATAATTCAAAGGACTGTGTTTCCTTTCAGTTCAAAATCTAGACTGGTGAGGCACACCATAGGTTCCATTTTGATAATTCAAAATGTTCATTTTGTAAGGCCATTTGTATATATTATTCATAAAAATACTTAGGTCAATCTGATAATCGTAACATATTTAATTTATTGTATTTATTTCCAAAAGAAATGGACGACAAATATATTTTAAAAAATAGACTATCTAATTTTAAATTTTTTTTTTTTAATAATAAATGTGATAAATTGAACATATTCCAATTATCAGATTAACTTAATATTTTTTTTATAATGATATACACAAAGTGTCTTATAATATAAATTATTTGGATTTTCGAAACAGAATTTGTGATAGACTTTACAAGTCTGGACAATACTCCCCAATCCAATTGTCCAAATCTGCACTGAGGAGGCAATGCAGACCCTAATTTAAATTCCCAAAACCTAGGCCCAAAGAAACTAGACTCTCCAATATCAATTAAGGAAAATGTTTGAGAGCTTTAAAAGAAGAGTTCTAGAGAGAGCTCTAAAAGTGGATCCCACATGATAATGTAATGTTTTGACTTGTGTTTTTATTTATTTATTTATTTATTTATTTTTTTACTTTCCCACATCAGTAGAACTCATATTACAGCTCTAGTTTTAGAGTTGATCTCTATCACTGCCCATCAATTAATGGACGAAAGGATATTTCGTAAAATATTATTCAAAATTAAGATTTTTAATCATTCACTTAAAAAAAAAAAAAGAGTAAAATGATATATCCATGGGAAAAAGATAGGTACCATGAAAATGTATAGAGAAATTTATCCTGAAAGTGAAATAAGTGATTGTAGATTTAAATTTTTTATCATGTTAGTCATCTTAAGATGAATGTGATATTAAGATGAATGTGATTCATATATTCATTTTTATGAATATATTTTTCTTAAACTTTGTAACATTGCTGATAATCATGAAGGAAAATAATGCGAGACAGAGATGTATAGTGTCAATATCTGCACACCTTTCACGACTTCATCAAACTTGGCATTCATCATAAAATATCCATCTTTGCTGCGTGGTCCAAGCATCTTGTGTCGCTAAATAATTTTGTTTCTTGTTTCAAATCACTCATAATTATTAGATATATCTTGAAATTTTTACATCATAAAATTCTCATATGATCTAAAAGTTGTGAGTAATTTGAGACAGAGGGATATAATTATTTGAGAACAGAGGATCTTTGTTGGCTATAATGTAAGGTGAAGATTTAATTGGCTATCTTTGGAACTTTTATTTCTTTATGACAAGAGAGCTTTTTATTTTTAATTCCAATTTAAATTAATTTAATAAGCAAATTTTACTTTATTTTATATGATTTGGGTTATATGCATTTTACTCCTTAACATTTGAAAATAATCACATAACTCTCACATGATTTGTGGACTAAAGTGCACCGTTAGACTTGTTAACGATTTAATAAAAAGACTAAAATACCCTTGTATATACGTAACTTAAATATGTAAACTGATGATATTTTTGTCATTTGTTTGGTAGGCAAAGTGTACTTTAACCCACTGTATTTTATTCTATTTGCGATTTATCCCATTAAAATTTTAAAAAGAGCATATAAATCCCTTATGTCTATTACGTATTTTACACTTACTGTTACGTTCGACGGTATGTTTAATGATCTACTTCAATTCACAAATCGCATGGAGTTATGGGGTCATTTCCAAACTCTAGGAAGTATCTCATATAATTCAAACCATATGAAGGTAAAGTGAAGTTTGTCATAATTTAATTTTAATAATTTTTATAAAAAAAATTATAACTTTTGGCTTATGAAACACGTTTACTAATTTTATTAGTTTGACACTTCCTTCCGTGAAGAATAAAATTATATTATTAGAATTTTAGAATATACAAATCACTTGACCAACCACTATATATACGTACATATTATTCCCATTGCTCTTAACTGTAAATTTTCATTTCTACATGTTCTCTATCCACTTACCAACCTGCAATGGCCTTTACTTCTCTAGCTTTGCCTTCCCTGCAACTACAATTCTTGACACAACGGTCACCAAAAGTATCATCAAAGCCATACTCCATTCACCACCCAATCTATGCTTCCGTATCCGAAAGACCATCTGCGCCACCTCCTCCGGCGATGCCAAAAATGAAACCTCCTTCTAAACCCACCAATCTTCCCATTCAGAAAATCCCAGGAAACTATGGCCCTCCCTTAATTGGTCCCATCAAAGACAGACTCGACTACTTCTACAACCAAGGTACAGTGGACTTCTTCAAGTCTCGAAGCGAAAAATACCAATCAACAGTTTTCAGAGCCAACATGCCACCTGGTCCCTTCATTTCCTCCAACCCCAACGTGGTCGTTCTTCTGGACGGCAAGAGCTTCCCAGTCCTCTTCGACGTCACAAAAGTCGAAAAGAAAGACCTCTTCACTGGGACTTTCATGCCCTCCACCGAACTCACCGGCGGTTACCGAGTCCTCTCCTATCTGGACCCCTCGGAGCCTAAGCATGCCAAGCTCAAGCAACTCATGTTCTTTCTACTCAAATCAGGGCGTGACAAAGTGATACCAGAGTTCCACTCGAGCTTCACAGACCTCTTCGAGACCCTTGAAACCGAACTGGCAAGCAAAGGCAAAGCGGGCTTTAGCGATGCCAATCAACAGGCTTCTTTCAATTTCTTAGCTCGGTCACTCTTCGGGACCAACCCAGCCGATACCAAACTAGGACACGACGGACCCAATTTGATTGCCGCATGGATATTTTTCCAATTGGCTCCTTTGTTAGTCCTTGGCCTCCCAAAGTTGGTGGAAGAGCTACTCATCCACACTTTTCCTCTCCCTCCACTACTCATCAAAAAAGACTACCAAAGACTCTACGATTTTTTCTACAACTCGTCAACATCCATCCTCGACGAAGCCGAGAAAATCGGCCTCTCCCGCGAAGAGGCTTGCCACAATCTCTTATTTGCCACGTGCTTCAATTCCTTCGGCGGAATGGATATCTTCTTCCCCAGCATGATCAAATGGATCGGCCATGCTGGAGTCAAACTCCACACCCAACTCGCCGAGGAGATCCGATCAGCCGTCAGATCCAACGGCGGGAAAGTGACGATGGCCGGGATGGAACAGATGCCGTTGATGAAGTCCGTAGTGTACGAATCGCTGAGGATCGACCCGCCCGTGCCATCACAATACGGTAGAGCGAAACGCGACCTGGTGATAGAGTCTCATGACGCAGCGTTTGAGGTGAAAGAAGGGGAAATGTTATATGGGTACCAACCATTTGCGACTAAAGATCCGAAGATATTCGAGAGGCCGGAGGAGTTTGTGGCGGACCGGTTCGTAGGAGAGGAGGGAGAGAAGATGTTGAGGCATGTTCTGTGGTCGAATGGACCGGAGACCGAGAGCACGACGGTGGGAAACAAGCAATGCGCGGGGAAGGACTTCGTGGTGATGGTGTCGAGGTTGTTGCTGGTGGAGTTGTTTCTACGTTATGATTCATTTGAGATGGAGGCTGGCACGTCGGTTACTGTAACGTCTGTCAAGAGAGCTACTTTTTGAACGTTTATGTCATATTTTAATCAACAATGATAGAGATCACTAATTTTGAAACTTTAAAGAGATCACTAATAACATGGCACTCAATAAAGAAAGAAAAAAAATACAACACTAAAGCTAAAATATCAAATCATTCATGGTGGGGCCTATTGCTACATAATTAGTGATAACACTAATTAGTGCTCCCACTCATTTTCCTATTTTAATTGATGAAATTTCACACCAACATCGCATTACGTATCATAAAGTAAATTCTATGAAAAATTTCATGAAATTAATTTTAAGGTGATTGTATAATATACAATAAAATATTACAAATATTATAAACTAATCTAAAGGTGAAAATGTTTTATGAAGACTTTTCATGATACTTAGCATTATTGATTTTATAATAGATACTTCATTTTAGATGTGTACTATATGTTTTAGTTATGACATTTGTGATATTTTATTATGATTGATTATGTTAGTTATAATTTGGTTATGATTTATTGTGATGTTAATTATAATTTATTAATAATAATAGAGATTTCTAATTTTGGAGCTCTAATAATATGGCCAAAAAAAAAAAAAAATAAAGAAAAATTGACTGGAGGTCGACCCCCAGTGGGTGTATGAGGCATTTTTCTTTTAATTATACTTAATGTGGGGTTTGGTTATCATTCATTTTTCTTAGTTATAACTAAGGGTTATTTTTGAAAGTGCCAAAAAATTGACTTTTTATTTATTATGAAAAGACGTGCAAAAAGTAAGAAGATAATATGACTTAAATAAGTAAAAAAAAATCAATAAATTAGCTACATTTTACACTTCCCAAAAGGGACTTAAAAAAGATTTAACCAGTCTAGATATTCTACCAAGGTTTCTTATAAGGATGTAATAATGGTCCGACCCTACCCATCCAAACCCAGGCTTGGGCTGGCCCAAGTGAGCCTCGCGGGCTCCCGCTTTTCTAGCAGGCCGAAACAGGCCGGCCCATGAGCCAAAAAGTAGGGCCCAAGTCTAAGCCCACTCATAATAGAGCCTAGGGTTGGGCTTAGGGCCTGGGCTGGACCTAGGCCGGCTTTTTTTTTTAATTATTTTTTTTAATTTTTTTAATTTTTAAAAACTTAACAATAAATACATTATCTATGTAGATTATTTATTGGAAATAAAAAAATAAAAGAAAAATTATATTAGAGTATTTTAGTTAAGATTAATGAGATGTTTTATTTGGTTATGTTTTATGGTAGTATTTAAATTTAATTATGTATGAATTTTTTTTTAATTGTGAATTTATAACTAAAAAAGCATACAATTATGTAAAAAAAAAAAAAATCGAAATGAATAATTATATATATGAAAATCAAACTTTTAATATTACAATATTAAATTAATTATATAACATTTATTGAATGAATAATCTTTATTTTAAAATGAAATAAAATATTACGCAAATTTATATTATTAAATAAAATAGGTGTAGATTATTGATAATGGTAGAGCAATTGCATCATTATAGGTTAAGTCACTACAAAAAAATTGACTTTTTGCGACGGTAAAATACCGTCGCTAATACTCCTGATGCCGTCGCTAATACTTTTTGCGACGGCAAAATGACTTTTTATGACGGAATGGGGTCGAATCATAGAGGGTTGCAAAAGAGTTTTTGCGACGGCAAGTGCCGTCGCTAATGTTTTGCGACGGCATTTTTGCCTTTTTTGCGACGGCATCGTGCAGTCGCTAATAACATTTGAAATTTCTTGACTTTTTTGCGACGGCCCTATTTACCGTCGCTAAAAATGTTATTTGAGACGGCAAAAAATACCGTCGCTAATAGTCGTTTGTTAAAAAAAAAAAACACTATTTTTTGCGACGGTGTGGTGCCGTCGCAAAAAGTATAGAAAAAATATGAAATTTTCTATTTTTTGCGACAATGTAATGCCGTCGCAAAAAATATTAAAAAATAATAAAATTTCTATTTTCAATAATAAAATTTCTATTTTTTGCGACAATATAATGTCGTCGCAAAAAGTAAAACCTGTAACAAAATTAATAAAAATAATAAAACTTTCTATTTTTTCCGACGGTGGTGCCATCTCTCATTCTCTAAGAGCTGATTATTTACATTCCATTCACAAAAACATCATAACAGAAAATAAAAATAAAAATTAATAAAACCATCAAATTCAATATTTTACAAAGAACAATAAAACTGTACATGTTCATAAAAACTTATTTAAATTATAAAATTCACCCCAATCCTAAAAAAAAAAAATAAAATAAAATAAAATCTAAAATTCAGCAATCAGCACATTGGATATTTAAATGCACTTACAAAAAATAAAAAAATAAAAAATTTCCAACAAGATTTCAATTTTGAGCCTATTTCAAAAATCATGCTGCAAATTCCTTACTTCTAGAATCAGATCTTCCCCTCGGCAAAATTTATCCATTTGACCTACAAATAAATAGATAACAGTTGCAAATTATAATCTTTTGGAGAAACCAACTATTTAAACACCAGTAATGAAGACAATGAAGACAGTGGAAAGAACACTTACGTTGTCATCAGGAACAACTGCATATCTCTCAATTGGAGAAACCAAAACTTTCCCTGCTCACAAAAAATAACAATAATAATAATAATAATAATAATAATAATAATAATAATAATAATAACAATAACAATAATAATGGAATTCAATGTAGTCCAAAATAGTGTAATAAACTCTTATTGTAATATACCTGGGGAATTTTTTCATGTCTAATGGGAGTGGGAAGGGTTGGACTTAAAGGGTTCCTACCTGTCTTGGATTGTGGAATACACAAATTTATTTTGTAGGAACTCACATGCAGAGGGTCCATCATAAAGAATTGTGAGAAGAATACTAATATGTGATTACAATTAACTCTATATATGGTAGTTAATCAGGTGTAACGAGCCAAATTCAATGGCCAATAACTTCAGACTAAATATAGACATTGTTCTTAATCTAAAATGGCCTCATGGTCTATATAGTCATTTTGTATAAGTAAAATTTTATAACAATCATCTCCTGGAGGGGAAAAAAACAAATGCAAATGCTGAGGGATAGAGGGTACATTGTGGGAGATTTCGAGGTAGACATGACAAAGCAGCAGTTCATTCAGAAATATGGTGAGAACATGAAAAGGGAAGACCTTGTTATCAATAAAACCAATCGCAATGATAGCTTAGACCGGGTATGTTTTTAGTTGTTTCCTTTTTATTGGAGTCTTCAAGTTCTAAGGAGCTTCTATCATAGTGTTATCGTCAGTTGTTTTCCAGTTCAAGTTGTGGTGGAATTGGTGTTTATTATTTTAGAGTTTATGGGACTGCAATTCAAGTTTCCCATTTGGAATGTTTTAAGAACTCAAACTTGTTGTAAGTGAAAATTTTACCTTAGTGTGCATTTCATATAGTCATTGTTCTTGAGCTTCAATATTTCTATGCTTTTATTTTGATTAGCTTATTCTAGATTACAAGATAATATAAACACATATATCCCTAGGATTGTGATGCGTTGCCTCATAGTCATACACAATGTCATCAGACCAAAAAATTGACATCATTGGCTTTCACATGGTTTTTCCTTTTGTCTTACCAAGGGATTCCTCATTTTGATTCTTGGATTTGATGCAAAATCCTTGATTAGTGTTGTTATAAACGAAACTCTTCGCTTATCTATCTATTACCAAGACTAGTGGGGGGAGTTGAGGAATTCTTTTTCTGTAGAGAGAAGTTCATGAGATGTAATTCCTTCCTTTGGAAATTCCCAGAGTGAACTATGTCAAAAAAGAGTGATGTACTTGTTAGAAAATGAGAGAAAAAGGAGGGCGACTCATTACTTGTCTTCTTCAATCCATCTCGAGATTAAAGAATGACAAAGGGATGTCCTTTCAAAATTTTTGAAGGATTTACATTTTACTGCTAAGGAAATGTGCTTGTTACATTTATTGTTTTCAATTACGTGTGTGATGGGGTTGATGGTCTTTGTTCGATAGAAACAAAAAGTGACACACTTTCCCAATAAAATAGGTGGAGGGAGATATATCATTTTCATCTACAGAAATAAGAAGGGAGTTTGTTTAGTATGAAAACCTAAGTACTTAAACCTACGTAAGTGTTGGGAATAAACCCACCCAAGCAATGGAAGCAAAGATAAAATAACATGGCCACAAGAAAATAAGAACACGAGAATTTACATGGTTCAGCAAGATTCCTACATCCATGGGTGAGTGAGAAACAATCCACTAACAATAGAAACATTACAATGGTAAGATAAATGCAACTCTTTGGTATTTTCCGACACCCCCCACAAATATATACATTGCTACACTCACAAACCCTCACTGTTTGTGACTTGTATAACCTGTATACACAAACCCTCTGTGTGTATTTATTACACTAACCATGTGTCACTTACCCATATATCACCTTACATACTTGCCCATTGTGCAATTCTTCAGAATATACATAAAGACATTGTCAATACATGACCTTTGGTTTCCCCCAACACAAGCTAGCTGCCACCAGGTAATCATTACACTAGTTATGCACTGTTACACTTCCCTAAAAAAAATCCGCGTAATGAAGTCTCTGTAATAGCTTTATATACATTCAAGAATCCTATCACACTTAACCACTCCATTTCACATTCACAAAGCTAGAAGTTGTGCCCATTCAATTTCCCAAGACCAAACATCCACCTTTTCAAGCACCAAAAAAACAACCTGATGAGCCATTTTTCCAAAGTTGGCTCATTCAACACCAAAAAAAAAAAAAAAAGCATATGAACAATGAATTTCATTATCATCATCTTCAATAATGAACAATGAACAATAATTAGGGGAGATTTATATACTCATATTCAGATAAATTTAGAACAATGAACAATAATTAGGGGAGATCTATATACTCATATTCAGAGATCTATATATTCATCTTCGATAATGAACAATGAACTAATGAACAATGAACATCATCATCTACACAGAATAAATAAATTTAGAAAAAAAAAACATATCTATATACTCATATTCAGATATATATATATAATCAGATATATATATATATATATAATAAATAAATTTAGAAAAAAAAATACACACACACAGGTTGAAGAAACAGATCTATACACTCAGATATATAGATCTATATACTCATATATATATATATATAATATACATATATGTAAACCCTAGATCCAAATCCCTAGAAAGAGAGAGAGATACCAATGTCGGACCGTCGGTGAGGGAGGATCGGAGGATCGCCGGTGGTGAGGAGGGAGGCGCGGCGGTGACAGATGAAAGAGAGAGCGAGAGACCAGTGGCGAGCGAGAGAGAGAGAGGAGCGTCGTGTGTGAGTGAGAGGCTCGGTGGTGACGGTGGATCACCGGTGAGGAAGGAGGCGCGGCGGTGACCGATGAAAGAGAGAGGGAGAGCCCAATGGTGATGGCGATCAAGAGAGAGAGAGAGAGAGAGAGAGAGAGAGAGGAGCGCCGTGTGAGTGATGCAGAGGCTGTGTGTCTCTGTGTGAAACCGTGTGGGTTTGAGATTTTGGTTCTAAGATAAGGGTGAGAGTTTGGGTTTGAGATTAGGGATTTTTTGGGTTTGAGATTAGGGTTTTTTGTGTGGAAGCGGGAATGGGAAAAAAATAAAGGGGGGAGCGGGAGTGGAAAAAAATAAAGGGGCGGGGAATGAAAAAAAAAAAATAATAATAATAATAATTAAATAAATTTATTTTTTGTTAAAATATATATATATATATATATATTTTTGTAGTTAATGAATTTTTTTTAATTTTTTTTTTAGTTACTAAGATTGAAAATTTATTTGTTTCATTTTTATTTTAATGAAAAAAAATATTATTATTTTTTTATTTTGTAGAAGTAGGGGTAATATATATTTTAATGAAAAATATTTTTCACTAAAATAAAAGTTAATTTTCTGTAGTCAATGAAAAATATTTTTCTGCGGCCTATTTTTTTTTATTACTAAAAATCATGAACTAATTTTTTGTGGTAGAAGAAAAGGAGCGGCAGCAGTAGTGAAGATGGTGGATAAGAGATGATGGTGGTGGTGGTGGTGGTGATGGTGATGGCGAAAGAGATTAGTGGTGAAGTTGTGGTAGTGGTAGTGTAAATGGAGTGGCAGGGGTGAAAAGAGAGGTAATGGTAGTAATAGTGGCAGTAGTGGTAGTGGTGGTAGTGGAGTGGTGGCGATAGTAGTAGTAATGGTAGTCGTAGATGTGAAGTGGCGACAGTAGAAGTAATGGTGGTGGTGGAATGGTGTTTGCAGTAGTGGTGAAGGTGGTAGAAGAGATGGGTGGTGAGAGAGAGAAATGAGTGAGAGACAGATAGAGGAAAGAGAGAGAGAGAGAGACAGAGTGATGAGCGAGAGAGAGACAAAGTGGTCGCTAAAATTGCATTTTCTTGTAGTGGAGAGCTCAATAAATAGAGAAGAAATGAGAGAGAGAGTGAGCAATGTGAACACAATGGGGGAGAGAGACAAACAGACAGACAGACACATAAAGAGAGAGAGAGAGAGAGAGAGAGAGAGAGAGAGAGAGAGAGAGAGAGAGAGCAAGAAAGAGAGAAGAGTGATAAGTAAGAGAGAGATAAAGAGAGAAAGAGATATAGAGAGAGAGAGACAAAGAGACATAGAGAGAAAGAGATAGAGAGAGACATATAGAAAAATAGAGAGAAACAAAAGATGAAAGAGACATATAGAAAAAGAGCGAAAAGAGATGAACGGGAGAGAGAATAGAAAAATAGAGAGATAGAGAGAAGATAGATGAGTGAGAGAGAGAGAGAGAGAGAGAGAGAGAGAGAGAGAGAGAGACATAGAGAGAAGACAAATGAGAGAGATAGAGAGAAGAAAGATGAACGAAAGACACATGCATGCATGCATAAATGCAGACGGATAGACAGACAGACAGACAGAGAAGAGTGATGAGTGAAAGAGAGAAAGAGAACAATGGTGGTAGTTGAATGGCATTTGCAGTAGTGGTAAATGTGGTAGAGAAGATTGGTGGTGAGAGAGAGATGAGTGAGAGACGAATAGAGAAAAGAAATAGAGAGACAGAGACAGAGATAGAGTGATGAGCGAGAAAGAGACAAAGTGGTCGCTAAAAGTGCATTTTCTTGTAGTGGATCGATAAATCAAAAGGGAGCTCAATAAATAAAGAAGACAGATAATTCAAAACTCTTTTCAAAACTTAATTCAAATCAATTTTTTAAATATTTAAATATTTTAATTTTGTGAGAGACAGATAAAGAAGAGAAATAGAGAGAGAGACATAGATAGAGTGATGAGCGAGAGAGAGAGATAGACAAAGTGGTTGCTAAAAGTGTATTTTCTTATAGTGGATCTATAAATCGAGAAGGAGCTCGATAAATAGAGAAAATGAGAGAAAGAGAGTGAGCAAGGCGAACATAGTGAGAGAGAAATAGACAAATAGACAAGTAGACAGAGAGAGAGAGAAGAGTGATGAGTGAGAGAGAGACAGGGAGAGACAGATAAACAGAAAAAGAGATAGAGAGAGAAACAGATGGAGAGATAGAAAAAGAGAGAGAAACAAGAGATGAGCGAGAGATAGACAAAAAGAGAGAGAAATAGAACGAAAAGAGATGAGTGAGAGAGAGACACAGAAAAAGAGAGAGACAGAAAGAGAAGAGAAATGGGCGAGAGAGATAGAGAGAGAGAGAGAACAAAAAGAAATGAGAGATAGAGATAAGAGAGATGAGCAAGAGAGACAGAGAGAGAAAACAGATGAGAGAGATAGAGAGAAGAGAGATAGGTGAGAGACACAGAGAGAAAATAAGAGAAAGAAACAGGCAGACATAGAAAGAAGAGTGATAAGTGAAAGAGATAAAGTGAAGAGAGAGAGATAGAGACAGAGACAGAGAGATAGGAAGATGAAAAAATGAATAAAACGAGAAATGTTATATCAAAAGAGTAAGACGACATTGTTTTTTTTATTTTTTTTTGCGACAGAAAAATACCGTTGAATTTATTCAAACCATTTTGTGACTGTATATATATGAAGCTATCTTAAAACCACAATCACTATGCTAGGTTAGAGTTTTCCAAAAACTTTTTTGAGAAAATTATACTTTCTTGTTTTCCGTGTTATATTGTTTTTATTGAATTTTTTTAATATTTTAAGTATTTTTTAAAATTTTTAGACACACCTAACATAAATACACCTAAAAATTAAAAAAATTGTAAAAAAAATCGTTTAAAAATTCACTAAATACCAAAAATACAATAATTCAATACATTTTTTTGTATTTTTATGTATTTATTAATTTTTAAAAATATTTTTTCATAAATTTTACATTTTTAGATACATCTAAGTAAGATACATCTAAAAAAAATATTTAAAATTTAAAAAATATCCACTAAAAACAAAAAAACACGAAAGCCACTTTTTGCGACGGCAGAAAATGCCGTCTCAAAAAAGCAGAGTATTTGCGACGGCACCATTTGCCGTCTCAAAAAAGCAGAGCATTTGCGACGGCACTAGTTGTCGTCTCAAAAAATGAGAGTATTTGCGACGGCAGACAAATACTGTCGCAAATACTCTCATTTTTTGAGACGGCAAATTGTGCCATCGCAAATGCTCTGCTTTTTTGAGATGGCAAATACTCGCTTTTTTGAGACGACATTTTCGCCGTCAAATACCGCTTTTTGAGACGGCATTTTCTGCCGTCACAAAAAGTGACTTTTTGAGACGGCAAGCGCGCCGTCGCAAATAGTTCCGTCTCATATACCCAGTTTTCTTGTAGTGAGTACATCCCAACTTGGTTGGCACCTACTAGCTTACCAATCATTTGCATTATACTCCACCTCAATAATCTACTACAAATAAATAAATAAACAAAATGAAATGAAATAGTAAAAAATAAATTGTTGATCAATCATCAGAGGAGACAGACATTTCAGTCGCGTTGCCCGATGATATGTCATTCAAATCATTTTGAATTCGCTCCCTTTTATTATAATTTTGTCTTTTTGTAAGCGCATGCATATGATCTCTGGATATCATCAGTGCCTCAACCATTTGGGGCGAAAACCTGGTCCGGTAATTGCTTAGCACCCGGCCACCTACACTAAAAGTTGTTTCCGAAGCAACTATAGAAATAGGAACGGTTAGTATATCACAGGCCATTTGTGAAACTACAGGTTACATAGTTTCATTTTGTTTCCATCATTTGAAAATGTCAAAATCATCGGAATCATACACGGACGGACTTTCCAAATAACGTTATAGTTCAGACCTACTTATGTTTGTATGTTGAGATATTCTTCTACTTTTTATTGCTGAAAAAACACTTAATCTCTGCCTCAAGATGAGACTGCTAGTATAGTGTGTGTTGGTGTATTTACAAATGTAGCTACTTTGTATTCTTCAAATAATCTGTTGCATATTTGCATAATAGGGACAAACTGTGTTTGATCAACGAAAATACGTTCTAAAAATTCTTGTAAACCAATTTATTTACACCTAGAACCAATTATTATGGCTAAACCTAAAAGATGATGCAAATGATCAAAATATTTATCAAATTTTGTTTTCATTGAAGTAATAATGGTTACATAATATTCATTACCCCATATATTTTACGAAAACTTTAATTATTTCTGCTAGCATATGTAAAACAAATGGTGAAGTTTGAATGTATATAAGAAAATAATTTTATTGAAATATCAAAAAATTTTAAGAAAATCTTTATACAAGAATACTTTGCACCAATTAAATTCTGTGAGAGTCAGTACTCCTCCTATTGATATTGTTGTAAAAAAATAATTTATTGCTCTTCTTTGTTTAGAAGTTTTTTTTAACATATTATACGTTGAATTCCACTTACTATCTATATCTAAATTAATTTTGTAAATGACATATTTTCTTATTGACAAATTTTTTTATATTATGAAATTCTATTAGTAGAAGATATAATAGTAACAACTGCATTTTTTATTACAAGTACAGAAATTTCGTATACATGCATAGCTTTTTTAACAATCAAGTCTAAAATATGGGTACAACAACGAACATGAAATAAATCACTATAAATAAGTAATTATAAAGTTGATTTTAAATGAGATATAGTTTGATTAAAATATGCTACATTATCTAAACTAATCGTAAATATTTTATTTTGTAAATTCCACTCATATAATACATTTCTTATTTGTACACCAAACGAATGAATAGTTTATGAAAGTTCAATTAATTTAAATGAAATAATTCTTTTATTTGATTTCTAATCATTATCAATAAAAATGTGCAGTGATACATTGATATTCTAAATCATTGTATGACTACAGATCATATATTAAACAAACTTTTCCATTCAATTTTTTAAAGATGTCAAATAATTCAATTTTAACATCATCAAATTTCTTTAAAATATTGTTTCTAATAGCATTTCTTGAAAAACTTTGATATTGCGGTGCAAAAATTTTTGTGAATCATTTCGGTAAAATAAAGACATTCAATAGTAGTAAAAGGTTGTTCCTTTTTAATAATATAATCAACTGCAGAATTTTGTGCACGTATAGGATCATATGAAAATGTTTGCAAATTAACAGTTGATGAAGTCCCTAATTATATTTGACTTCTAATATTAGGTTGCTAACTTTGTAAATGTTTGTTACCATGCCTTTTTAGATGGCTAGTACTCCCTACAGATGCAATACTAAGTAAATGTGCACAATATTTATATTTTTCTTTAAATGTAATTGTGCCATCATGATTATTTATAGATATTTTTTCAAAATGTTCCCAAACACTACTAGTTGTGCCCCTAAATGATAATCCAACTATTAGAAGAGGAATATTAGAAGGAGAATCAATAGATTAGGAATATTAGGATCCATATTAATGTAAGTAAAATAATATATAAGAACTAACAATTAATATAAATTATGTGTAAATACAATGAATAAAAAATAATAATTAATATATGCTCACAAATAATTATTGAAAAAAATGAGTAGCTAATAAATTTAATTAAATAAATTAATGTTATCGACTGGCGAATACGACATAGAAATTAGTTTTTTTCTGATAAAAGTTTATTTTTGTATAATTGCAATTGCCACTTAGGAATGACACTTCAAAATTAATATAGAGTTAAGAGAGATTGAGAGTTTAAGAAAGATTGAGAGAGAAGTATTTGTGAGATTTATTTTGAAAAATGAGGAATATTTATAGTAGTTTGAAAGGTTAAAGTAAATTTATTAATATATATATATATATTATCGTTGTATTAAACGGTAATATGGCCGTTGAAATAATTTTATTTTTATATTTTTAAAGTCTGCCATTACAGAGTTGTGTTGTGCATATATATATATATATATGTATATTTATTCATAGCAATGATGATAGCATACTAGCACTATTAGCTAGCACAGGGGGTAGGCTAGTGGAGGCTCAACTAGCGGCTGGCCTGGTAGGGGGTAGGTAGGTGGGCTGGCTAGCGTACCATTTTTTTTTTCTTTTTTCAATTTATTGTAAAGAAATGACCGTTGTATTGTTTTTGTTTTGTTTTGTTTTGTTTTTGTTTTTTTTTTTAAATTTTTGCAAGATCAAGCATTTATTTTATTTTTTTAATTATTTAACCATTGCAAGTTGGTTTTTTTTTATTTATTTTGAAATTTGACCATTGGTGGAGAGGGGCCTGGTCAGGCAAATGGGCCCATGGGCCGGGTCGGGTTTCAAAATGATGGCCCAAGCCCAGGGTCTCGGGCCTGAGCCTAAACGGGCAAGCCCCACTCCGGATAGCCCACGAGCCGCAAACCATTTTTACACTACTAGTTTCCTATAGTGATCCCTGCGGTAATACCAAAACAACCACGTTTTGACACCTTTATTTATTATTTTTTTTTTCCCTTTTCCTCCACTTGTCTTTTTTCTCAGCTATCAAACGAGAGAGACGGAGAGGGAAGACGACAGCGCAGCGATGGCACGACGAGGCCAGGCAGGCGATGACAATGGCGGCGGTGGCAAGGTGACGTGCTTTCTTTAGTGCTCCATCAAATTGCAAAGAATGTAGAAAGAGAAAGTTAGAGAGAGAATATGTAGTAGCTGCAGTAGAAGGCACCGGAGAGGAGCAGAGTGACACTTTTGCCATTGACGACACCAAATCTCTTTGAGAAGTTTAGTCTCTAGAACTTTATTCACCTTTCTACCAATTTATATACCACATATGTATATATATATATATGCATTCAGTTCTACAATATGATTCAAGTACGAAAATGAAGAATTTTTATTTTTTATTGTTCCTTTTCATTTCAATTAAGTAATAATAGTGGTGAATCTAAAGGTTTTTGTTTTGGGGGATTAGGGTTTCTAATGGAGTTCGAATCTCTGCCATTGTTCACTGCGATGCCCAAAATTGACCTAAAAAGTGTAGCCTCGCCACGGCATGACAACGGCAACGACGAACAATAATTGAACTCCTTGGCTTACTATGGATTGCAAAACTTTTCCCATTCTCAACCACACCAAATGCACTTTTCAGATCTAAATGTTCACATCCTAAACAACACAATACAACCAAACAGTGCTAAGAATAAATCAATTGAACATAAAATGGCAAAACAGCAAGAACCCATGTGTCAAAACAAGCAAGTAAACAATATCTAGAAGGCGGTGAAACATTTCAAAATCAACACATTCAAATCTAGAAATTCACATCCCATTTTGGTCTTTTATTTGGCAAACACGAGGATCATTTTGGTCTTTCGTTTGGCTGGGTTGTGTGAGTCTGAATCCTCATCGTCGCCGTCACTCTCCTCTTCATCTCTCTATTCAGTGGTTTGTAGGTGCTACTCTAAAATGTTTGAGAGCTTACATAGAGAAGAAAACAGGGTGGGAAAAATATGTATTATCCAAAACGATGTTGTTCTGGCCCATGGCAAGAACCACTACAGAGAACAACGTTAGAGGATTTGAACTCTTGGTTATACACCCTAAAAAGTGCGTGGGTGTGTATTCTAAAATGACCCAAAAGTTTGACACTCCAAATACGTATTTTTTTATTTGACTCGCAATAATGTCATATGATAGGTGTCAATTTTTATTTATTTATTACACACTAAGACTGTGTTTGTTTGGCTCCATAAGATGAAGGTGATTAAAAGTACGGTGGGATTGAATAAGAAGATTATTAGTGTGGTGGTATTAAGTTAGAGATGCAGGATAAAGAGTGTTTGTTTGTACACCACCGAATTAGTAATACTATAGATAGTATTAATATATAAAATTAATATTTTTTAAGTTTTAGTATTTTTTTTTGAATATTATAATTATTTTTTTTTTCTAAAAAATATAATTTTTGCTTAAAAATCATATAAAATTTCACTAATTCCCTTGCTCAATTTCTAATCACAACCCTCCCATGACTTTGTTAGTTCTATAACATGGGAAGGGGGGAGGGAGGAGGGAGGGGATTACTAGTCCAAGAGGATAGTTAATCCCCTCACTCATGTCCCCAACCAAACACTTTTTAAGTGGGTCCCACATACTATTAGTCTAATTCCCCTTCCTAAAGAGCTAAACAAACATGGCCTAAGTATTTATACTCAACTCATTTGTCATCTCATTGTGAGTGAATTTGTAAGTTTAAAATTTGGGATCTTTAACATTTCTCCACTATTATAAACTTAGTAATAAATACTTAACCATCTAGAAATAATGTAAAATTATTATCTTATAATTTAAATTTATTCTATACATAGACTCCATATTGTACAAATTTAATTGCAACCGTGCACAATTTTTTGTTTTTTTCCCTTTTTTATATATAAAAAAAAGACATAAGTATTTATTTAAAATATATTCATATTTGATTTTTTTAAGCAATATTATTATAGAAAATTGCAGTTAAATTTTATGTAGAACACATATTCTCAAATCAGTGAGATGTTTCATAATGGAAAGGCTCCTCTCCAATTGTGTTTTCAAGCTGGAGGTGATGTTGGGCCTCCATGAACCTACTACGAAACTCACATTAATGATCCAAGATGTTAAATGTGTAGGGATCGTCAAGTACTTCATTCTTGTAAAAAATCATATTGATTGAATATTAACGACTACTTGATCAGATCATATTTGTGTCAAAAAATTATTTTAAAAATCAAACTCACCATTGATACAAATTTTACATGATCAAGTGGCTATTTATATCCAATCAATGTGATTTTTTTGTAGGAATGAGGTACTCAATGAACTCTATACATTAAACGGTTCAGATTATCGATGTGGGTTTCATGGTGGACCCATAGAGACCCAATAACACACTCTAGGCCGATTTTAGACTAAAGAGAAGCCTTTGCCTTTCATAATATTGCATGACCTGTGAAAAGTTAAAAAGTAATTACAAGATAGTGGAAATAGGCTATGTGTAAGGATAATTTTTGTGACACCCCAAAAATTGAGAAAATGAAGGAATATATTAACAAACAAATATATGGTTTATCCAAAGTTATAAATCTAAGAAATGTCACTAATGACTCATTTAGTTAATAACCAAGATCCTAGGAAGATCAGATGAGTCAATGTAGCCTCCATTCAAAGTCTAACCACCTTAGATAACAAATATAGTGATCCCAGTTTTGACCCGACCCTTGTTGTATCCCAGGCTCGAGTTTCATGATTCTGTATTGTTGTTCTTGTCTCTTTTTCCCTTATTCCTCATTGAAATTGAGTTTTGGAATGCCTTGATTGTGTTTGGAATAGGTTGGTTGCTAATTGATTCAAATTGCTATTATCTAGTTTTTGGTCTCCTCATTCGAGCGAAGCTTCTTGCGAGTTCCCAGTACTTTTGCAGGCCTGCAAATATATTGGGAGGGTATTGTTTTTGTGCTCGAGCGGAGACTCTTGCACTTGAGCTATGGTCTTCTATCTGTAAAATTTCTGGGAATGTGTATTCTGTACTTGAGCGAAGCTTCTTGCGCTCGAGCGAGGTGACTAATTTGTGCCTAGTCGCTTGAGTGACAACTCTTGTACTCGAGTGAGTTGCGCATATATCAGTTCGCAGCAACACCTTTTTACTTCAATCTTTTATACCTTTTGTTCCAAAAACCCTAGATCAGGACCTCCTTTCTCTAAAACTCTCTCTCTACATTTTTCACCTAGATCTGGTGGGTTCTCTACCTGTGTCCCTTTGTTAAAAAGGTAGTACATCTCAAGAGCTCCCTTTTGATCCAATTAAAGCTTGGTTTCGGTGTTTTTGAAGCTCCTCCATCTCTTCCTTTGGTCTTCTAAGCTTGAGATAGGGATTTTCTATACTTTCATATGTATTTTAACTTAGTTATGAGTTATTGTGTAACAATGGTGGAATTTGGGTGTACTATGAACAAACCTAAAGTTTGGGTATTAAATCAAAAAGGGGGTTTCTAAGTGAATGAGTTATTAATGGTTATGGGGTTGAATGTGAGGTTATATTGTGACAAAATAGTTGATTTTAGCATTTGGGTTGATATATAGGAAAGAGAAAGTTTGCCCTAAAATGCTTCAAATATTTATTTCGTATAAATAAATAGAATTAGTATTGAAAATGTGAAATTGAATGGATGTTGACATAAATGGTGAAAAATAATATATATTATTACTCACCTATGAAATTTTGAATAAATTATCTATTTTAAGATTGAATATCTGTTTAGAAATATTTGTATTGAGCTATTGGTGGAGAATAGCTATGATTGTTGTAGAAATTGCATGAGAATTAGATGAATTGAAACTAATCTCTTGTTGGATGTCATTGAATATGACGGTGTTTTAAATACATTGTATATATATGATGTTTGGGAGGAGAAATGTGATGGACTCTGTAATATTCCTGTTCCGTAATGTGTTAATTGGTCCTTAATATGAGCATGATTATGTGTTTAATATGATTTTGTGAGCCATTATGTGAAAATATGTGGTTTTGAATTTCTATCTGTTTACCGTAGGAATATCTGTTTGATTATCTGCTTTGAAAATTTGATTGGAGGCCTTATCGGCCGCAGAACTCGAAATTGATTACGCCATTGTGATTAGCGTAATTTTTAGAGCCTACGGTGAAATTTAATTGGAAATTGATTCGGATTAGATTAAATTAATGAATTAAGTGCCCAATTGTTTTATAATAAAATAATGTGTTGAGTGGGGGCTTACAAGGGCCTTTATACACTCAATTTCTCTCCTTAGCTTCATTTGGCTGATTATAAACTCTAAGAAAAGGAAAGGGGTCGGCTAGAGAAAGGAAGAAGGAGAGTTGGGTGTTTGGCTCAAGTTTGTGAAGAGTGGAGGATTAAACTCTAGATTTGACCATAATTTGGGAAGAGTAAAGCCTCTAGGTAAGTGGATTAATGAATATTAAGTTGTAATTTTGTGAATTCAAATTGGGATAATGGTCAAGAACATGAATTTAATTGAGCATGATGAAATTGAATTGGTTTTGTTGAATTGAGGGCCAATATGTGCATGCATGTAAGAAATTGTTTTGAATTTGCATGTTTGAGCTTGAAATACATGATTCATGTAGAGTTTTGGTTAAAGCTCATGTTGTAATCACCATTTGTATCATCTAAGTTGAGAATGAGAGTAATACATCATATGCATGTACAATTTATGAGAATAGGAGCTTTGAATGCATAAATGTGTTATGATGGAAATGAGTTTGGTGTTAATTTGGGACATGCATGTGTTTGATTCATGAAATTGAGCTCCATATTGATGTAATTGGGTGTTTGTATCATGATAGCATAGATATATTTGAAATTTGAGCCATGGCATTCAAGAAATGTTGGTTGGAATGTTGAAATTGAGCTCAAGAACATTGATGGAAAACCCAGAAACATGGACGTCCGCTCGAGCGGGGGAACCGCCGCTCGAGCGAGGAATACGAGCTCCCAGTATTTTCTTGCAGGCATAGTGCCCGCTCAAGCGGGGAAGTTCACGCTCGAGCGGGGAGCTACTAGAGCGTCCGAGTTCACGCTCGAGCGTAAAAATGATACATCCAGCACTTTTTGCAGACATCGTGTCCACTCGAGCGGGGTAATTTCACGCTCGAGCAGGGAACCATGTAGTGAGGCCTTCCGCTCGAGCGCTAGACTTCAAGTTTGAGCGTAAATTTGATGCATCCAGTACTTTTGCAGGCCTCAAGGGTACACTCAAGCGGGGAAGTCCACGCTCGAGTGGGGACCCTATTTTCTGAAATTTTGAAAAGACATTCTGTGTTTCATTTTCTGTTCTCTTTCACTCCCAAGTACTCTTAGGCATGCATTAAGCATTGTAATTGAGTTAAAGAGATAAGAATGAAGCCTAAAGAGGAATACATGAATTAAAGAACGGATTGAATCGTTTGTGACCCATATGTGCTACATGATGTGTAGGGTTAAGCTCTAGGGTAAATCCACAAGTCGATCACTGTGAGTAATATCTTAACAAGATATTTGAAATATGTTGTTGTTCAATTGTTTATTTCTATGTAAGTTTTGTAAGTCCGATTGACAAAAATGATTGGGCTAAAGGCTGATTTACATAAATGATTAGGCCGAAAGCCGATTGACATGAATGATTGGACCGAAGGCCGATTGACAAGAATGATTGGGCCGAAGGCCAATTGACATAAATGATTGGGCCGAAGGCCGATTAACATAAATGATTGGGCCGAAGGCCAATTGATACAAGTGATTGGGCTAAAGGCCGTTTGTTGTAATTGTTTCAAAGATTGCTTATGTATTTTCCTTATTTGATATTATTCACTGGGTTTTCGCTCACACTCATTCATGTACATGTAGGTGAGCCAAGGGACGTCCAGAACCAGCCTCAGTGAAATTGTGAGAAACAGTCAAAGTTTTGAGGAGTCAGCCTAAACGTCTCACGCACGAGACTGTCTTCGCCTTTGTCCTTTGTTCATAGTTTTGTCATGTTGGCGAAAGCATTGGACTACTTTTGTATATAAGTCTTGGGTTCGACTGACTTAAACTTGTATGATCCTGTATGTACAGTGCTCTATGTTAGTACATATTTTGATGTGATTTATTAACATATAAATGTTTGGAATGTTATGGTGTGCATATAAGCACAGCTCTATGGATAAAGTTTTTATTTGCTTCCGTTTAACCCCTTTACTCTGATGAGTTTTGTTTTATTTGGTTTGAGGTCGTAGGTAATCTCGTGATTACTGGCCGGTTATGGCCATAACCCATAACGGCGGGTTCGGGTCGTGATAGACTACATTGAATTAAGTTGGCCTGTATGTTCAGAGTGAAAGTCTCGAAACTGTGTGTATACATGGGTGCTGATTCCCGTAGATAAAACTTCCGTAAATTAAAGTGTTTGCGTGATTGTTGTGTTGATTAGAGAACCACTGAATTGTAGTCTCAGTTGGGTGTCTGGAAAATAATGAAATTGGCTCATGACTTGGGATGAAATGAATTGATTTAAATTGAATTGAAGAACAATGCATTGAGATATAAAATTAGGTACGTTATGATCTTGTGGAATATGAATGACTTGTCACAGGCATTGTATATGCATATTGTACCTATACTTTTGTTAAGACTCATATATTATGATAGATTATTTCTACTAGGCTTTGGCTCACCCTTACTTGGGAAAAACCATTTTCAGGTGTTGGTGACATGCCTCGCCAAGACAATAGCTTGGGGGAAATAAGGGTTGAAGGCTTCTCTTTTTGTATCGTACTAATTGTTTTAAATTTCTAGCCAAGGGCTTTATATGTATTGGATTTGTATCCTTTTTGTTGTAACCACGCACGGCCTTGGAAAGATATAAGCTATTAGGGCATGTGAATATCTGTTGACTTTCATTTCTTTATCACTTGTAACACATACTGTAGATTTAAGATGAGCCATTTATCAATGTATATTGCATGTGTCATCTATTGTATATGGACTCTGATGAATAAAAGTATATTGCTTCTATTATTCTTCCGCTTATGAGTTGGGATTTATCATATTTATTTGGGGCGTTACAGCAAAGCTACATTTTTGACAAATCTTAACAAGGTATTAACACAAGGTCCACATAAGCCGACGAGAAAATAAGAGATACGTAATATAAAAGATATGTATAGATATATAATAATTACAAAATCATATCTTAAATACAATATGAGATTTATTACTTATAATCTCAAAACACGTTTATAAAACTAGTTCCTAATTCTTCTAGGCTAGCCACATGTCTTCATATACTTTAGCTTCACCTTCGACCGGTGTAAACACCCCATTTTGACTGGCCTTAAGATTTGGGCACTTTCTTTTGATCACCTGATGATGAAATTCAGAATGCGTTTCTCATAGAATCCTTAGTAAACGAGATAGAATTTGAGCTTTATTCACAACTTTAAGCCCCTGTTGGTCAAGTGTTTACAGCCCCATTGGACACCTGGAGCGAGATTAGACCACCCTGGAGTGAAACGAGTGAAAACGGACGAACCCCCCCTTGACTAGTCGTCTGGTCGGTCTACCGGCCAGTCATCCGGCTGCACACAGATTCAGCCCAGTTTTGTGTTTGGCTCAGGTGGGCACTTCCCCAACCCATTTTTTAAACCACTCATGCATTGAATGCATGCATATTCAGCCTCTATTGCTTAGTTCTTGATCTATTGAAGCTAATACACCACTTTTGTCTTCCATTAGCTCCATTTGTGCTCTATTAACTCCATTATCTTCATTAATGCTCCATTCTTGTTTTCTACTATTTTTTCACTTACTTACCCTACTTGTATACATCAGATTGTTTGGAAGAGGATGAGGATAGATTAAGGAGAGAACACTTGAGATAAAGAAGAAGAGAGTTTAAGCTTTGATTTCAAGAGTGAGCCAAAATTGAGTGAGGTTTGATAAAAGAGAGAGCAGTCCTTGTTAAGTTCAAGAACCAAGTGATCATTTCCAACACTTGTCCAAAGTTTCCTTTGAAACTCAAATTTCAAGCTCTTGCATTGAGGACACTTCATAACCTTGAGGGTGATCAAGAGGAAGTTTGGAAATCAAGAAGTTCAATGTTTCTTTGAAAGGTGAATCTTTAATTCTTTCATTTTTCTTACATGTTCTATCTTATGTTTGTTTCGTTGTTTTAGTTTCATGTAAATTTTGTTGTAATCTTGTATATCTTATATTTGTTTTCCTGTTTTAGTTTCATGTTGGTTTTGTTATAATCTTACATGTTCTATCTTATATTTATTTTCTTGTTTTAATTTCATATTAATTTTTTTTTTTATAACATTACACTTTCTATTTTATATATATATATATTTTTTTTGCTTTAGTTTCATGATAGTTTTTTTTTTTTTTTGTAATGTTGCATTTTCTATTTCATATTCGTTTTCTTGTTTCAATCTAACCGAGAATGATTAGCTAAGCCACCTACATATTCTTTGTTTGTGCTTTTCTTAGTTTTGTAACAAGACAGGTTTTGCTAGACCTAGTTAGCCAGCCGGTAAGCTTCTTTTGGACAAGACGACGTAGTCCTCCAATGTTGATCAATTTTGGTGACGTCCAAGATACATTAAGCTTTCATTTTGTTTTGCTTTTTATTTTTTATTTGAGTGTTTTGTGAGGTTTTTAATTTGGTTGTAATATTTTTTTTCCTCTCTCTTTTATTTGGTTTGTAATAATTTATTCAAAGTGTTGTAATAATTCCCCGTCCCGCTACTTTCTATCCCTTTCTTTTATTTGCTTTCCTTATTTGTACATAAGTATTATGTTTTTTTTCCCTTCTTTTTCATTATATTCATGCTTTGTATCCATGTTTCATGCATATTGATTCAACTAAGTTTGCATTTATGGATTTAATTAATTCCTATGTGATTATGTGCATCACCTCATGTTCTTGAAATGATTCACATGTCATATATCTTAGAAGCCGAATCTTTAATTGCATATAATGTGTGAATTGCATTAGGATTTTGTATATATGATCATGCATATTTTGCTAACTTTATTTTGTAACTGTTCACGAAACATCAGTAAACATGTAAGTTTTTCTTACTATGTTTAAGCATTTGCAACTTGACTTAGACATTTTTCTTCATGGAGTTTGTTTGGACCTTTAGCGAGTCAACCCTGCTTTGGCCCATGCTTCTTTAATCATTCCTAGCCACCTAACAGGGACGACCTCTACACTTAGGTCCATACTTAATTTTGACTTTAATTTCTGACCCTCTACATTTGCCCCCATGCGCACGTAGAGAACATGTGTTTTTCTACGCGTGCATAATGTTAGGCTTCAAGTGAACCTCATCAGTAATGTTTCTTTACTTAGTACTCCTTTAACTTTGGTTGCATAAGTGTGTCTTTCTTTGTCTAGGGTTTGATTATCTCAGAGAGGGACAATGTCTCTGCTATTACTACCTTAGGCTCAGGTAGCCCATCCAATATTGTAGGGCTTTCTTCAGGCTTCGATGATAGTGATGATGTACCCATTGGCTTGCTGCTTCATCGGTCCAAAACTCAAAGCATAATGACTTCTAGCATCGAAAAGGGTAATAATAGTGGTCATAAGGAGCTTCCCTAATGAAGAGGTAGAGGTAGTAGAAGATGGTGGTGGAGACTTCGTCCTTGACACCCCTAGAGTTGATCATAGGGTAAACATATCTTTTAGGCTGAAACTGCTCAATGTGAAGGTTGCTTATGGGGTTCTTCTCCTGTCCAGTCTCCACTAGTTCTACATGTTGAGGTTGTTGGAACCCAAATTGCTGCAGAAGTTGAAAACATCGCGACTGAGTTTAGTATTGCCAATCTAGGCTTGGCTCGCCTGGCGGAGTTGGCTATGAACTTAGAGGCTACCACTGCTATCGTTGAACTTCTAACCCCATTGCCTCTGCAACTTCTGAACAAGTTGTTGACTTGTACCTTACTCATTTCCTTGAGTTATCCTCTTAACTTGTGTCTCAAGACCTTTTTGTTGGTCTAAATGTGGATGATCTTGCCTTGCATTAGAAGGAGCTTGGTGATGGGCTTCTTTATTTTAGAAGGGGGCAATGTCTTTGCCATTCCTTCTTGAAGCTCATGTGGCCAATTGATAATTGTTGGGCTTCTTCAAATTGCGAGGATTATGAGGACCTTATTGCCTCACTAATTCCTTGGCCAAAGACTTACAGGATAATACTTTTAGACATTGAGGACGAACTAGTTGGCTAGGTCCAAGTCATGGAGGGAGACCATGGCAACATCCCCGCTACGGGTGATGGTAACGAGTAGCGCCCAGTTGCAGTTAACACCCAAGTTGTGGGTGATGAGATAGTTACAGAGGGTGTTCCAAGCCCAGAGGTTCCCAACCCTATTAGCTCTGCCCTTATTCTTGATCTTTCTGTACACTCTGACTGCTCCTCTGTTGGCAGTGATGACTTCGTTCCTAAGACTTCTAAAGATGGCCATGGGGTGAATATATCACTTGGCCTTGAGAACCTCTTTCTCAAATGGAGGTTTTCTCTAGAGGTTCATCTCATTCTGCTGAATCTCCGTTGGTCACACAGACTAGAGTTACTGAAGGCTAAAGACATGGCAGTTGGCCTCAGATAGTTGGGTGTTCTGCAGGTTTGCTCCCTGTGACTTAGACAGGTGGTACTGTGGCAGAATCTTTTCTGCCTTCTAGGAGGGTCCCCTTCTTGAACTGGTGAGTATTTGCTGAGGTTGCCCTTATACTTGTCCGCATTCAAGCGTTACACTTGGAGACTTTTACTGCTTTTAATGTTCCAGGCTCAATGGTGCAAACGGTGTTGCTAGAGTCTTTCACTGGTTTTGTTCGTGATCTTGTCACCAAGAGAATTCTAACGACTTCAGGCAAGTTTATGGAAGGTGCTGAGGCAAACCTCAGCGAGCTTAAGAGAAATGGCATGGACTTGTCTTGGATGAAGGCAAGGCTCTAGGTGGTTGATGGGTTTCTTGAGCAACTAGCCATGAATGCTTCTTTGGAGGAGACCATCAGAGATTGCAAGGGCGCCTTGGAGCAACATCGCCAAAACCTGGCCCGATTCAGGGAGAATGATTTTGCTCGTATTGCTCAGCTACCTCAGGATGTTGGTTTGCAGATTCCTTGATGAAGGGTCTAATATGAATATGATGCAGTTCTCTTTTCACTTTTTCTTTTCTTTGTCACAACTTTTCAAACATTGTAATCATGTTCTGGAAGTTTGACTTTTATGAAAAGTATGGATGTTTGGTAGAACTTTTGAGTTTCATTTCATCGCTTTCTTTACATAGCTTCTAAAGATAAGCAAAACTCTTGCCATGAACAAAACTTCATCATAGCTAAGTCTTTACATGGACAAAATTTTTACCAAGTGTGAAAAACTTTCTTTACACTTTGTTTAAAAATATCAACAAAAGAAACTTGCAACTGTTTGCTAATAAGGAAATCAAGGAAAGTATTCCTTTACATATTTAGCATTTACAGGGCCAATTCTCAACCTATCATCTATTTTCACCAACTTATAATACCCACTGCTGCTTGCCTCAACAACTTTGTAAAGGCTTTCCATCTTGGTGAGAACTTGGTGATTGGTTGCCCCCTCATAATCGCATCCACTGTCTTCTACACTAAGTCCCCATCTTTGAACTCCCTGTGTTGAACAGACTAATTGTAAGCTCAGGCTATGGACTGATGATACTTTTCCATTGCCCGCGAGGCCTGATCTCTTCTTTCTTCGGCTACCTCTTTGTCATTTCTTCTAATGTTTGGAATTAAGTGTGCCGACATAGCCATTCTCGCTGAGGGTACTACCAACTCAACTGGCAACACAGCTTCAGATCCGTACACTAAGGAAAATAGGGTTGCCTGGGTCAGTTTCCTCTTTGACGTTCTGTATACCCAGAGTGTTATAGAGAGTTATTCAGACCATGTGTGCCCTATTTCACCCATCATCTTACTCAGTATTCAGATGAAGGTGTTGTCGGTTGCCTTAGCTTGTCCATTTCCTTGGGGGTAATATGGAGTAGACTTGTAGTGCTTGATTTGGTAGGCATTTAGCAACCTTCCCACATGGCTATTCACAAAAGGAGTTCTATTGTCAAACAATATCACTTTGGGTATGCCAAACCTACAGATGATGTTTTCCTTAATAAAGTTGGTCACTCCTCCGCCGTCTGTTTTTCTCATTGATATGGCCTCTATCCATTTGGTGCTAACTTTGGTCGCTGCAAGTATCCATCTGTGGCCTTTAGAATACTGTGCTATAGGACCTATTAAATCAAATGCCTAAGCATAAAACGGGTAAGGTGTCTTGATATTGTGCAACTCAATTGTCGGCGCATATATCAGGTTCCCAAACTTCTGACAAGACTGGCATCTTCTTACAAAGTTCTTGGCATCCTTCTCCATCGTCGGCCAGTAGTAGCCAAGGTGAATAAGGTGCTCGTATAGTCGTTGTCCTTTTTGATGCTCTACCTTGAGGGCCTCCCTTAGCATTTCATTTGCCTTATCTTTGGATAAACATGCCAAAGGTGCCCTTTCAAAGCTTTTCCGGTATAGCTTTCCTCGGTCAAAGAAGAAACGGAGGGCTCGCCTCTTAACTCTAATTGCATCGGCTTTGTTCTCAAGAATTATGCCATTTTCAAGATAGTCAATGTATGGTTGTTTCCATTCTTCACTGCTTAAGAAATGGGCTTCTTCTACTTTAGGATAAGATTGGCATTTTGCACATTGCCTCTGCAACTCAGTGCTCTCTCTTTCCATCTTTGGCCAATAATACTCTTGCCTTTGTATTCGTCGGTATAGGTTGATATCTCCGTCTTCGTAGGACTTAGCATGAATCTTCTTGAGTCTATAGGTTGCCTCTTGCTTACCAAAACACCTAGCTAACAGATTATTGGGGCCACGAAAATATAGACTCTCCACTGAGGAGTATGAAGGGTGCAAGTTCTGCCAGTCTGGTAGTTCCTTGACCTATTTTCAGTTGTTGGATTATGTCCTCTTTCCATCCCTCAACATCTTGCTCTGCATGTCTCTCAACTAACACTGCCGGTGTTGTTCTTTTCTCTCAGCTAAGAAATATTTATTTAATTTAAATTATTACGTAATTTGTCTTTCTCGATAAGATCTTAAGATTCTCAATCTGATTCTACGATCCTATCTTGTAAATACCTCTAACGATTCAACGTAGCATTCCGATTTTAACAACCTTGGTAACAATGCCATATGGGACATGGAATAATTTTTTCATCATATGAGATTAAAGTGCAGCTTGTCGAAATCAAAAAAATTAAAAACTTTTAAAAAGATTGGATATCAGATAAACCAAAATTAGATTCGGGTAACCTCTTGCTTAGATATGTCAATAATGGGATCAAGTTCGAATTAAGATGTTTTGTAATCAAATTGGATTTAGATTGTGCCAAATTTGATCCGTTGATGGTGGTTGATTTTTAAGAAAATGTACTGAAAGAAAGTGGTCACGGTTAGAGAAGGTTATTGGTAATGGCAAGTGATTGGTTGTTGAGGGAGGTGAATAACGGAGAAGGTTATTCATTGGCGATGGTAATTGGAAGTGATAAGCAGTGGCGAAGTCAAGAAATTAATTGAGAGGAGACACGTATAATTGCAATTTTGATTTTTCCCCCCCATAATTAATAATAAATAATAACAAAATTTTAAATTAATATTAAGCACAAAATCTTAAACATTTAATACAAAAATTTTAATATATATTTTTAAAAATTGACCTTGAGCAAAATTAAAATTTTAAAGATAGTGTTACTTGTAACTAGTGTATTGTGAACAATATCTTATATATGAGTGTTATGAGATAGCATATAATATTGATATACTTTTCTCAATTTTTAAATGTTGTAGTATAACCGTAATATCACATCATTATCATGTGACATCACTAATCAATAATAAAATAAAACAATACATGAAAGGTGAACCCCACTTATCAAATATAATTAAAAATTCAGGAACTTTCACATCTACATCGTGAGGTTAATTATCTAGTAAGGCCTTATTAAACTATTGCCAAATGTGTCATCCATGAAAATAACATTAATTATTGAGAGGATGTGCATTACCCTTATTTAAAACTAATGGAAAATGTGTAATTTCACAAAAAAAAAAAATGACTTATGGGATCACAATAATGGCCTAATTTGAGAACTTGGTTAAAAGTGAGTTTTAATCTATTTTGAGTCACATCACCTTTCTATTTTTTTACATGTTTTTTTTCAAAAAAAGTTAGAAAGCAGAAAAAAGAAAAAAAAGAAGGCAAAAAGCCAACTTTTAACCAACTTCTCAAAACAAGCCAATATATGTAGGACTAAATGGTCCGTAAGTCATGAATATATAAGTATTAATGTCTCATATATTTATTTAAATAATATAAATAATGTTTAAAAAAAATCATTATCAAGCTTTGAGTCAAGCTTGAACTTGATTAATATTAACGAGTTGAATCGAGTTTGAGCTCAATAAATAGATGAGCCGAGCTCAAGCCCTACAAAACTCTGCTTGGCTCAATTCGTTTGCAATCTTACTTGGAAACATCTACAAGAAAATGAAACAATACCAGTAGTGTCCCCATTCATTTTTGCAACTGTAGCAAATATTGTGAACACCAGAAAATAAGCTAATAGCTGAAACAAGAAATTTTAAATAAACTTCCCAAACAATGATGGCAGTGGAATTAATCACAACAGTATAAACTGAACAAAAAAACAAAAAAAACAAAAAAAAAAATTGCTACACATGGGAGTACTGGATATTTGAGACCTCAACATCAAGTTAGGCAATGGCCCTGTTTGGTAGAGCTATAGGAAAGTGCTTATAGCTTATGCATAAACAGTTTATACCTTACAACTATGAACATAAGCTGATTTCTGACTTATAAATTAAGCATCTCCTGCCCCACTCAATAAATAAGCTGATTTCTAACTTCCAAAAAACTATGAGCTATAAGTTATAAGCTAAACCAAACACATCAAAATAGTTTAAATTAAGTTGAAAGCTGAAATAAGCAGTTTTTAAGCTGCACCAAACAGGGCTAATAAGTGACTACTAGACCTATAAGGCTAATGGTATGTGCAAATTATTTTTGAAGACCACTGATCTAGCTGTCCATACACTTTCAATCTCTGGATAACAGAGTAGAGTCGGTAAAAAACAATGAATTTGGTCACACTTTTTTAGAGTGAACAAAACACAAGATATAATTGGTCAAAAACTATGAGCCTTATATTCAAAAAGTGTATTGAGCCTACTAAAAATTATATATTACATTATTTTGCACTAATCAAAAAATGTGTGAATAAAATCAGAATCGTGAACAAACAATGAAAAATGTAAATGGATTTAGAGCCTGGGTAGTTAAGCTGGCCTCACCAATCCCTTGTAAGTTGAAAAAAGTACCGGAAATAACTGTTTTCTGCCATCCTACATTGTTTGGAAATGGTAACAAACTTAAAATAGATTATTCTAAACCACTTCAGAATTAATTATTTACCTGTAACTGGATTGAAACTTTCTATAGTTTCCATTTTCATGCTCTTACAGTAACTTCATTATTGTTATTTATTTTTAATTTTTTTGGCGGGGGTGGGGAGCAATTTTATGATAATTAACGTTCATTTTTCTTTTATTACAATAGAAGTGGTGGCGTGGATTGGAACAGGGGACAGGGCAAGATTTCATTCCCATAATGGACCACTAGGACAAGTTGAGAGTAACAGTATTCTATAATGCATAGTCTTTCTTGGAAACAAGTACAAGAAAAGAAATGACAATGAGTAATTTTCCTTTTTTTTCATATTTGCAACTGCAGCAAATCTCATGAACACATGATAAGCTAAACAAGAAATTCAAGCGTAATGGAGGCTCTAAAAGTAAAAATCCCCCCCAAAATCATGACAATTATAAAAATTTCATAACAGATTACACACCCAAAAAACAAGAGGTAAACATGATGCACTGATGCACAAGTGTTCTGCAAACATCACAGACAACTGCAAATAGACCCAGGCAACTCACCAGATGGAAGTGAGAAATTAGTTCAGAACTATTTTCAGTGAGAAAGTCTCCGAGAATGCTTTCTTGATTCAAATTGTGTGTTTGAACACAGACCTTGCATGTGCCCACTTCTGCTACCCACCGAGTTCAAGTCCAAACCCAGAGGAATGACACCATTTCCTCCTTCTAGTATTCTCAGCACCTAATAATTTGCAACAAATCAGAAAATATCTTCAGTTTATGGAATCTACCTATTTAAAAAAAAAAAATACATCGAGTGTAGTCCGCCATTGGATGGACGTCTCAGGTCAGTTTAAGGAATCTACCTCTCAATGCCAAAAATAAAGCACTAAAAGGTTAATAAGAAAATATGCAAAAAGATTGGGAATAAAATTAAGGTAGGAAACCTTTGACATCGGGGGTCTGGATTGAGGATCTTGTTGTAGACACAATAAGGCAGCATGACCCATTGCATGTACTTCCTGAGGCAAGTTGTGGAGTTGGTCAGAGGCAATGAATGGATCCAGCAACTGATATTTATTTGCTAGTCTATGGCCAGGTTCTGGTATAGATAAAGGGTACGAATTTTCAGCTAAGATGTGTTGCAAGTCAATTGGTTTTTGACCTGTAATCAGCTCTAACAATACCAATCCAAATGCATATACATCAACTTTCTCTGTTATTTGTCCACCATTGAAGCACTCTGGTGCAAGATACCTGACATAGAATGAGTTATGATCAAATGATCATAGTCCAAGGACCATATATCATGAGCATTACTACTTATAGTTGTATATTTGAAAAATAAAAAGAGAAAAAGAGAGTGAAAGAAAATGGAAGTCCTTCAATCTAAAATAGGTGGAAAACTGGACTAGTTTTTGGAGTAAAAACAAGGTTACCAAAAAAAAAAAAGAAAGTAGTTTTGTTTCCTCTCACAGATGTTGCTGAAGGATAACAAGAAAAAGGGTTGAATATATTTAAGCCCCATAAGATGTAATAATTACCCTGAAGTACCAACAACGCGCTCATCGCATATATCCCACTCGGTGTGCAACCTAGCAACTCCAAAATCAGCAACCTAAACAAATAAGCCACATAATTAGATCAATGAAGCTAAATTTACAAGACAAGAACAAAAACAAGGAAATATATAAATTAACAGAGTGTGACAATTGTGCCGTATTACAACTTACAAGGTTTGCACAACATGTGACGTTCTCATCCAAATGGCATTTATTAGTGTATTTTAAAGGTCATAAATGTCAAATAACCTAGCACTCTATGTTGCAGAAAACACATGCTTCTAAGTAATCCACTGAATTTAAAAATATAATGTACCAGAGGCTCATAATCATGGGTTAGGAGGATGTTGCTAGGCCGCAGATCTCTATGAACTATACAACCCACTCGACAATCTTCATGAAGGTATCTTAAGCCTCTTGCTGCCCCAATAGCTATCTTTTGACGTGAGTGCAAATCTAGAAGTGTTCTCTCGTTCCCTGTCAAACATAGGACTTACCAAGTCAAAGCATTGTGTTGTGCTATAATTAGACCAGGTACATAATTAATTGCATAAAACCATACTAGAATCAAACGCATACACATACACAGATAAAACACCCTGGAAGGAGGGGGGAGATGACTAGAGTGAAAAAAATATAAAAAAATAAATCATACCATTTAAATGGAAGTCCAAGGAGCCATTGCATACATACTCATATACTAAAACTCTGTTCTTGCCTTCAACACAGAACCCAATCAGCAACACAACATTCCTATGTTGTGCACAGCTCAGAACCCTCACTTCCCTGCAGAAATCAGTATCTCCTTGTGATCCAGCAAACTTTAATTGCTTCACTGCAACAACCTGACCATCTTTCAAGACCCCTCTGTGAACTGTTCCATACCCACCGTCTGCTATGAAATTAATATCTGAGAACCCATCTGTAGCTTCCTGCAGTTCTTTGAAATCAAACCGTCTTGGAGGTTTTCCAAAAACTGGTGCCTTATGTTGACATAGTGAACACAATGGAGGAGGTATTGAGCAAGTTCTGCTTAACGAGACTGCTTGTCTGACGGTTGAGTTGAAAATGTACTCTCTGTCATGAGTTTGGTTGAGCCCAGGTCCTACCATGTCCTGATTAAACTGTGTAAATGTATCAAGTAGAGTTCTGGTACTGGGAGCTTTGAGCTTGTGAGTATTTCTGTAGTTTCTGCTTGCTGGGGCCTTCTCATCAATAGCGTGATTTTGGGGAATCCATAACACAGTCTTATGATTACTAGTTACAGATGATTTTGGTCTTCTTGAGAGAGTAACTACCCTTTCCCTGTCCATGTCAAGTTCTGTAAGTGGATCATTCAAGTTATTTCGTTTATTACTTGGGCTATACTTTCCCTTGTTTGGTCCTTCAAAAAGTGGATTTTGTTCATAGACAAGGAAATGAGACGCCGCTGTGTCAGGGCTGGATAATGAATTTTCTTCTGTTGTTCTTGTGTAAGAAGTGCTTGGTTCTTCAGGGCTGCTCACAGGAGTAGAATGCTTCATGTTGTGCTGCTGCAACTTTCCAACATCCAAATCAGGTGAAGAACCAGCAGAATAGAAGGGGGTTTGGAGTTCATCTGAGGATCCTAGATTCAGCCTAAGAACTTTTGGTTGAGAACCTTTCATTACTACAATGTTACAGTGAAGTTCCTCCAAGCAATGCTTTTGCTCCTGTTTCATTTTTCTGTTCAGAACAACAGACGCAATGTTGGTTTAGTTCTATTCCTTGCCTTTTGATAATGTGCAGGTAATCATGAGTTCAAAATCTTTTGTAACACAGACATGGTTACCTTTGCAAACACATGTATATAGAAATGCAACCCAAACAAAAGCCATTAGATGGTTTATTGATTTGCAGCTACGACAGTAGATATATCAAATTGAAAAGACCATATCACCATAATAATCCCCATCAAGTGCCTAATCATTGGAAACTAAATAAAATCGTGCCAAAGCAAAAATAACAAGAGCTTAAAATATAGGAAGTTTTGAATTGGGCCATTGTGTCTATGTGGAAGAGTAGATATAACTAGTTTTAGTTTTTAGCTATCCACACTGAATATAGATTGCTTTGAAACTAGAGCTCATAATGAGTCAAGTTGGTTTAACAGTTGCAGAAACTTGGACAATTGGGTTGGAAAACAAAGCTCCATCCAAGAAGTCCAATTTGATGATTTATTTAAATCCAAGAACATTATGAAATTTCTAGATATTTAAATATTGAAATAATGATTGATCGATTAATCCTCGGTCAGGTCAGGTCAGGTCTGGAGACCTACCCCCAAGCCTAATTCATTTGAAAATACAACTGGAATTGGGGCCACCAAATTTTCATGACTGTCTGGTTATCACCTCTTTATTTTGGATGGAACAACTAGTCATTTTAGTCCAAATTTGAAAGACCTTAAAACCAGTATGGCAAGGAAAAAATAGCATCAGTGGAACTGAAAATTAATCATTGATTTTAGGAACGGTTGTAAACAAATAAAATAAAATAAAAAATGCAACATGTGGTCAAGTACAAGTTGCATAAAAAGTTGAAGAAACATTTTAAAATCAATCTCCAATCACTGAAGTTGGCAAACAATTGCATTTAAATGTATCCATACAGAGAGCATAACTACAAAAGCATTATCAATAGCAAAGTGTTCCACAAGTTTGATACCCAACACTGTAAGGTGGGTTCCATGAAAAAAATAAATAAATAAAACCTAATTAAAATGGTAGATAAGAAACAAGAAATAATACTTTTATGTTAAATTACTTGTCCAATACGACCCAGCTGGCTGCATTACTCTTTGCTTCAGCCGCCACCGCACCAGTAGGTGTACCTGATACCACCTTAATCTTCACTCTTGCCTGAAATCAACAATCCATTATAAGCTAAAGATATCAAAACAAAAATAATAATAATAATAATAACAAAAAAACAATTTCAAGCTGATGGAAATTACAATGAATCTTGTCTTCTCGCAGTTTGTTCAACCCAACAATTTTACTCGGAAAAAGGGAAATTAAAATGACCTTTATCATGTACTCACATTTTTATGGCACACCCTTCAAATTTTAGTCTCTAAAAGGGGAAACTGAGCAGATTGACAAAATTAATAAATAGAATTCATTTACGTTGTGTTTGGTTAGAGGATTTGGAAGTTGTGTTTGGTTAGAGGATTTGAAAATCGATTTGAAAAAAACAAAAAAAAAAGGCAAAAAGTGTGTGAAATTAAGAGAAATATAAATATATTTTATTCACATTTTATTTATCTTTGCCATTTCACTTTCTAAATCCCTTCTCAAATCCTCAATCAAACACATCATTAAAATTAGCAAGAAACAATAGTCGCTATGTTTGGATTGAGTGATTTGGAGAAAAAAGAAAAGAAAAGAAATGGAAGGATATGCATTTCTCTTACTTGTGTGGATAACTTAAGTGGAGAGAAATGGGAAGAAATTGAGAGAAATGAAGAGAAACTCATTCATCTTATAAGCTTCATTTTCAATCTTCCCAAAAGTGGAGAGATTGGGAGAAAAAAAAAATCACTATTTTCATAATACAAATTTTGTTTCCATAAAAATAAAAGAAATAAAATAATTGAAAATATAAAAAGATTATTTTGGTAATATAACATAAAATAATTTATTTTCTTTTCCCTTAATGAAATCTAACCAAACAAAAATGAGAGAAATTATAATCATTTTTTTTCTTTTATTTCCTCCTTATCTAAATAAAAATGAAAGAAATTATAATCATTTCTTTTCTTTTCTTTTCTTTTTTCTTATTACTAAACTAATCATTTCTTTTCTTTTCTTTTCTCTCAGATCCCCAAACACAGTGTAACACAGTTTATATTCATATAGTAGCGCAAAATAGTGCACCAGATCACAGTAAGTTGGGTAAATTGGCTTACACGTAAATTCACTTTCATGCATAAATAATGATTAGATGGTTATGTGGAGCATCATGATTGGTAATAAAGCAATAATTCATCTAAAAAGAGACCACAACCATAAGATTCTCAAGGCACATGCGAGTCGGTGACCCTCAAATTAAATTTGAGTTTTCTCTTCAATAATTTTACTTTTATTTATCACTTGTCTCCTCCGATCTCAACAGGTTCAGGAATCTTCTAAAACTTGACAGTATTCCAACCGAGAAATTTTAATTATCAAATCCGAATTGATAGGAGTGGCAATTGCGTAATTTAGGGAGTCACCTGGATTTGATCATGAAGTTGAAGAATCATCTGAGAACAAGAGTCGGAGATCTGAGATATACACTGCGGAAACTTGTCCCGGTCACCGGTTCCGCAATCTCCGGCGAGTCTCGGGAAACTCCACAATGATCGCCTACCTGTAAAAAAATACAATAATAATAATGCAAACTTTGTGAATCCAATGCGAGGCTTGAAATTGAATAGAGAGAGAGAGAGAGAGAGAGTGAAGTTCTACGAGTCTTGTAGTGACCGGAGGAGAGAACAGCAAGCAACGTAATGCAATCCCCTGGACGAACCACATGAGTCAGAGCCCAAGCTAACGCAGTCTTGGAGATCACCTTCTCTGCTTTTACGGCCACGATTACCTTATCCGCCGCCGATTCGACCTCTCTTTGCTTCATTTGAATCGTTTTGGCGGAACTTTGAGCCGTCAGTTTCCGGTAGCCGGGAAATTCAGGAACTTATGAAAGCCTTTCATTCATTTCAGACTCGCACACACTGGCTGTGTAGTGCGTACTCTCTCTGAGTCCTCGTTTTATTAACGGTGGTTTCGTTGCTGTTTGGCAAGGCTATTTTTCCTCAGACCTTAATTATATAGATGGTTTCTGTAATTTGAGATTTGTATTATTTTAATTTTTAATTTTTTAATTGTAACATATTTAATTTTAAACTTTGAATTTTATTTTAAATAAAAATAATTAAAGATATTATTAAAATTTTCAAGGATAAAATTATTAATTTGATAAAATATAAACTAATTTAATAAAAATAAATGTCAAACAAATATTTTTGAATTGTTAAAAATTATTTCTACCCATTAAAAATAAAATTATATAAAATTGATAAATTTTTTAGACATTTATTTATTATTTTATCAAATTAATTTTGATTATGTGTTTGAATGATGATCATATAAAATTAATTTTAAAAAATTAATCATGTAATTTTTATTAATTTTACATAATTTTATCATTGGTGGATAAAAATAATTTTAAAAAAATTAAAAATATTTTTTTGATATTTATTTTTGTCAAATTAGTTTATATTTTATTAAATTAACGATTTTACCCTTGAAAAATCTAATGATATTTTCAATTGTCTTTATTTAGAACAAGATTCAAAATTCAGGATTAAATGTGTCACAATTGAAAAGTCAGAGATTAAAGTGACACAAGCCCCAAACTATAGGGACTAGTGTAATTAACCCTTTAACTTATTTTAAGTTAAAATTTATAAAAAATTAAAATATGTTAAAATAGTTAATAAGATAAAATATTATATTAAATTTATAATTTTTTTATTTTTTCTTTCACAAATATTACATTCAACTAAAAAAAATTTAACAATCTTTCTAAGAACAAAAACTTCAACCTAATAAAATAGTTAAAAACTAAAATAGCCTATTCAAACCCAAACAAGGCCTATATATAGGCCTCGTTTGGGAAGTGGCTATTTTAGTAGGCTATTTGGCTTTTTGGCTATTTTAGTAACTATTTTAGTTTTTGTGTTTGGGAAGATGAGATGAATTTTATTTGAATTGTTGTATTGAAAAATGTGTTGAAATGATGTTTAAAATTAAAATGACAAATTTGTCCAAAAAAAAATATTTTTTAAAATTATTATCCAGGGGTAAAATCGTAATTTAGCAGTGATGGACATGCATTCATTGCGATTGTAGCTACCTTTGTCTTGATCCTATATTTCTTTTTTTTTTTTTTTTTTTTTTTTGAAAATCAAGAAAACATTGCTACAGTAATAGATTTTGGGCTAATTTCCAATATCAGCCTATAATAGCCCCAAACCGTGATTCCCAAACAGCGCCATAGTGTATCAACATTAGTTATGATATTATTATTGATTATATTCATTAATCACATTATAAATATCAAAAATTTCTTAAATTATGTTACATCATACATATAGCATTATTTTTTTATTAAACCAAATCTTTTTTTTTTTTTTTTTTGCTTCGGAAAGGATATTATTAAACCAAATCAAGTAATAAGCAAAGGGTATAATTGGAAATTGGAACCTTAGTTAGTTAACTAACTGCAGTTAAATTTGGGGCAGTTTGGAGTGCGGTGGGGGCCATGTCCTTGAAATCATGATCACGATATTCACGGTGAGTTATTATCGGGTGTATTAAATGCCACCACACTCCGTTTACATGACAACCCTATGATTTGACACCTTGTCCCTCGCACCATCTTGCATTCACTGTTTGACAGCGTGGTTTTTTGAGTTTAGGGACCCAACGGCGGCGTTGCAGACCAAATAGGATTAGTTGTTAATTATTTTATTTTAAAAAAATTGTTATAAATCTTAAATAATTTATCAATTTTGTTAATTAAATTTTGGTAGAAATTTTAACATAACTCTCTCGGTTGTTTAAGTTAGAGCATCTCCAATGTTGTACTTAATTTTTTATTAAATCTGAGTCAAAATTAACCCATTTCACCAAATCTCAAATCACCCACTCCAACGCTGCATCAAATTTGTATCAAATTTAGTGGGGCGACCGGTTGGTCAACCGGTGGTATAGCGACCCCGGTCTTTTCCCATTTGATTATTGTATCCGGACTTACGTTCCGTGGATTCTGCTGCTATATTTGTTGTTCTTTAATTCCTCATTTTGAGGCCTCGTTTGGGAACAGGCTAATTTAGTAACTTTTTGGCTAATTGGCTAAAAAGGTTGGTAAGAAAAACCTGTATGTTTGGGCCAACTTTTTGGCTAATTACGAAACGACGTGCAAAAAGTAGAGAGAAAAGGAAATCTTTGACTTTTTGGTATGGGTTGTTGGCTTTTTGGCTAAAAAGGTAACTTTTTGGCTAATTGGCTATTTTAGCCTCTTGCCAAACGAGGCTTGAGTTATAGGATGTGTTGGGCAGGTTTGTTTCAGGTTGGTTGGGTTCGGAAACCAAATCTTCTGCCCGATTTTGAGTTGCTCGCCGGCGAGGTTTGGTCGCCGGCGAGGTTGAGTTTTGTCTCTAGTGGCTCGAGCCAGGGTTTCTTCGCTCGAGCGAACGATTGCGTCTAGTATAGACCTGAGAGCAGTGTGTCTTCGCTCGAGCGAGATTTTCTTCGCTCAAGCGATCGAGGTGTATGTTTTCGAGTTCTTCGCCGGCGAGCTTCTGTCGCCGGCGTGCTTCGGTTGCACTGAAGCATCGAGTTCTTGGCTCGAGCGAGATTTTCTTCGCTCGAACGAATATTTCTTGTTTCTGGTCGCTCGAGCGACCATGTCTTCGCTCGAGCGAGCCTGTCCAGTTTAAATACGCAGCGTTTTTTTATAACTTTTGATCCAGAAACCCTAGTTACGACCATTCTCTCTCCAAACTCACCTTCTCTCCTAGGTTTGATCTATTTAGGGTGTGTTTTTACCCTAGTTCCTTCACAAATAAGATAGAGGAGAGTGAGGGCTTTCATTTAACCGGAGCAGTTGTTGATTTGGAGCGTTTTGGAGTTTCGAGCATCTTCCTTATCTTCTTCTTTTGGGTTCTTCGCATTAAGGTAGGGATTTCCTACTCCACGTATACGTTTTAATCCTAAGTGTTGGTGTCTTGGTATGTGGGGGGGTGGTTTGGTAAATTTTGGGGAGAAACCCTAGGGTTTGTCGTAGATTAATTCATGTAATTAATTGAAAGGGGGAATTGTGTATTGGATAAATTCATGAGATTTGGGAAATTTGAGATTAATTGATGTAGTTGGATATTTAATCACTCATCTGTGAAATTGATATTATATATGTTGTGATATTTATTTCTTGCTTAGAAATAATTGTTTTGGGCTATCGGTGGAGGATAGCCAGTGATTGTTGTAGACCTTGCATGTGGCATAGGTATAACTGGAATTTAGTCATTTATGTTGACTGTTGAATTAATACAGAACATTACTTGTATTAATTATGTGTTGTATATATCAAGTATTATTTGTGTTGCATATGCATTTGGTTTTGGAGGAGATAGGGGATGAACTCCACGGTTTAGGAGAAGATAGGGGATGGACCTCTAAACCGAATTTGTTGGGAGGAGATAGGGGATGGACTCCAGTAGCATCACTTATGTGTGTGCTTATTGATAATAGAATTATTTCTATTTGTTGTTGGTATGATACATCACCACCATGTGTATTAGTTGGGAAGTATGTAAGTGAAGTTGATTGTGATTGATGTAACACCAGCTAGTGTGTTTATTATGTTGTAAGAAAGATTTAACCTGATTTGTTACCCTTGTTAAGTTGTTTGGCCAGGTTATGAGTCATGTCGGTATGAATGGAAAGTGAATTGTGTCATAGACCATGTGTCATAGGCAATGTAGGTATTCGTGTCTTAAAATTGAGAATTATTATCTTGTGTTAACCATGTATCGAATACTAATGCTTTAGTTAATTCTTATGTTTGGTTTAGTATTTTTCTACTGGGCTGTGGCTCACCCTATATGGGAACTTCATTTTTCAGGTTCAGGTGGTTCACTCCCTCCAAGGACTTAGCTTGTGAGGAATTGAATTGGAAGACTTGTTTTATTTTTATTTGTTTTATTTGAACAATGTACTCTTTCAAGCCTAGGGCTTTATCTGTTTTTGAGTTAGAACTCAGTGAATTGTGTCCAAGTGTTGGCTTGGCAAGATGTAAGCCTGTAGGGCATTTTCTGATGTTTTATTTCATAATACTCTGATGGATGGACTTATATTATTGTCCTAATATAATGATGCATGTTTATGTTATTTATTATGGGTTTATTTTTGAGGGCGTTATAGGTGGGTCGACCGGCCGGTTGACCGGTTTGCCAATTTTTATTTTATTTTATTTTATTTTTATTTTTTGAACTTTTTTTTTGAACTTTTTGAACTTTTTTCGGGACGACCGGGTAGTCGACCGGCCGGTCGACCGGTTAGGCAAAATTTTTTTTTTAAACGGTTTGAACTTTTTTTGCTGAGCTGTTTGAATTTTTTACTGGTTGACCGGTTGGTCAACCGGCCGGGTAACCGGTTGGTCGACCGGATCCCCCTCCAACGGTCCGTAACAGTGTTTTGATGAATTCATTTCTTCGTCCTCAATCTGATAAAATATTTGATGAATTGTCAATCTGATATCAGTTTTGGTGAACAGTTGGAGGTGTGAACAATACGCTTTTCATCAGAATTTAAATATAATATCAGTTTTGGTGAACGATTGGAGATGGTCTTAGGTCTCGGTTGGAAACATGTTTTTTTAATAATTTTTAAATTTTTTGATTAAAATATAATGTGAAGAAAATTAATATGTTTGGAATGATTTTTTGACTTTTTACAAAAAGATGTGTAAAAAGTAGAAAGAAAAGAGAATCTTTAATTTTTTGGTATAAATTATTGATTTTTTGACTTTTTTAGTAACTTTTTAATTTTTTGACTAAAAAAGTCACTTACCAAACGAGACATTAATTCATGCCTAATTTAACTAATTTGGAATAATTAATCCCACTACTTTTACAAGGACCTTATTTAAAGGCATAACAAATATTCTATTTAGACATAATCCCAAGAAGCTTATTTCTATTAGTGGACATTAAACCTAAGACTTATAGAAAGTACATTAATGTTCATTTGTTTTTTAGTTATAGGGGATGAGATTGGATTATGATAGATGTGAGATTTATTAATTTTATATTTGTTTGCAATATAGGGAAGGTGATTCATAATATTTTGAGACTGTGATAGGTATCCATGGATGGAATTAGTAGTCCTCCATAAAAGATGGTATTAAAAAAACAATCCTTTGAGATTAGAGAGAGATTTATTATTTTACACTCTATTATCCTACTTAATTGAGTAATGCTAGAGAACCTAAAAATTCTATTAAAAATTTTATCAAATATCTCACATAAGTGTGGGACTCACATTGTGTACCTAATTTATTACTTTACTTGATTAGTATAGTCTTTTCTCAATCATTTTTTTAATTATTCCATCATTTTTTACTTCACCATTCTTTATATCAAAATAATTTTTAATATAAAAATATAATATTACTACCATATGCCTGTGCCTGAAGGCACGGTGCAATTAATGATGACATTAAAATATAAATCAAAATTAGAGAGGGATGTATTCAAAATTTTTTTTTCTCTTTTCAAAGAATAGGTAATAAATTCACGGGAAGGAGAAAAATTCCTAAATGAAGACATGAAACTTAAATGAAACACCAATTTATTAGTAACTCAAATAAATTTCAGGAACTTCCAAAATTAGGAACATCCATGACTCTCAAAATGATGTAGACCAATCATATATATATATATATATATTTCCTTCCTGAACCAATCACAAGTAAGTGAGAGTTATAAAGTTGTATTTTTTTAAGAATATGTAGCATTTCTGATATTTTTAATAAAAAAAAAAATCTTCCCAAGATAAATTGCACTTCTCTCAAATTGAAACACTTCCTATCAGAATACTAATCATATTTGAAACACTTCAATCTCCTTTATGCTATATTTGGTACACTGAAATGAGCTGAAATTAAATGAAATGGTAACTTCTTACACTTTCCTATGGAATGATCATTTTCTTATAATAGTTAATGATGACTCTCATTGTAATGAATTTTTTATTATTATTTTAGTCAACCAAATATAAGAAATGTAAGGAATGTTTGAACTTTATTACAGTGAACCAAACACTACCTAATTGATCAATTCTCAGGAGTAAAGTCTTGTCAATCAATCGTTGAAACCAATTGATAAAGTGATTTGATTTTCTAAATTATTATATAAATGAATTATTATATGGGAATGGCTTCTGTCCAGTCCTTAATCGAACTGGATCGTGCTGTTGGGCCCGTGGAGGCCTACCACGGGTCTCGTTTTAATAATCTGAACCGTTGAATGTGTAGAACTCGTCGAGTACTATATGCCTCTAAAAAATCACGTTGATCGGATATCGATAGCTACGTGATCAAAACATATTTTTGTCAACTGTTAATTTATTCACCGTCCATTTTTTTTTATACAAAACTGATTTGATCACATAGCTATCGATATCCGATTAATGTAATTTTTTACAAACATATAATACTCGACGAGTTCTACACATAGAACGGTTCAGATTATCAAAACGAGACCCGTGGTGGGTCCCCACGGGCCCAACAGCACGATCCAGTCTGATTAAGGACTAGACAGAAGCCATGCCCTTATTATATATATACTCTTATACATTTCCCACTTTCAACCCAATTTATAAAAAAAGATTAACTGGAATATTAATTATGAAAGATGATAGTTATTGTGTTATTGTGTGTGCAACTATAGATGCAAAAATAACTAAAACTTATTTAATAGTGCATGCTTACCATCTCGCACACGATCAGCACCACTATATATGCGAATATAATAGATGAATAGTGATCCGGTAAAAAAAATCAAAGACTCATGTTTCAAATACTAGAAAAAGTTATTAATTTTTTTTTTTAATTTTAAAAAAGAAGTAATGGTAGGCCATTACATGCAATAGTTTTTGATAAAATCACACAATATAAAATCACATCCAAAGAACAAACTATCCTTACAAAGGAAAAAAAAAAAAAAAAAAACCGACAATTCAAGAAATAGGTATTGATAAGAATACAAACATAATTCTAGATCTTCAATTTGCACAAACAAAATGATAAAATAAATAGGGTACTGGTACAAACATCCATCCAAACAATGGTGTTATAGAGATGGAGGCCAATAGATTTGCTCCAAACGATCGTTGTTTCTCTCTGATTGGTGAGTCCGATTGCCTTAAGTCCACCATCAACATTGTGCCCATCTACAATGGCTTTGTCAATTGCCTTGCTCATACAAATCTTCACACTCTCCATAATCTCCATCAGATCGTGCTCTATCCATCTGCAGATTCACAAACAAAACAACAATAAAAAAACAGAGCAATCACAGAGAGAGAGATAGATAGATAGATAGATAGAGAGAGAGTTCTTCATACCCTGCTTGTGGGTAGAACTGGCGTGGAGATGACTGAAAGAAGTGGCACAGGTGATGACTGGATGAGGTGATGAGCAGAACCATAGCTGAGGGTGGGTGTTTTGAAAATTGAAAATTTGGAGTGAGACTGAAAGAAAAAAAGAAGAGAATTTATAAAGAGAGTTCGATAAGCGTGGGTCTCTTTTTTGTAAGGAGTGGATGGGTGTGTTTTGAAATTTAATAAGTGGAAAGGTAAGGTGCGACAAATAAGATAAGGATGGGTGGTTGCAAAGTTTGTGACTCTTGGGCGGGAAATTCAAGTAGAGTGAGAGATAAGGTCTTCATCTGAGTTGTCCATCTAAATATAGAAATGAATCAGGACCATTAAAATGTCTTAGTAGGACAATTGTCTATATAATAAGGCACAAAGGTTTTTGAAAATATGTTAGACTAGTGTATGCCCGTGAATTAATAATGAGATTGTCTCTAACATATTTTCAAAAACCTTTGTGCCTTATTATATAGACTAGTGTATGCCCGTGAATTAATAATGAGATTAAAATATAAATCAAAATAAAATTATCAAAACAAAATGTTAAGATTTTCCTTTTCAATAGTGGTGGACAGTCACAGAGCGGAGGTGGTGATGAATCCCTTAGTTCAACACCCATTTTAAAAACTTTTTCAAATTTTCTTAAGTTTTGTGAGTAAATTTTAATTTCTACTATAATGCTATTATATGTATTAAAAATTTATCTCATTAAATTTATTTAAATTTTTATTAAAAAATTAAAAAAATTAAATGTTAGTATTTTATGATGAAATGTCTTCAAATTATTCTAATATCAAAGTTAATATTTTTTATTAAAATTATTAATTTTATTGAATTTATATTAAAAATAATATATGATATAGCGGTTTGGTTTGATTTTTTAAATTATTTTTTTGATTTTTTTGAAAAAATAGAAATTAATTTGACAAAAATAAACTGTTTGGTTTGATTTTTCAAAAATTGTTTTAAAAGTATTTTCATTTATTTTATTGGATTTTTTTTTTTTTGTATTTTTCTCATTTTTTTGTACTTTTTAAATGCACCTAAGATAAATATATTTGAAAAGTAAAACAAATTGACTAAAATATTAAAAAATTCTAACAATAAAAAAAATTAAAACAAAAATCTGTGCATTTTTATTTGGATTTTTGTTTTTTTTAATGAATTTTTTTCGTATTTTACTTTTTAAATGCATCTAATTTTGATATATCTAAAAAGTACAAAAAAAAAAAATGACTAAAATATGGGGGGAAAAAATTGAGTAATAACAAACGAAAACCAGTCTAAAAATAATTTCTAAAAAATTAGACCAAACAAATATATTTTCAACACCGATTTCAAAAACTATTTCAAAATCATAAAAAATCAACACTCATTTTCTATTAAGGAATTAAATCCATTTCATAAATCAAACTAAAATCAAAACCCATTTTATGAAGATCAAATATTATTTCAGATCCAAAACTTTTTTAAAAAATAAATCCAAACCCTACATTAAAAAAAATCTATATAAATAAAGAACAAACAAAACTTTAAAAAAATAAAAAATAAAAAAATCCAAACACATCTTAAGATTAGAAATACACAACCCAAAAAGCCTCTGATGCCACTCATTTTCTCTTACCAAAAGCCATCATCATCATAAAAAAAAAAAAACCAAATACATCTACCTCGTCATCAATCATCAAGAGTTATAATGTTTGTACGTACTTGCAATTGCTGCTGCTTCCTCGTCCTCAAGAGTTGCAACAAAACCGTTGATATCTCGAGAGTAAGAGGAAAATATTGCCTCTTTGGACTTCTCACTATTGCACCAAAATTATAAGGAGATGTTTATTTAGTTTTTTTTTTTAAAAAAAAATTATTTATTTTTGTTTTTAGTGAATTTTTTTTTTCATATTTTTTAAAAAGTTTTAAATTTTTAGATTTTAATTGATGAGATGAACTGAATTTTTTTTTAAAATTCAGAAAAAACAATTAATTATTTTAGCATTTTCAATTTTTTTTTTAATTTAAAAATTCATCTACACAAGATTGACCAAAAATATTTTTTAAAAAAATTAAGTAATTAAGAATTCATTAAAAATAAAAATAAAGAATTCAAAAAAAAATTGTAAGTTTTTTTTTAGGGTGATGATTAAGACCCTCTCTAATCACCACCCCCACCTCCCCCCACACATACACACGTGGCGGATGGTGATTGGAGAAGAAGGGAAAAAAAGAAAAAGAAAGTGACCAATCAGGTGAAAAGGGGCCAAGGGGGTGAGAAAAAAAGGAGGTCCAAGTCATTATTGCTTTTTTATTATTTTTAAATTTGAAAAAAAAAAAAATGTGACTTGTATAGTTGTTCCCATATACAGAAGTAGAGATATACTATACCAAATTCCACACCTTCCCAAGAAGAATGCAAGAAACTGGCAATGTGAGTCTTTCACATTGGTAACAATAACCTTTGCATCTTTTAGTCCATGTGAATGCACTCTCATGTACACTATATATGACTGTATTTGATATGTTAATAAACATCAATTAGATGGAAAAAAAGAAGGGGAAAAAAAAACTGTCCATAAATTGGATATTAAAAGAAACAATAAAAAATATAATTATGGGATATACATTGAATTGCGAGGTAAAAATTTTCAACCATACTGGGTTTCAAAATTTAGAGGAAGCCAAATTACCAGTTTGGCTACAAAAGCCAGCGTTTGGAAGAAAAGAAAGAAAAGAATGAATAGAGTAAGGAAGGGTGAGAGTTTTGAAAATGACATTTTCGGTTTCTTTTAATCCAAAATTCCTTTTTTGTAGGGAGTGGATGGGTGTGTTTTGAAATTTAAAATGTAGAAAGGTGAGGTGCGACAGATAAGATAAGAATGGGTGGTTACAAAGTTTGTGGCTCTTGGGCAGGAAATTCAAGTAGGGTGAGAGAGAAAGTTTTTATCTCAGCTGTCCATCTAAATATAGAAATGAATCAGGACCATCAAAATGTCCTAGTAGGATAATTGTCTCTAACATATTTTCAAAAACCTTTGTGCCTTATTATATAAATAATAATAGTTATACTAAAAAAATTATATTAAAAAATAAAATAGTACCAAAAACAATATGTTTATGAAATATAATTTTTAATATTAAAATATGTAATACAATTATTAGTTAATATATGCCCAAATTTGATAATAATGAAACAATTGTATTTGTGGATTTTTACATGGTTAATCTCATTTCCATTTCTCAAAACAAATAGGAATTATTACTAGTTCACTGGTTATCAAACAAACATGATTTTTCTTAGTCTCCTCTGTGATAACCCTGCTCCGTATTATGCTAATTAATCTTAATTGCGTATGTGATTATGTGTTTGATATGATTTTGAGTGCCATTTATATGAATATATGTGGTTTTGAATTTCTATCTGTTCACCGTAGGAATATCTGTTCAACTTACTGTTATAAATTGAAAATTGAAGGCCCTAACGGCCACAGAAATCGAAATTGACTACGCCATTGTGATTGGCGTAATTTTTAGAGCCTACGGTGAAATTTAATTGAAAATTGATTCAGATCAAATTAAATTGATTAAATTGATGGTGTAATGCTTAATTATTTAATATTAATGAAATGTGTTTGAGAGGAGCTTATATAAAGGGCCAATTACACTCTCATTTTGTTGTTTGAGGTTCAAATCAGATTTTATACCTTAGGGAGAAAGTGAGGCCGTTTTAGAGAGAGAGAGAGAGAGAAAGAGAGAGAGCTCAAATAGAAGGTTGATTAAGAGACTTGAGGATCTTGAAGATATACTCAAGATTTAACTAGAATTTGTGAAGATTAAAGCTCCTAGGTGAGTAAATTCATGGGTTTGAGCTTGTGATTTTTTGAATTCAAGATTAAATGATGATCAAGAACATGAATTGAATTGATTATGATGAAAATGAGTTGGTTTTGATAAATTGTAAGTCAATATACACATGTACATAAGAAATTGCCATGAATTTGTATGTTTGAGCTTGAAAGACATGATCCATGTTGAATCTTTGATTGAAGTTCATGCTTTTGATCATCTCTTTATCATTTAAATTGAGAATGAGAGCTATATCTCACATGCATGTACAATCCGTAAGAGTATGAGTTTTGAATATATGAAATTGTTATGTTGGAAATAAGTTTGGTGTAATTTGGGACATGCATGTGATTAATTCATGAAATTGAGCTTCATAATGTAATGAATTTGGTGTTGGATCATGTTAGTAAATGTATATGTGAAGTTTGAGTCATAATATGCAAGATATGTTGATTTGAATGCAAGTTTGAAGCTTAAGAACAATTCTGGATTTTCCAGAATTTGGCATGTTCGCTCGAGCGGGGAAGGCGTCGCTCGAGCGGGAAATACAAGCTCCCAGAACTTTTTGTAGACATGGATGTCCGCTCGAGTGGGGATATTCACGCTCGAGCAGGGAGCCATGTAGCGTGACCTTCAGCTCGAGCGTCCAAATTCACGTTCGAGCGTTAAAATGAGGCAACTAGTACTTTTGCAAACCAAGGGGTCCGCTTGAGTAGGGAAACCTGCGCTCGAGCGGGGAACCCTATTTTTGAAATTTTGTAAAGTCGAATTGAGCTTCATTTTCCATTCTCTTCCATCTCTAAACGCTCTTAGGCATGCATTAAGCATTGTAAATGAGTTAAAAAGGGATAAGAATGAAGCCTAAGTGGAATATATGAATTAAGAACAGAATGAATCGTTTGTGACCCATTATGTTCATGAAATGTGTAGGGTCAAGCATGAGGGCAGATCCATCGGCAGATCACTGTGAGTAATATCTTAGTAAAGATATTTTGAAGTATGTTAATTGTCCAATTGCTTATCATAGGTCTTATAAGTTTGTTAATTTGAATTGTGGACAAATGTTTGTTATGCCATATGGTTGGGCCAAAGGCTGTCGGATACAATTGATTGGGTCGAAGGGCGTTTGACATGAATGAATGAATGGACCAAAGGCCATCGGATATGAGTGAATGGGCCAATGGCCAATGAATGGGCCAAAGGCCGTCGGATATGAGTGAATGGGCCAATGAATGGGCCAGAGCCGTTGGATATGAATGAATGGGTCAATGAGTGGGCCGGAGGCCGTTGGACATTAATGATTGGGCCAAAGGCTGTTTGATATGCATGAATGAATTAGGCTCGAAGCTGTTCGTTTAAGAACAAAGTGGGCTAGAGGCCGTTTGATATGTTTAGGCTTGAATCGCCTAATGTACTAAATAATACACGAAGTAGAATACTAAATGGGCTCAAGGCCGTTTGATATATGTGAATCTCATTCGTGTACTTTCTTTATTTGATATTATCCATTGGGCTTTCGCTCACGCTTATTCATGTGTATGTAGGTGAGCCAAGGGATGTCCAAACCTAGCCTCGGTGAAATATGTGAGAAACAGTCAAGGTTTTGTGGAGTCAGCCTAATGTCTCATTGTAACAAGCCCGCGAGGGGACCTCACTGGGTTACAGTTCGGACTCGATTTTATCACGGTTCTTAATCTGAACCAAAGAGACCAAATCTAGCAAATTGTTTTGAGAAAACAGATTTTTTGTTTAAAGAAGTACCAAACATGGACTGCTTTGCCAGATACCGAGTCGCCACCTAAATATTTTTTATGGGGGAATTTAGGAAACCCTGACTCGGTGCCAAAGGCCATGTATCCGTCATCACCAAAGTTGCCTCGGCTCGGGAGCTTGGGTACGATTGGAGAAGATCAGCTATGAGCACCCCCTCTCGCCCGATCCGAAGATCGGCCTCTACTAACCGTGATATTTTGTTTTGAAAACATTACATGTCCTTATTCTGGTTATTAGCCTAGAATTACTATGTTATGCGCACAACAAACAAGTATAGACTAGATTGCCTAATTTGGAACAAAAAAATTGCATATCCATTTGTTTGGAAAACGCTTTGGAATTTGCTACTCACAAGTAGGCTAAAATACGGATTTCAATGAATTATTCCAATTTAAACAATCCAACCTTCACCCACAGGCATTCAAGCAGTTTATATCAAATAAGCATCTAGCCTCATGGTAATCATGCTATCATGTTAACATTTACACTCATGTGAGATGCTAAAGCATAAAGGGCTCACCTAGTACTCCGCGCCAAAACAAGAACATGTTAGCAATCATGCATGATCCAAGTCCATGTTTAAGTGCCTAATGCAACACATACGGAATGTCACTAGAGTAGGCTCGGCTAGTCTATAAATGATATGTGAAGATGCTCAGGTGGCATGTATTCAAGTTAGATTTGAAATGCTTATGTAGTTAGCATGATACGCCGAGCCTGGTGCATGCAATACTGATGAATGGATGCACGCATGCATAGCATAAGGTATGCCAAAATAAATATGCCCTAATACTAACCATTGAAAGCAGGTAAGTAAAAGGGAGAAAGAAGTGGGGGTTGGAAGACATGCACACACACACCCACACTTATTACAAATTTGCCCTCGCTCGGAGGAACTGAAAGAATAATACAATTTAACTAACTAACTAGCTAATTAAATATTACAGACAATTAAATTAATTAAGCAAATTAATTAATCTAAGAAAGCAGTAAATAGCAGCCTCGAGGAGAGGGCTCAATGCATGCGCGCTCGGTTCCACCCGGAAATCCACTGCCATGTTCAAGATATCTCTGTTTTCCCTGCTCTGCTCCTCTAATGACTGCCAAAGTCTCAGGGTTTGCTCTATGGATGCTAGGGAACACCACCGGCTGGGAGGGATGGCCACCGGCCATGAATTTGATCCATCAGCCAACAATGGTGGCCGGTCGACACTGAAGATGGCCGGCCGGCCAAATCTTTCTGCAGAATCTGTGTTTGACAGCAGCAGAGGACAAAACTTGGCATGGCAATGCATTTCAAGCAAATATGTGCACCAACACATCCCTTATCATGTTTATGACTCAAAGGGACATGAACCTTGGTTCTCGGACCACCAATCGCGCATTTCAATGCGTGATGGCCCAAGAGACCAAGCGTGCAACTTCAATTTCAAATGAAATGCAAACCAAATAAACACACAAGAAGGCTCAACCTCTATCATACTCACTTCAAGAGGTCTGGCATGCATGCTCATGCAATGCAATCCTAAGCATGTTGACTAGTATGCAACACGAAAATGCAAACAAGCATATAAGGCATGCAAGGCATGAGACGGTGCAACCAACAAGTATGCGAGGCATAATGTGGGTATTCAAGCATGCAAGCCAACATGTGACTTCATTCAATCATGCAATTTCAATCATGCAACAACTCACCAATATGCTACAACATACAAGGAGTGCATGCAACAAAAAAAGGGATGAACTTAAACTAATTTAGGCAACTCTCAAACAAGCCTAAAACAGTGGCCAAGATGCTATGGAAGTGAGGTCCAACACAGAAACATGCATGAAAACATGGACCAACATTCAAGCATAAAGAGCAACTTCTAAGCACACTTAAGAAGATGCAAACACGGACAATTAGCATGCTATGGAAAGCTCTGAAATCATGCTAAAATGGTGCCAAACCAAATGAACAAGACAAGCATGGCATGCAATAAAGGTCCAAATACTTGAGGCAAGCCAAGAAGACTTAAACCATGACTAAGTCAACCAAGCCTCACAAGGCCAAGAGGACTTAAAATAGGTTCAAGGTAGACCTAGACAATACCAAAGGAACACCTAGATGGCATCTAAGTGACTCAAATCTAAAAGTATGCATAATTGCCCAAAACATGGAGCATACAACACAAGCTTCCAAAGCATCAAAGAGGCATTAAAGGCAAGCATACAAGCATGTTAAATGGACTAAAATGGCATGTTAAGTGGTTCCAAACCACTGAAATGATGCAAGCAATGCATGCTACACACTCACACACTTAAGGCTACAAGTTAGCAATGCAAAGGAGCTATGCAATACATGTTGTGATTGACCAAAACAGCCAAGGACAGACCTTGAACATGGCAAAATAAACATAAAGGCTTCACAAAGCTAGGCCTAAACATGCTTGGATAAGGACTCAAAGCATAAGACATGTTAAGGCTAAAACAAGGCATTACAAGGCATGTATGCTAAGCAAGCACGGTGTACCAAAACCAACATACAACAATGCTATATTATGACATAATAAGCATGAAAAACAGCTAAGGCATGGTCAACATACACTTAACATGGTGCTCCCTCAAGAGGCAAAAATGGTCCTTTTCAAGGACAACAAGGATATGGGGTGGCCCTCCCCTTCCTAGGACCTCAAGGCACCATCCTCACCTCTGAAATCCCTCAAGATTTCAGTGGTGAGGAGGCCCAAACACAATGGTCCCGGAGCTCACTTAAAATGGTACAAAATGGAGCCTTACAAGGCTTAAGAGGGGTCAAACAACCCCAAAGATTAAAGCAACCTTAACCAACTATTTAGAGCACTAAAAAACAGAACTTTTATATGTCATACACAAAGCTCAAAAACAATTTCAAGGCAAGCAAAAATACAATGCAAGAAAGGGGTAAAAAGGAGCAAAGTTGTTACCCTTGAAGACTTTCTTTACAAATGAAGCTCCAGCAGCCTTCCTTGGCTTGAATCCACTCAAGAACTTCAAGAACAGCCCTTTGGTGCCTCAGCAACCAAGATAAGGTGTGATGGTGGGTGTTTGTGCACAAAAGTAAGACAAAACACACACAAGAGAGAGATATAGAGATAGGATATGAACAAACCCTAACCCTAAAACTCAAAGCTCTGAAAATGCTGTCTAAAATGTCCCCACCCCTCACAAGAGAGAAGAGCCTCTCTTTTATAGACAATCTTGTCTTGTAAAGCTTCCAAAGGAAGCTAACAAAATGGCAATCCCTCTATACACGTGTATGGAGGGGGTGATAGTGTATGCCAGCTGCCCAAAAATATCTGATAAAGCAGATGCACAGTAGTCGGCCGGCCAAAAATGCAATTGACCAAAAAAAGATAGCCGGCCGGCCATCTATAGTGCCGGCCGGCCAAACATTTGGCCGGTGGCAACAAAACACAGCCGGTGGCCTTAAGCCATGGTCGGTGATGGGTGGGGATGGTCAACAAGCCCTACCCTGCCCCTCAAAGGCAAAACACAAGTGTTTGGTGCAAAACCAGACACGAAACAGTCGAGTTGAGAGATCCTGAGGCAAGGCACGTAGCCGAGACCTCTGGGAACTCAAGACGAACACAAACATGGATGATCACCGAGTGTTCAAGCGGTGACGTCCAAGTCTTGAGGACGGTAAAAAATGGGGTGTCTACAGTTGCCCCTCTTTGACAGAACTCGAAAGTCATAACAATGACGGGAGTGATTGTCAAAGCCCGGAGACGACCCATTTTTGACAAGGCCAAAGACTTAGACAAATATGCAAGACAAACAAGATATGCGCCCGAAGGCAGGGCCAAAATGCAAGACAATGCACAAAGCCGGGCATAACTTATGATCATGCAAAGAAAGCTATAACGAAGCACATACAATGCAACAGTTTTAAACTAGCATACACCAAACTACACTACAATGCAGAAATGATGTAAGAGAATTATACAATTCTCAATACGTCTCACTCAGAGGATACAATACCTGTGCAGTTCGTCTGGTTGCACCAGCCTCGAATGAACCGTACATACAATATCGTGCCTGAAAAGAAAGTAAACTTAACAGGTACCATATTGTTAGCAACATGCATGACAATGCAAAATGAATGCAAAATGATACGCAATATATACAAAACTATGTATAATGATGCAAACGAAAATACAATGCAATTGAAACAATGCAAACGAAATGTAATGCAATTGAATCATGATCCAATCACGAGTGGTTCAAAACCACACAAATGTCAAATAGATTAATGGAAGTAACAAGTCCGTCTACCATAGAAAAGGTGCCGCAACCCTCAAAGTGCGTACACATGCAGAACTATGAGTGATGTAGATGGACGCAAGAACAAGCATTGGGTGGAATGACATAAGTGGGGAAACAACCCGCTAACGAAAGGACAACAATCCTAATGTTGAATGCAAAAATTACACTACAATGTAATATATACAATGGATATGGCATGCAACCAAACCAAATCTTGCCTAGGAAGGGCATGTACACATACAAGCCATGTCTAACACAGAAAGGGTGCCGCCACCCTCAAACCAAGTTCATCAAGGAATAGGCGCGTACACATGCAAAACTGTGCTTTAACGTGAAAAGTGTGAGCACATACCAAACCAAGCTCAACCAGGAAAGGTGCAAGCCATGGATGGAAGGGGATGCAATGGATGCATGCAAGCTACAATGCGACATGCACTGGAATGGAATGGATAGATATGATAGATAAGGCATGCAGGCCAAACCAAATCTTGCCTAGGAAAGGCATGTACACAAACGAAACGCGTCTAACACAACAAAGGTGCCGCCACCCTCAAACCAAGTTCATCAAGGAATAGGCGCGTACACATGTAGAACTGTGCTTCGACATGAAAAGTATGAGCACATACCAGACCAAGCTCAATCATGGAAAGGTGCAAACCACGGATGGAAGGGGTGATGCAATGAATGCATGCAAGCTACAATGCGATATGCACTGGAATGGATGTTTACAGAAAATGCATGACATATGCACTATTTACAATGGAATGCATGACATATGCATTATTTATAATGATGCATGACATATACACTATCTACAATGATGCATGACATATGCATGTGTTTATTTTTTTGTTTTTTTTTTGTGTTTTGTTTTGAAATGCATGACCTATGCGGTATTTACAATGGGATGCATGACATATACATTATTTACAACGATGCATGACATATGCAGTATTTACAATGAGATGCATGACAATGCATGTGTTTGTTTGTTTGTTTGTTTGTTTTTTTTTTTTTTCTGATGTGCGACAACGCGCGGCTTGAGATGCATGGAAATGCATGAACTTTAAACGCGTGGCAACGCGCGGCTTTTGAAATGCATGGTAATGCGAATGAACTATGCACACCAATGCACCGAAGGTCTTGCACCTTCCAAGGATTTAAGGTCTCCTAGACCGTTGATGGACAGGACGGTGTGACGCGCAAAATAGCATGATGCGTTAAACAACGCGAGTGCACAAGACAGTGCGATGTGCTAGACAGCGCGATTGAATGCATGCCAAATACAATGAGATGCGCAAAATAGCGCGATTGAATGCATGCAAAATGCAATGAGATGCGCAAAACAACGCGATTGAATGCATGCCAAATGCAATGAGATGCGCAAAACAGAGCGATTCAATGCACGCCAAATGCAATGAGATGCGCAAAACAGCGCGATGGAATACATGCAAAATGCAATGAGATGCGCAAGACAGCGCGATGCGTTAGACAACGCGAGTGCACAAGACAGTGCGATGCGCAAGATAGTGCGATTGAATGCATGCCAAATGCAATGAGACGCGCAAAATAGCGCGATTGAATGCACGCCAAATGCAATGAGATGCGCAAAATAGCGCGATTGAATGCATGCCAAATGCAATGAGATGTGCAAAGCAGTGCGATTGAATGCACGCCAAATGCAATGAGATGCGCGAAACAGCGCGATTTGAATGCACACCAAATGCAATGAGATGCGCAAAATAGCGCGATGCGTTAAACAACGCAAGTGCACAAGATAGTGCGATTAACATGATACATGCACAAGGGGCAGCTTTCAAGTTTTGTAAGAGACAAAAAGGATACGTGAAGGATACACCTTGCACAAATTCGAGTGCCACACACAGAAGACACGATCCGAGGTCAAAACGGAGGCCGGTCGAGCTTCGGAAATGCCATTTCTTGCACTATCTTGAGCAATGAAGACTCCAAACCACTCATTTGACCCAAAAAAGGTTGTAGGAGGCTCACTGGCCACATGGGGAGGTCACCGGCCATCCACCGGCCACCAAAAAACATCACCGGCCAAATATTTGGCTGGCCGGCCAAAAATGTAGCCGACCGGCCAAAAATGCCTAATTCGGGGCAGTTTTGACTTTTCGCCTTGGGTCTTTTAAAATAGGGTTTCACACCCTATTTCTTTCATTTCCCCTAGCCGAAATTACCTTCTCTCTCTCTCTAGAAGATTTTCCCCCATTCTTTTCTCCGCTTTCCCGCGTTTTATGCCTGTTCCATCGTTTGATTTGCGAAGTTTATCGCATTTCGAACACTTTCACCCGATCGAAACTTCGTTTCGGTGTTTCCTTTTCGATTTCCACTTCTTGGGATTTGTTTCCCCCAAGTTTTCCTTGATTTTCCCACATTTTCCATATTTCGGCTTTTCCGGCCATTTTCCACCCTTCCGAGGGTTGACTTTTCGTTGACCCTTCGCATTCTAGCTTTGTTTTCCTTTTTCGACCATTTTCCTCCTCACATTTGACATGGCTGACGATATTCCACAGGGCAGGACTCCCCCGGATCACGAGATGGATCCCGGGGCCGAGCTTCTACCTTTGAGCATCCGCCTATTCGACCCGGCGACCTACCGGCCGGTGATTCATGTGCTACCCCCTAATAGACTTCGCCAATTTCGGAGCTTTGACAGGGCGATGCCTCCAGAGCTTCTCCTGCGTGAGCCTACATCCCATTTGTTCTTCGGCGCTTCTGAGGTAACATTCCTTCCTTTGTTTTTTATTTTCCACAATGTAGAATATAAAACTGCCATAGCTAATTATATTCTTTAACTGCTTAGCTCAAATATACCGATGCACTGTACACTGTAGTTGATCTCGAACAAACTTGCAACTGATATCTGTTCGAAACTGACACGTGCACACACGCATTGCACTGACTCTGAATCACTCAAAGACACTGACACAGTACACACTGTAGTTTATTGCAATTACACCAGTACCTGATATCTGTTTTAATCTGAAAATATGCACACATGCTGTATTCGTACTAAACCACGTAAACACGCTGACACATCACACGTTATAGTTCACTGTGAGCACACCGACACCCAGTACCTGTTTGAATCTAAAAACATGCACACATGCTATATTCGCACTGAACCACTCGAACACGCTGACACATCACACGTTGTAGTTCACTGTAAGCACACCGGCACCCAATATCTGTTTGAATCCAAAAACCTTGTACACATGCTATATTTGCGCACTGAATTCTGAATGCCTTTCAAAATTGGTATTTAGCATTGCTTCGCAATTGTTTGCTTGAAAATAAGGAGATTCCCATACCGTCCGGGGGTATGGGAATATCGCCGCTCGAGATTGGTACGCAGAGCTACCCGATGTGGTTCGCCACATCATGGATCAGGCCGGTTTTGGTGCATTCTGCAGAGGGCTGTCTAGACTTACTACGAGCAGGCCTCTCCTCGCTGCTCTAGCGGAGAGGTGGTGGGACACCACCAACTCATTCCATCTTTCTGCGACGGGAGACATGACGATGACTCCCTATGATTTCTCGATGCTCACCGGCATCAGGGTATGGGGTGATCCGATCCCCTTCGACACTGATATGGACGAATGGACGGCTGCTCAGATATATCTACTTGGCGAGGTGCCACCTCTCGCTCGTCCAGGCTTCGTCCGGTATTCCTGGTTCGAGGTGCAGTTCAGGGTCCAGCTAGCTTTGACCTCGGAGGCTCCGATGACCTCGGAGGCAGTGGAGCGATACGCGCAGGGCTTTCTGATGTTTCTACTGGGCACCACTATTTTCGCCGACCGGGCGAATATCGTGCCCCTTTGTCTGCTCAGTACCCTAGTGGATGTCACTAAGATCCTGCACTATGACTAGGGTGGCGCCGCTCTGGCTACGCTTTACGGATACATGAGCTTGGCTTCTCGCGGCAGCAAACGGTTGCTCGGGGGCTACTGGTGTGCTTGGGAGGTACATTTCTTTTTCTGCTTTTCATTATTGCTTTCTATTATCTGTACTCTGTACACTGTATTCTGTACACTCTGCTTTTCACTAATTGTATACTATACACACGGCACACATACACTCTACTTTACACCGACTGTACACTGCTCACACTATACACTCTGCATAATACACTGTCTGCACATTACACTGCACAATACACGGCTTTGTTATTTCTGCTTTATTCTGCATCCCACTTTATCTGATAAGCATACTGGTATTTGCTCTGTAGTTGTGGGTCTACACCTACTTTCCCAGACTAGCCCCAGTGCCAGATGTGGAGACCCCTCTTGTCGTCCCGTTCTCGCGCCGCTTTGACGAGAGATGTGTGCGGAGACCCCGGGAGACGTTTAGCTTCTTTCGCCACTACTTTGACACCATCACCCCCGCGGAGGTATGTTCAACTTTAGAGTTTATTTAAGCTTTGCTTTTCACTGTATGTTTTCAATGACAGTAGATAACAAACTGTATTTCATTTTCAGATCACCTAGTAGCCTTGGGCTCCGTTGCCAGCGACGATTCGAGACCGATTTGCCAGTGCTGAGGAGACCTTACGTTTCTGGATTTTACTGGAGGGCCCGGTCTGTCGGGCTTGGTACCTAGGTGAGCGTTTCCTATGCCAGACCCTAGGGTTACCAGAGCAGATAGTCCCGATTCACCTTCCTGAGGATATGAGGGAGACCGAGAGATTCACTGCCGAGCAGATGGCTGACTACACGATCGGCTGGGATACGATCCGCTTTAGAGGCATCGGTGACTACAGAGAGTACGTGCAGACGTACATCATGCGGCCTCTGAGCGGTGGCCGTCGAGCTGAGGGAGAGAGGCCCGTGGTGCCTGTAGCTAGAGCAGGAGTGGGAGCCGGAGCAGGAGCATTGAGGAGAGCTCGGGTTCGTAGTAGGGGTGGAGCTCAGAGAGGGCGGGGGGCTGGCTGGCCTACACTGCCCACCTCGCTGACATACAGAGGGCAGGGTGTGGCGACCTACTAGATCCCCTTCGCCCCTCCCCCGGCTGATCACGAGTTGGTCGGTGTCCCCGACTTACCTCCGGTACGTATTATTGCATTTCGTATCTTGCATTGTCGTTTCATTTCATTTCATTTCTTTGATATTCCGCAGAATACTGATGCATCTAATACTTTTACAGGCTTCTTCCGAGTACACCTGGCAGTCCCTGGAGTTGAATGCCTCCATGATGGGGATGTTGTAACGGACTTTCGACCTCCTGGCCCTCTACAGTATTCCGGTATGTTCTTCAACCACAGTCTCAAACCATACATAAACTGCTTCACCTAATCTGATGCACTACGTAACTCCTGATAAACTGCTCACGGCATTCATACACTGTACTCATACACTGCATTCTGCACTGATAAACTACTCACAGTATACACACACTGTACTCATACACTGCATTATGTACTGATAAACTACTCACAGTATACTGATGCATTTGCCTTTTGTACTTTTCAGTCTCCCTTCCAAATTCCCACTGTAGGAGGTGTTCCAGCTGGACCTTCCGTTCCTGTTCGAGGAGGAGATGGAGAGGGTATAGTATTCCCCCACACCAAGGCGGAGCGCACTAATGTCGGGAGTAGCTCTCGGGCGCCAGTTCCAGATGATGATGACGAGGTGGAGGCAGAGTCATCGGAGGAGGAAACCGGGGATGGCTCGGACTCGGGCTCAGATGGCAGTGCTGATGATGCTCCTAGACCTTCGTCTAGGAAGAAGACTAGGATAGACCGGTAGCCCCAGAGCCACCTTGACATTTGATACAGATTTTTGCTGTTTTTCTTCTTTTTTGTACTTTTCCCTTTTTGTTGGTAGTTAGGATACTTTGTACTGCCGCAGGCAGATTTTGTTTCCAAAACTTATGTACTTGAAAAGATGATGAAATGAAACAAACTTTTATCTGAAAAAGTGTATACTTCTTTATATTTCGTACTTTGCATTGCATCACACCACATTACACCTCAATGTAAATGAAATCGATTTGTTGTCTGAAAATTGAACACTTGCACTGTAATAATCAGATAACTAACCAGCCAACAGCAAAACAACCCAAGCAACCCACTGCCTAATTTTGAACACACAGCCCTTACTCTACTGAGGACTAATCTGCACGCAGCCCATAACACAGTACTTGGTTCATTCTGCACACGACAAATCCTGAACAAACTGCCTAATCTGACAAGACGGAATACAAAGGCGGAATCAGCTGAGACTGAAACACACTCAGATACCCCAAAATTTTCTTTTCTCCTTTTGGTTTGCACAAATGTAGAGAATGACACAGCACTCTGAGCATAAGCGATTTTTGAAATTGAAAAAGAGTTTTTCAACCTGGGTATTGAGCCTATAACTGAACACAGCGGAAAAAGACTCAAACGAAAGGCACATGACTTAATCACAACGAGACACGCTCGGAAAAGACCTAAAACAAAAGTTGGGCTAGATAAGACAACAGACACGACACACGGACGTGTTTACAAAACAAGAGACCTCAAATCTCGAAGAGCCAGTTCCTCCGGGTATGTTTCCCACCCTTTCTGATTTGTGATTCTCACATCACTCGGCCCTCAGGCTCGATTTTTCTCTTAAAACCCTTTTCTTACTTTTCTCTCAACTTACACCTCTCTATTCTTTATTCTCTCATTTTTTTAATCTCTTCCTAAGGTGATTGCTGGATGAATAGGAAGTTGTGGGTTCATGCCCAACACCATTGGCTCGTGGCTATTCCTTCTGGTGACGTCTAGTCTATGTTTCAGATAGGAAATGGTGTATCTTGATCTGTTCCGATTTGTGCTTCGCACTTGGCTTGACACCTCGTTGTTTGGAGGATGTTGCGAGCTTTCATCCCTTTACAAACAGCTTCAGTTGTGCCTTTTCTGGTGAATAAAGTGCCCTTCTGGCAAGTATGTCGATGACGGGGGAAGAACAGAACACCTGACTTGACTGTGCCCCTAGTTCATCACTTTGACCATTTTTTTGTTTTGGTTTTCTACTAAAACAGTTTTGACCAAAATGAGAGTTAGATTAACATGCTTGTTCGATTTTTGATTTGAAATCATGCAAGTTGGGCCATAAGCACTGAAAATTTCCCTTTTTTGGGTCCAAAAAATGGTCCAGTTTTGGAAAATGAAATAGTTTTTGAGAAAATAGTCAACCTTAGTAAAAATGTTCAAAAACTATTTTTGCAAACGGCCACCGCTCAACGAGCGCGGAACTTACCCTTGAGATGCGCAACCTCGGATCGGAGGCAATGGAAAATTGCCCCTTGCTTGAAAGGGGTGCATGGCAACGAAAAGTTGCCCCTGGTTTGAACGGCGACTCATGGCAACTTATGGCAACGAAAAGTTGTCCCTTGTTTGGATAATGCCGTAGCATTTTGAAAACCAGTCCTCATTAGTGATGATTGCAAACGAATTTTCAGACATGGAGAAGATGATGACGGTCAAAACCAATATATGGACACAGTCATTATGATAGTGTTGGTGGCTAGACTTCAAGAGGAAGTTGACTGCGTGGTTCCGGTTGTCACAACCGAACTACCTGATTCAGAGGAGGCAAAGGTGATCAAAACCATTATATGGACTGAGATGCTATGAAAGCGTTGGGGGTTGGACTTCAGGATGAAGTTGCCTACGTATTCTAAACATGGGAATCAAGCCTTACGTAGTTTCGGTTAAGGTACACTCGGGTATTTTAACTTTCACTTTTTAGGCTCTAACTTTTGCCAAGGCGCCCGATGCGGGTTTTCGACCTTGCGAGCTTCTTTTCTCTCTTTTTTTTTTTGCATATATATTTTTGCTTTTGTATTTTTTGCTTTTGTTTTTTTCTTTTTGTATATATTTTTTGTTGCTCTAACTTTTGCCTGGGTCGTCCTTCCGGGTTTTCGGCCCAGCGAGCCTCTCAAGGGGTAAAAGTGTAACAAGTCTATGCCAAATGGTTTTGAGATTGAAGCCCTCTGTGTCCAGGAGAGTGGCTATTGTATTGATTTGCAGAAGGATCCATCTTTGGCTCTTCGAGCACATCTGACATTTTTCTGCCCCTAGTTCAAGGGATTCTTCTGTTCGAACTTTGCAAGCTTCTATTGACGACGTCTGGCTTCTTGATCTGACTTTGGTGCCTGTTACTTGAGGGCTGTTTCAAACCTGGCCACACAGGCCTTACGTGGCGGTTGATCGTTTGAACAGTTCGGATTGTAGTCAAGGCTTGAAAACAGATGGATTGAATCTTGAGGCTGAGAGTGATCCTAGGCTGCACAATCTTAAGAACGATTCCACACAGGTCTTCTTAGGACCGCGCAAAATATTTTGTTTTTGAAAGTTTTTACGAAAGCGACACATCGCTCGCGCTGAAGATAGTGTGGAACCAATCCGGATCAAGCCAGGGTCCTTCTCAGTACTCACGCTGACAAGCATGATTGCATTCATTAAGGGCTTAGCATGCCTATCTTTCTCTCAAATTGATCAAAGTTTTGCAAATCCCGAGGAATTCCTTACTCTTCGTTTTTATCACCACAGTGTTCAAAAAGGTTTTGGAAAAACTTAGGTCATTACAATGATTCTCAGGGCACAAGAAAGCAGGTGGAATGTACTGTCATTTGATCCAAATCCTCTAGCACAACTAGCTTAAGGTAGCAATAAGCACGGAAACATGATAGCTGCAGCTGTTTCATTCAGATTCCCTAATTGTAACTGGCTCCACAGCAGAGACAGACTCAAAAAGAAAGTAAAAGGGTAATTACAAAACAAAACAGTGTTCGAGGCGACAACCCTGGAATCACCTGACATTCTATACAAGGGGACTGACTCGCTATAACAAGACAAACCCTTAAGCAAAAAGGACTGACTCAAGACAATGAGACAGACTCAAAACAAAACAAAAGACTGACTCGACACCCAAGCCAGAATTTACAAAACTAGCAGTCACAAATGCTCAAAAATGCGTGCCAGACGCCAGATCCAAAAAATATACCAAGCGTCGCCTGCAGGTGGTTCACTTCCTGATTACATACTCGCAGTATCGGTATCCTCAAAGTCCAATAGCTGGGTAGTAACGGACTTGGCTGAGGTGGGTGGGAGAATAACCTCGTTGTCGATCAAATCTTGCACCTCATGACGGAGGCGGAAACAATTATCGGTAGCATGACCTGTTTGCTGGTGGTATGCGCAGTACAAAGCAGCATTATGTGTGGGAGGGAGATTCTTCGGGAGAGGCCTGGGCTCCGGGGGTTTAAGATGCCCTCTTTCGGCCAGGATCTGGAGTGCCTTAAACAGTGGCATGTAGAGAGCGTGAAAGACCCTGCGCCCTCGGGGCAGGTACTTTGAAGTTTGAGTATTCTTGCTAGACGCACTAGCGAAAGGCTCAGAGTAAACCGCTTGACTTTCTCGATCTTCCCGGCGTAGGGTTGGGAGCGTATGAACCGTTTCCGCACGATGGGGCCTGTCCTGGTTTTCTAACTAGCTGGTACTGCCTACAGTTGGAGCGGGGAAAACATCATCCACAGTCTTGGTCAGAACTGCGAATACTTGCTGTTTACTCATCCCCCCGGCTTTCAAAGCCTCGATTGCCCACAGCAATTATTCAATAAGATCGGTATCTACCTTCATTTTCTCTTTACCTCTGGCCTCAGCCTGATCGAGAGTTTGGGTTGATATATCGTTGTTATAGTTGGAGGCCATCTCCGGTTGGCTAAGCTCGATCACAATCCGTCCCAGCAATGGGGGCTCCTGGGGTATGAAATTCCCGGCATATGGTGCAGCCAGTGGCGAGGCTGACATTCCATTGGCGAGATCCGCCACGGACCTCTGGAGGTCACCTATCATCCCCATCAACTCGAATGTGATGGGCTCACGAGCCTGATACAATTGGGGTTCCAAGATCGGGCGCGCAGCGGGCGACCTGGGTGGATGCGGCACATCAACATTGGTCTCACTTTGCAGAGTGATTCCTTGATCTAATGCGGCTGTCATAACCACAATCTCTTCCGAATTCTGCGTCATCATAGGTCCACTGTTCCGAGCGGTGACTGACGGATCAGATATTTGTCTCACCTCAGCAAGGAGAACACTGACTATTCTGGATCAACTCTCAATCGAAGGGAAAACAAGCAAGATTTCAAAATTTCAAACGGATCAAACAGTGTAGTGAACAATCAGATTTCTATTATCGATCACCGCTTTCCCAAAATCATCGCCTCAAAATATCAATCGGATACCCACGGATATAATCGATTCGACAAACACCGGTATCGTGCCCTCAGTTCGATACTCAAGCCGCAACCGATATCGCATTCCTCAGAGACACACTCTAAAAGCACATAACAAGTAAAGAGCTAAAACACCCCTAAGTTGGGGTAGGGTTTCCCTGTCCTATTTTGTCAGGCGCTAAGGTTTCACTATGCACGCAGCGGTTTCAAACAACCTATATCGGGTAAGCAACCTGTCCTAGTTTGGAATGGTCACTATGGATTCCGAATATGCACTAGGTTGAATGGTCAAAAGGGTGTCCCGGTAAAACCGGGGTTTGTGTTCCCATACTGGCAAAGCCCGCAACCGGTCAGCCTTATGGCATGCTTTGACAAAGTCAAGCCTCCGGCAAACCGCTCAGGAATAGCAGATGGCCAACACGATGTCCTAGGCGTACCAATGCACATGAAATGCAAAGAAACACATAAGTGAAATCAAAACGAGATATGACAAGTTCAAGTCAAGCTCTCTAAAATCCTCAGCAGAGTCGCCAAAAACTGTAACATGCCCGCGAGGGGACCTCACTGGGTTACAGTTCGGACTCGATTTTATCACGGTTCGTAATCTGAACCAAAGAGTCCAAATCCGGCAAATCGTTTTGAGAAAACAAATTTTTTGTTTAAAGAAGTGCCAAACATGGACTGCTTTGCTAGATACAGAGTCGCCACCTAAATATTTTTATGGGGGAATTTAGGAAACCCTGACTCGGTGCCAAAGGCCACGTGTTCGTCATCACCAAAGTTGCCTCGGCTCGGGAGCTTGGGTACGATTGGGGAAGGTTAGTTATGAGCACCCCCTCTCGCCCGATCCGAAGATCGGCCTCTACTAACCATGATATTTTATTTTGAAGACATTACATGTCCTTATTCCGGTTATTAGCCTAGAATTACTATGTTATGCGCACAACAAACAAGTATAGACTAGATCGCCTAATTTGGAACAAAAAAATTGCGTATCCGTTTGTTTGGAAAACGCTTTGGAATTTGCTACTCACAAGTAGGCTAAAATACGGATTTCAATGAATTATTCCAATTCAAACAATGCAACCTTCACCCACAGGCATTCAAGCAGTTTATATCAAATAAGCATCTAGCCCCATGGTAATCATGCTATCATGTTAACATTTACACTCATGTGAGATGCTAAAGCATAAAGGGCTCACCTAGTGCTCCGCGCCAAAACCAGAACAGGTTAGCAATCATGCATGATCCAAGTCCATGTTTAAGTGCCTAAGGCAACACATACGGAATGTCACTAGAGTAGGCTCGGCTAGTCTATAAATGATATGTGAAGATGCTCAGGTGGCATGTATTCAAGTTAGATTTGAAATGCTTATGTAGTTAGCATGATACGCCAAGCCCGGTGCATGCAATATTGATGAATAGATGCACGCATGCATAGCATAAGGTATGCTAAAATAAATATGCCCTAGTATTAACCATTGAAAGCAGGTAAGTAAAAGGGAGAAAGAAGTGGGGGTTGGAAGACATGCACACACGCACCCACACTTATTACAAATTTGCCCTCGCTCGGAGGGACCGAAAGAATAATACAATTTAACTAACTAACTAGCTAATTAAATATTACAGACAATTAAATTAATTAAGCAAATTAATTAATCTAAGAAAGCAGTAAATAGCAGCCTCGAGGAGAGGGCTCAATGCATGCGCGTTCGGTTCCGCCTGGAAATCCACTGCCATGTTCAAGATGCCTCTGTTTTCCCTGCTCTGCTCCTTTGATGACTGCCAAAGTCTCAGGGTTTGCTCTCTAGATGCTAGGGAACACCACCGGCTGGGAGGGATGGCCACCGGCCATGAATTTGATCCATCAGCCAACAATGGTGGCCAGTCGACACCGAAGATGGCCGGCCAGCCAAATCTTTCTGCAGAATCTGTGTTTGACAGCAGCAGAGGGCAAAACTTGGCATGGCAATGCATTTCAAGCAAATATGTGCACCAACATATCCCTTATCATGTTTATGACTCAAAGGGACATGAACCTTGGTTCTCGGACCACCAATCGCGCATTTCAATGCGTGATGGCCCAAGAGACCAAGCGTGCAACTTCAATTTCAAATGAAATGCAAACCAAATAAACACACAAGAAGGCTCAACCTCTGTCATACTCAATTCAAGAGGTCTGGCATGCATGCTCATGCAATGCAATCCTAAGCATGTTGACTAGTATGCAACACGAAAATGCAAACAAGCATATAAGGCATGCAAGGCATGAGACGGTGCAACCAACAAGTATGCGAGGCATAATGTGGGTATTCAAGCATGCAAGCCAACATGTGACTTCATTCAATCATGCAATTTCAATCATGCAACAACTCACCAATATGCTACAACATACAAGGAGTGCATGCAACAAAAAAAGGGATGGACTTAAACTAATTTAGGCAACTCTCAAACAAGCCTAAATCAGTGGCCAAGATGCTATGGAAGTGAGGTCCAACACAGAAACATGCATGAAAACATGGACCAACATTCAAGCATAAAGAGCAACTTCTAAGCACACTTAAGAAGATGCAAACACGGACAATTAGCATGCAATGGAAAGCTTTGAAATCATACTAAAATGGTGCCAAACCAAATGAACAAGAAAAGCATGGCATGCAATAAAGGTCCAAATACTTGAGGCAAGCCAAGAAAACTTAAACCATGACTAAGTCAACCAAGCCTCACAAGGCCAAGAGGACTTAAAATAGGTTCAAGGTAGACCTAGACAATACCAAAGGAACACCTAGATGGCATCTAAGTGACTCAAATCTAAAAGTATGCATAATTGCCCAAAACATGGAGCATACAACACAAGCTTCCAAAGCATCAAAGAGGCATTAAAGGCAAGCATACAAGCATGTTAAATGGACTGAAATGGCATGTTAAGTGGTTCCAAACCACTGAAATGATGCAAGCAATGCATGCTACACACTCACACACTTAAGGCTACAAGTTAGCAATGCAAAGGAGCTATGCAATACATGTTGTGATTGACCAAAACAGCCAAGGACAGACCTTAAACAATGCAAAATAAACATAAAGGCTTCACAAAGCTAGGCCTAAACATGCTTGGATAAGGACTCAAAGCATAAGACATGTTAAGGCTAAAACAAGGCATTACAAGGCATGTATGCTAAGCAAGCATGGTGTACCAAAACCAACATACAACAATGCTATATTATGACATAATAAGCATGAAAAATAGCGAAGGCATGGTCAACATACACTTAAACATGGTGCTCCCTCAAGAGGAAAAAATGGTCCTTTTCAAGGAGAACAAGGAGAGGGGGTGGCCCTCTCCTTCCTAGGACCTCAAGGCACCATCCTCACCTCTAAAATCCCTCAAGATTTCAGTGGTGAGGAGGCCCAAACACAATGGTTCTGGAGCTCACTCAAAATGGTACAAAATGGAGCCTTATAAGGCTTAAGAGGGGTCAAACAACCCCAAAGCTTAAAGCAACCATAACCAACTATTTAGAGCACTGAAAAATAGAACTTTTATATGTTATACATAAAGCTCAAAAATAGTTTCAAGGCAAGCAAAAATACAATGCAAGAAAGGGGTAAAAAGGAGCAAAGTTGTTACCCTTGAAGACTTTCTTCACAAATGAAGCTCCAGTAGCCTTCCTTGGCTTGAATCCACTCAAGAACTTCAAGAACAGCCCTTTGGTGCCTCAGCAACCAAGATAAGGTGTGATGGTGGGTGTTTGTGCACAAAAGTAAGACAAAACACACACAAGAGAGATATAGAGATAGGATATGAACAAACCCTAACCCTAAAACTCAAAGCTCTAAAAATGCTATCTAAAATGTCCCCACCCCTCACAAGAGAGAAGAGCCTCTCTTTTATAGACAATCTTGTCTTGTAAAGCTTCCAAAGGAAGCTAACAAGAGGGCAATCCCTCCATACATGTGTATGGAGGGGGTGACAGTGTATGCCAGCTGCCCAAAAATATCTGCAAAAGCAGATGCACAGTAGTCGGCCGGCCAAAAATGCAATTGACCAAAAAAAGATAGCCGGCTGGCCATCTATAGTGCCGGCCGGCCAAACATTTGGCCGGTGGCAACAAAACGCAGTCGGTGGCCTTAAGCCATGGCCGGTGATGGGTGGGGATGGTCAACAAGCCCTACCCTGCCCCTCAAAGGCAAAACACAAGTGTTTGGTACAAAACCAGACACGAAACAGTCGAGTCGAGAGATCCTGAGGCAAGGCGCGTAGCCGAGACCTCCGGGAACTCAAGATGAACACAAACATGGATGATCACCAAGTGTTCAATTGGTGACGTCTAAGTCTTGAGGACGGGCAAAAATGGGGTGTCTACGCTCATGCACGAGACTTGTCTTCGCCTCTTTTGTTCTTTTGTTATAGTTTTGTTATATTGGCGAAAACATTGATTACTTTTGTATATAAACTTTGGGTTTGATTGACTTAGACTTGAATGATCCTGTATGTACAATTTATATGTTAACTTTCCTTTGATGTGAGTTATTAACGAATACTTACGTGAAATGTTATGAGGTGCATATAAGCACAGCTCTATGGACAAAGTTTTATATTTGCTTCCGTTTGGCCCCTTTACTCTGATGAGGTATGTCTTATATGGTTTGAGGCTGTAGGTAATCTTTTGATTACTGGTCGGTTAGGTCCTCAACCTATAGGGGCGGGTTCGGGTCATGACAGAGTGGTATCAGAGCACGAGTTAATAACTCGCACACTTGTCCAAATGAGCAATAAGTGTCTAGAAAAGATCTAGGATACATTCATGTGATAAGTATGAATTTGAAAGCATCGAGAATACGCTTAAATGTTTTAATGTGAATGATTATGTGTTATAAGTTTGTGATTTGCTTGCATTGCAAATTATTTAAATATGTATGCTCTTTAGTATATGCATACCTGTGAATCTTTTGTATAAACAATAATGTAAGTTTAATCAAATGGTGAGAACAAGAGTTGATGAGATAGATGAGTCTTCTACTGCCAGAATGGATAGAATGGGAAGATTGCTTCAGGAAATGGCAGAAACATTAAGGCAACAACAACAAGGGCAACAACAAGTGGTAACAACCGCATCCTCCACTTTCCACCTCCGCACCTCTCCGTGCTGCACTTACTGAGATGATGACCGGATAATAGCTCTCACCAAAGAGTAATGAATCTACCACAATTTCATGAGGGATTAGATCCATTGAAAGCCGAAGCATGGGTTCTCGGCATTGAAAAGTTGTTTGAGGTGTTTTCTTTTTCAGAGACACAGAAAGTACTTTTGGCCACCTTTACACTAGAAGACGAAGCAAGAAGATGGTAGATGTTAATGCATGAGAATCATAAAGACATTGACTGGGCAAAATTCCTGGAAGTTTTCTATGATAAGTACTTCCCTCAATGTATTCGTGACAGGAAAGTATCGGAGTTCATGGAACTTAAACAAGACAGCATGACAGTGGCTGAGTATGATGCCAAATTTATTGAGTTGGCCAAGTTTGCACCACATGTGATCGATACCGACTACAAGAAAGCGAGACATTTTGAAAGTGGGCTTCGAAGTGACATTCTAGAAAGAGTAAATGTCCTGAAGCTGGAAACCTATATTGGGGTGCTAGACCGGGCCATAATGTCAGAAGCTAATATAGCTAGACAAACCAAACCAACGACAGACTGGAAAGGTAGTAAAAGACAAGGCTTCTTTTCGAAGAAGAAATTTTTGAAGAAGCAGAATACGGGCTCCTCGTGCACTTCTAATTCTTCCTGAGATACATCCCCAATGAATAATATTTGTAGTAAAAGGCATTGTGGGGTTTGTTACCGTGTGTTAGGAGCCTATTTTAAATGTGGTAAATAAGGGCATATGGCCAGAGATTGTAATCAGAACAGTGGAAAATTAGCTGCTAGCTCAACGGCATCAATTCCAAAACCGGGAAATACTATGAGATCTATTACCACTGGAGATATCGTGAGGCAAGGGAGAGTTTTTGTGCTTATTCCGAGCGATACACGGAATGCTAAAGCTATTGTCTCAGGTACTATTTCTATATGTAATCAGGATGCTTTTGTGTTAATTGACTCCGGATCAACACACTCTTTCGTAACATGTGCATTTGCATCTAAACTGAGTAGGCCTATAGAATTATTGTCATATCTACTATGTGTATCTGCTCCATCCGGAGAATTTGTATTCTGTGAATCTATATATTGTTTTTGTGACATGCGAATTGGGAATGCTATTTTGTATATGGATTTGTTGCCCTTGAACTTTAGGCACTTTGATATAATTCTGGGCATGGATTGGTTAACTAAATATTGTGCCACCATTGATTGTGTGACAAAACGGGTTGTGTTTAGACCACCAAACAGAAAGAAATTGTGTTTGTGGGTAACAGGGTAATACCTTCACCTTATTTAATATCTGCAATGAAGGCATGTAAACTAATCCCAAAAGAGGACCAAAGCTATTTGTGTTATGTGTTGTCTGAACAATCTGTGAATGTCGAATTAAACAGTATCCCTATTGTTAGAGAATTTCCAGATGTGTTTCTAAATGAATTACCAGGGGAATTGGTGGACAGGGAGATAGAGTTTACAATCGAGATTATGCCAGGCACCCAGCCTATTTCTAAAACTCCCTATAGAATGGCTACTGCTAAAATGAAAGAACTGAAAGAACAATTGCAGGACCTGCTTGATAAAGGGTTTATCCGACCTAGTACCTCACCATAAGGTGCACAAGTGTTATTTGTGAAAAAGAAAGATGGAACCTTGCATTTGTGCATCGACTATCGAGAATTGAACAAGGTAACAATAAAGAATAAATACCCCCTACCCCGTATTGATTACCTGTTTGACCAGTTACAGGGATCACAAGTGTTTTCCAAAATTGATTTGAGATCCAGGTACCACCAGTTGAAAGTGAAGGCAAAAGATGTTGAGAAAACCGCATTCAGAACGAGTTATGGTCATTTTGAATTTCTTGTTATGCCATTTGGAGTAACTAATGCTTCGGTAGCATTTTTGGACTTAATGAACCGAATTTTTAAAACCTACTTTGATGAATTTGTTGTGAGTTTTATTGATGGCATTTTGATATACTCCAAGGATAGACTTGAACATGAACATCATTTGAGAACTGTCCTGCAAACACTTAGGGAAAAGAAATTATTTGCTAAACTAAAGAAGTGTGAGTTTTGGTTGGATGAAGTTATTTTCTTAGGGTATGTTATCAACAAAGAGGGGATTTCAATAGACCCACAGAAAATAGAGGCAATTGTGAATTGGCCTACACTGACAAATGTAACAGAGGTCCGCAGTTTCATGGGCTTAGCCGGGTATTACAGGATGTTTGTGAAAGACTTTTCAAAGATAGTTGTACCTCTTACCCAATTGACACGCAAAGGGCAACCATTTGAATGGAACGACGAAAGAGAATCTGCCTTTCATGAATTGAAGACGAGACTGACCACTGCACCAGTATTGACATTGCCCACAGGTACAAAAAATTTTGTAATTTTCAGTGATGCATCTTATAAAGGTTTGGGTTGTGTACTAATGCAGAATGGAAGGTTAATTGCCTGCGCCTCTCGGCAGTTGAGGCCACATGAGAAGAACTACTCAACGCATAACTTAAAATTGGCCGCAGTTGTGTTTGCCCTAAAAATCTGGCAGCATTACTTGTATGGGGAAAAATGTGAAGTCTACACAGATCACAAGAGCTTGAAATACTTCTTTACACAGAAAGAGCTAAATATACGGCAAAGGAGATGGCTTGAACTGATAAAGGATTATGATCTTGAAATCCAATATCACCCCGGGAAAGCTAATACAGTTGCTGATGCCCTAAGTAGAAAGTCAATAGGAAGTATGGCTTGTTTGCTTACTGAACAGAAAGAGATCTTGCAAAATTTTGAGAAGTCTGAAATTGAAGTGGTATTGTGTGAACATGGCGGATTGATAGCCGCTATTTCAGCCGAACCGGCAATCATTGATGAGATTAAACAAAAACAAAAAGAGGATGAATTCCTTAAGAAAGTGATTGATGAATTTGAGACAAGTCGGAAAACGGACTTCAGCATTGAAAGCGAAGTGTTGAGATTTCGAAACCGAATGTGTATTCCAGATATTCCGGAACTAAAGAAAAGGGTTTTAGATGAAGCCCATAAATCAGTGTTTGCTATGCATCCGGGTAACAATAAGATATATCGGGATTTGAAACAAAGTTATTGATGGCCTAAAATGAGAAAGGAAATTGCAGAATATGTATCCAAATGTCTTCAATGTCAGCAAGTGAAAGCTGAACATCAGAAACCCGGGGGGCTTCTTCAACCTCTCCCTCTTCCTGAATGGAAGTGGGAGCATGTGACTATGGACTTCGTTGTTGGTCTACCTCGGACTCCTCGAGGTATGGATTTTATTTGGGTTGTAGTTGATAGACTGACTAAATCTACACATTTTCTACCTGTTAGAACTACATTTGATGCTTATAGACTGGCTACTATATATATCGATGATATTGTTCGTTTACACGGAGTTTCAGTATCTATTGTTTCGGATAGAGATCCGAAATTTGTGTCTATATTGTGGAAAAGTTTGCAAAGGGCTATAGGGACAGATTTGAGATTTAGTACCGCTTTCCACCCACAGATAGATGGACAATCAGAACGGACAATACAGACTTTGGAAGATATGCTAAGGATGTGTGCCTTGGATTTTCAAGGGAATTGGGAAGACTATTTGCCATTAGCAGAGTTTGCATATAATAACAGCTTCCACTCTAGCATCGGTATGGCACCATACGAGGCTTTGTATGGTAGAAGGTGTAGATTACCAATTTGTTGGACAGAAGTCGGGGATAGAGCTTTACTTGGGCCTGAAATTGTGCAAGACACTTCTGAGAAGATCAAAATAATCCAACAGAGGCTCAAAACAGCTCAGGATCGACAAAAGAATTATGCAGATGTTCGAAGAAGACCTCTCGAGTATGAGGTTGGTGACCATGTGTTTATCCGTGTGACTCCAATGAAAGGCCAAGTGAGGTTTGGAAAAAAGGGTAAGTTGTCGCCCCGTTACATTGGGCCGTTTCAAATTCTGGAAAAGCTTGGTCCAATCGCTTATCGAGTCGCTTTGCCATCGGGATTCGAACAAATCCATAATGTGTTTCATGTATCAATGTTGAGGGGTTATCTTCGAGATCCGTTTCAGGTGATTGATTATCACCGGGTAGCTCTTGATGAAAATATGGAATATGCCGAATGGCCGGAATGAATCATTGACCAGCAAGTGAAACAATTGAGAAGCAAGTCCATCCTAATGGTGCAAGTGGAATAAAAAGAACACTATGGGACGGATGCTACCTGGGAAAAAGAAGATGAAATGCAACTATGCAATCCATATTTGTTTCCTGACGAAGGTAAAATAAGTTTGGAGGACCAAACTTCCTAAAGGGGGGAAGACCGTGATAACCCTGCTCCGTATTATGCTAATTAATCTTAATTGCGTATGTGATTATGAGTTTGATATGATTTTGAGTGCCATTTATATGAATATATGTGGTTTTGAATTTCTATCTGTTCACCGTAGGAATATCTGTTCAACTTATTGTTATAAACTGAAAATTGAAGGCCCTATCGGCCACAGAAATCGAAATTGACTATGCCATTGTGATTGGCATAATTTTTAGAGCCTACGGTGAAATTTAATTGAAAATTGATTTGGATCAAATTAAATTGATTAAATTGATGGTGTAATGCTCAATTATTTAATATTAATGAAATATGTTTGAGAGGAGCTTATATAAAGAGCCAATTACACTCTCATTTTGTTGTTTGAGGCTCAAATCAGATTTTATACCTTAGGGAGAGAGTGAGGCCGGCTTAGAGAGAGAGAGAGAGAGAGAGAGAGAGAGAGAGAGCTCAAATTGAAGGTTGATCAAGAGACTTGAGGATCTTGAAGATACGCTCAAGATTTAACTAGAATTTGTGAAGATTAAAGCTCCTAGGTGAGTAAATTCATGGGTTTGAGCTTGTGATTTTGTGAATTCAAGATTAAATGGTGATCAAGAACATGAGTTAAATTGATTATGATGAAAATGAGTTGGTTTTGATAAATTGTAAGTCAATATATACATGCATATAGGAAATTGCCATGAATTTGTATGTTTGAGCTTGAAAGACATGATCCATGTTGAATCTTTGATTGAAGTTCATGCTTTTGATCATCTCTTCATCATTTAAATTGAGAATGAGAGCTATATCTCACATGCATGTACAATTCATAAGAGTATGAGTTTTGAATACATGAAATTGTTATGTTGGAAATAAGTTTGGTGTAATTTGGGACATGCATGTGATTAATTCATGAAATTGAGCTTCATAATGTAATGAATTTGGTGTTGGATCATGTTAGTAAATGTATATGTGAAGTTTGAGTCATAATATGTAAGATATGTTGATTTGAATGCAAGTTTGAAGCTCAAGAACAATTCTGGATTTTCCAGAATTTGGCATGTCCGCTCGAGCGGGGAAGGCGCTGCTCGAGCGGGAAATACGAGCTCCCAGAACTTTTTGCAGACATGGATGTTCGCTCGAGTGGGGATATTCACGCTCGAGCGGGGAGCCATGTAGCCTGACCTTTAGCTTGAGCGTCCGAATTCACGCTCGAGCGTTAAAATGAGGCAACCAGTACTTTTGCAGACCAAAGGGGTCCGCTCGAGCAGGGAAACCTGTGCTCGAGCGGGGAATCCTGTTTTTGAAATTTTGTAAAATCGAATTGAGCTTCATTTTCCGTTCTCTTCCATCTCTAAACACTCTTAGGCATGCATTAAGCATTGTAAATGAGTTAAAAAGAGATAAGAATGAAGCCTAAGTGGAATATATGAATTAAGAACGGAATGAATCGTTTGTGACCCAATATGTTCATGAAATGTGTAGGGTCAAGCACGAGGGCAAATCCACTGGCAGATCACTGTGAGTTCTTAGTAAAGATATTTTGAAGTATGTTAATTGTTCAATTGCTTATCATAAGTCTTATAAGTTTGTTAATTTGAATTGTGGACAAATGTTTGTTATGCCATATAGTTGGGCCAAAGGCCGTCGGATACAATTGATTGGGCCGAAGGGCGTTTGACATAAATGAATGAATGAGCCAGAAGCCGTCGGATATGAGTGAATAGGGCAATGAATGGGCCAGAGGCTGTCGAATATGAGTGAATGGGCCAATGAATGGGCCAGAGGTCGTTGGATATGAATAAATAGGCCAATGAATGGGCCAGAGGCTATTGGATATGAATGAATGGGCCAGAGGCCGTTGGATATGAATGAATGGGTCAATGAGTGGACCGGAGGCCGTTGGACATGAATGATTGGGCCAAAGGCCGTTTGATATACATGAATGAATTAGGCTCGAGGCCGTTCGTTTAAGAACAAAGTGGGCCAGAGGCCGTTTGATATGTTCAGGCTTGAATCGCCTAATGTACTGAATAATACACGAAATAGAATACTAAATGGGCTTAAGGCCATTTGATATATGTGAATCTCATTCGTGTACTTTCTTTATTTGATATTATTCACTAAACTTTCGCTCACGCTCATTCATATGTATATAGGTGAGCCAAGGGATGTCCAAACCCATCCTCGGTGAAATATGTGAGAAACAGTCAAGGTTTTGAGGAGTCAGCCCAACGTCTCACGCACGAGACTTGTCTTCGCCTCTTTTGTTCTTTTGTTATAGTTTTGTTATGTTGGTGAAAACATTGATTACTTTTGTATATAAACTTTGGGTTTGATTGACTTAGACTTGAATGATCCTGTATGTATAGTTTATATGTTAACTTTCCTTTGATGTGAGTTATTAACGAATACTTACGTGAAATGTTATGAGGTGCATATAAGCACAGCTCTATGGACAAAATTTTAAATTTGCTTCTATTTGGCCCTTTTACTCTGATGAGGTATGTCTTATATGGTTTGAGGCCATAGGTAATCTTTTGATTACTGGCTGGTTATGTCCTTAACCCATAGGGACGGGTTCGGGTCATGACATCCTCACTGGCAGTTCTCTCATTAACAGTCCATTAATTAATAATCTCCTTACTAACAATTACACCCAACTTACCTCTGAAAATAAACGGACCCTTAAACTCTAAGTTTTATCCACTAGACTAAAGTTTTATCCGTTAGACCAACCCTTGAGGTTGTTTGCCCCCAAAGAGTAGTTGATTGTTTTTTTTTTTTTTTTTTTTTTTTTTTTTAAGGGGGAGAATGTAAGTGTTATTGGACTGTGAAGAGTTTTAGTATGTTTAGACTTGTTTATTAAGATTTCAGAATGTTTAAATTCGAGATCGAACTCAATAAAAATTTAACGAACTAAACTCGAGCCAAACTCGAGTCGGGTAAAAGAAATTATAAATTTATACTTCCTTATGAAACTAAAATTGCAATAAAAAATTTGATTATACAATTAGGAAAATGTTTGAGGCCCTTAATAAAATTCTAACAATTACACCTACAATGATGTGAAATGATAGGTATTAATTTTTTATTTGTCACATACTCAATTATGTGAGGCCCTACGTTTTTGTCACATCATTCGGAGTACATTTGAGAGTCTCATATGTGGATTTCTAATATCACTCATACAATTATATATACAATATATAAATATAGTTAAAAAAGTCAATATTTTATCAAAATAATAATATTTGCCACAACTATTATATAAATGTATTATCTATAGTTAGTTATTATTTACATTATTTAGATACATAAATAGCATATTTATCATATTTTTACATTATTTAATATATAAATAATATATTTATTCTATTATTTAAATAAATGTTAAACGAACCAACTTTTAGTATGTTTAGATTTATTTATTAAAATTTTAACGAGTTCGAATTTGAGTTTGAATTGAATAAAAATTTAATGAACTGAGTTCTAACAAACCCTTACTAAGCCGAGATTGAGATTGTTCATGAACAACTCTGTTTATTTACAGAAAATATCACATTAACTATCACATAATATAAAAAATATATTATTATATTGAGATTTGGGTTTGAATAAGAGTCGTGAGTTATATATAATAAAATATTTTCCTTCCATGTGGCTGTTGTTAATGTGTTATTTTCTGTCTAATTTTGGATGTAAGTTAGTTTTTTGAGCAAATTGAGAAAAACTTAAAATTTAAAAGGCCAAATTGAAAAAACATAAAATTTAAGGATCAAAGTGAGAAAATGACCAAACACAAAAGGGATAAAATATAAATTACTCTATTTTAGAAAAATGTTTGAGATTATAAAAAAATTTTAAAATTCTACTTACAATAATAATGGAATATGTGTTAACTTTTGACTTGCTACCTATTTAATAATATAGGCACCCAAACCCTTTAGAGTGAAAAGTTCTATAGAGTGTGATTGCGTCGTTTTGCCTAAGGCCAAATAAAGGGTTGTTTGGGGTATTTTAAATAAGTGTATTTTTTTTATTTTTTTGAACTAAAAAATTTTAAAAAAAAAATATGAATGTTTGGGTTAATTTTTTGATTTTTTATAAAAAAAATATGTATTAAAAAATTGTATAAATTAGTGTGTAGGAGAAAATTAATATTAGGAATTGTACAGTCGTAATTTTTGATTTTTGATGAATAATGATAACTTTTTAACTTTTTAAATAATTTTTTGACTTTTTGATAACTTGTCAAACTTAATCTACATAAATAAATAACAAAAAATCAAAAAACGAACCAAGAGAGAGAGAATTCGTCGGCAGTAGCCACCCTTCCCCCCAACTCATCATCGCCAGCGACAGCCACCCTTTCTCTCACCTTGTTGACCACTGCAAGTCCCACCCTCCTCTGATTAGCCATACAACAACCGCCTTGAAATAAAAAAAAAAATTTAAGTGAGAGTCCACGTAAATTGGAAAATGATTTTTTTTTTATTTTTATAGTGATTTTGACTTTTAATTAAAATATGTTTAGAATTTTTTTTTAAAATTTTTTGTGAAAAATGTTCAAAAATTAGAGTCAATAGAAATGAATATTTGATTATTATTATTTTTTTAATATAATTTTTATTTTTCTAACTTTAAAATTTTTTTTGACTTTTTAATTAAAATTGTGTCATCCTTAACCTTAGATTTTAAGATAAATTACAAACACATCATCTGAAATTTGATTAAAATTTGAATTACCTTCAGAGTTCTAGAAATTATATTTCACCCCCTTAAATGTCTAATTTCACAACAAATCGTCCATTTTATTAATAAATTATGAAATCAATTAATAGTTTTTAATGATGTTAAAAATATGTTTCAATTAATAATTTAGATAATTTTATTATTATATAGGAGAACAATAATAAATTTCATTTTCTTAATTAATTTCATTAAATAAATTTTTTAAAAAGAGGATATTTATAATTTTCTAAATCACAAAGAATAATTTATATTTTAAACAATTTTCAAATAATGTATTTATAACTTATTCTAGTTTTTATATTTTAAATAATTTTTTATTCTTCTTTCTTTGGTTGGTAGATTCACTCTTCTGGTTTTTTAATAATTGTATAATTGGACATGTAAACCCCGTGAGCAAACTAAAAGTGATTGTAAAGTTAAAAATGAAGAGATAGTTCGGTTTAGTTTACTCTATTGAGTCTATTTTTGAATTCTTTTGTCGATAATTTGAATTGTTCAAATTTTAAGATTTATTAGGTATATTATTCATGTAAAAAATCATATCAATCAGATAATGATGCTATATATTTAGATCACTTTTGTCTAAAAACAATAAATGATCAGAAAATTAAGAATTCATAAAAAAGTGATCTGAATACATAGTATTCGTTATCTAATCAATGTGATTTTTTTTACCAAGATAATATACATAATAAATTTTAAATATGAGTGATTTGAATTATCAAAAAAAAATTTGAAAATAAAGAGTTGTTTGGGCTATCCTAAATAAGTGCATTTTTTGTCTTTTTGAACTAAAAAATTGAAGAAAAAAATATGGATGTTTGGGTTAACTTTTTGACTTTTTATGAAAAAATGTGTATTAAAAAATTGTATAAATTAGTGTGTAAGGAAAAATTAAGATTGGGAGTTGTGCAGCCGTAATTTTTGACCTTTAGTGAATAATGATAACTTTTTAACTTTTTTTCAACTCGCCAAATTTAGCCTAAATCTAATGAGTCAGATTGAATCTTCCGATCCAGATCGTGGACTGAGGCAAGCCACTGCCTTAAAAATAATATCTTAACGAGTGATATGTCATGAGTTCGGATCCTCGGCCGCCATACCCTGCAACCCTTCTTGCAGTGCCCAAAAACGACGTCGTTTTGGGACCAATTTTCCAAAAAAAAAAAAAAGAGGAAAAACACAGAACGAGCAAAACAGAACACACAGAGAGAGAGAGAAAAGCTTCAAAGTGTTTGCCTACCCAAGTTGAGTCCAAATTAGGAGTGTACACGGTTCGGATTGGTTCGGTTCTGAGAAAATCCAAGAACCGAACCGATCCTAACGGTTCTGTGATTTTGAGAACCAAACCAGACCGTTACATTTGTAAAACTGGACCGGAACCAAACTGAAAAAATGGTTCGGTTTCGGTTTGGTTTACGGTTCAAAAAATTTCTATTTACAAAAATAAATTGTTAATATTAACAAAATAATTACTCAAACTAATTATATTTAACTCATAATAAAAACTAATAATATTAAAGTATTACTTAATATTACATATCTATACCATCCTTACAAGAAATATCTTAATATTATAATTCGACTACAAAATTATACCAAATAACTCGGAGTTACTTTATAATTTATAAAAATTAAAAGGATCACTTGTAATATATGAAAATTATTTAATCGTGATGCGGCTTAGCATTTATGATATGGTTTGTCCAGGTCATTTTGGGGACTTCCTTTGCTATACTAGATTTGGTGGATGAGAAATTATCCTATCTTTAAAATTTTATAATTATTTTTACTTAATACATATGAAATCGTAGTATTTTGGGTAAAATAATAAATACACGTCTTAAAATTTATTTAAAATATAAATTATTTCTCGTAGTTTTAAAAATTACATCTCATCCGTTCAAGTTTCTAATTGAATAACAAACGATTCATTTTATTAATAAATATCAAGTCAATTAATTATTTTTAATGATGTCAGAAATATATTTATTTAATAATTCAAGTAATTCTATTATTGTATAAAAAAGTAGTTAGATTTATTTTTTCTATTAATTCTATTAAATAAAAAATTATGATAAAGGGGTACTATTGCATAAATACATGCAATTTATTATGCATTTTCAATCTAATATCACTATACTTATAATTCTATTACTCAATTCTATCGTACTCATAATCATACTTAATTTGACAATCAAACCTTGCCTAAGAGTAGCTCTTAGCTATGTAAAGATGTGATTCTTTTATGAATTGTTTAAGGAAGAAATATTAATTCACATTGTGATTTGTTATTATTTTATTGATGTGCTATATGTATGTCAGTATTTGCATAAATTCTTATTACATTGAGGTAATGAATATTATTATATATATTTAGTTGAAAAATGCTTGGTAGCTCGAATTTTTATGGATCGAATGGAAGCCATTCGGTCTATGAAAATTCGAGTTACCAAATATTATTGTATTTAGTTTAAACTACATTTATACTAAGGGTGATTCATCTTAATCATAACACTTTATATGTAGTTTCTAATAACAATTAAAATACTTACATGTAGCCCCTATAACAACCCACAAATGTGGAATGTGAATTTTGTGTAATGAGATACATCAAAGACCCCATTAGAGATCAAAGCATCGTAAGAAAATAAAGTGCGAGATAAATTCTAGCTTTATTGCCATATTATGTTCATGATACTAGTACATCATTTTCATTTACTAATTGTTTCTAAATAACATCTTACAGTTCAATAGGAAAAAAAACTTACATAAAAACCGAATTTGATGGAGTGTGAGTTGAATGGATTAATTTCATTCTAAAGAATACGTATTGAAATTTAACATGCAAGTATGATATAAATTTTTCCTTTAAATTGTTAAAATACAGTAACTTCAGTTTTATATTGGAGATGAAGATTTGGAATGCATTACCACTTGCAATGTTTTAGCCAGTTTGGAAAATTAAAAGTTTCAATGGTGCCGAACCTAAAATGAGGGAATTAGGTGAGCTTGTCAAAGTGAGGGGTAGCATCATGGTAAAGAGTAATTCTATTAAATTAGAGTATTTTGTCCATGACCTTTGTTTGTAATTTAAACCAGATTAGATTTTGCATTAGTAAGGTGAAGATGGGGGTGGAACCTTGCAGGCTGCTCTGCTTTTGTTATGTTTCTGGTACTTTAGGTGTGATACTGATTAGGGACTCATTTCTAATTCTGTTGCTAGGGTGAACTTGGTGTGGTTTATTGTTAGTTTTTGTTGGGGCCATTTGTTTTGTTTTGTATGATAATTTGTCATGATCATACACTAGCACTATGGTTAATTGGGTTTGTAGGTGAACAATCAATAGTATTTTATTTATTTATTTATTTATTTTTTAGTGATATTCTATGTATTTGTTGTTTTCTCTAAATTAGAAATTATGTGACCTCATTATTCATATCTCTTGTAGCACTGCAAGAAATTTGACTTTTAGCGGCGTTTTTAAAACGCCGCTATAGGCTTGAAAAACGCCACAATAGAATTTTACGACGTTTAATATTTTCGTCGTAGATACGGCCGCTGCAATAGCTTAGCAGCATTTCTAAAACGTCGCTAAAAACATTAGACGGCGTTTTTTAAAACGTCGCAAAATCTTTGACAGACGCTTACTTTTCCGTTAATGATGTAATGATGACCTCATTCAGCGACGTTTTTTTAAAAAATGCCACCTTTCTTCATTTTTAATTCTTGCATCAGGTGTGATGTCATTATGACATCATTTAGTGGCATTTTTTTCATAAAGTCTTTTTTTTTTTTTTTAAGAACACAGCCCAATTAATTGAGAATTTCACTAGAAATAAAAATTGAAAATTAACTGAGAATTTATATAAATTTAACTAGGAATAGAGATTGTTAATCAACTAATAATTAATATAAAAGAACACAAATTGGCTCAAATTTGAATTACAATGCCAAATTAAAGACCATAAAAATTCTAGTTTATCTCCTTTGGAGATTTAACCCTACAACTTTCCAAATCTCAGTCATATACTGTCAAAAGTTTGAATTTTCTTCAAATCAGCCCCCCATGTTTAGTGCAAACCTAAGGTGAGAATCTCCATTTTCTTCATGAGAATACTGATCAGGTCTACTTGTACCTACACCACATACAATCTTCATAAAATTAAACAAGGAAGAAATTGGTTACCAATAGGAACCATTTGAAACGAACAAGCAACACGCTTGAAATCCTCCAAAAAATACCCACAGAATGATCAGGCAACTTCCTCGTAGCATCTATAACACCCTTGATATTATTCCGTTCCCAAAAATGGCACACCACCTACATTCATTAGAATTTTATATTATCTGCATCCTTACATAAAACAAGATGCTTGAATGCAATTCACATAAGATAGAATAGCAATTTTCTTCAAAACGGAAAATCAGAGGCAAAAGTTTGTCAATTATTACAAATATCCAGTAATTTTCCATGCAGGAAAACTGCTTAATACATGAGATAATTTCAGCAATCAGCAATAATGCCAAAATAGTAATAAATGAGATCCACAGACCTATAATTTTGTCAAGTGAGACCGAAGGGTACTTAAGAATACATCATGATTCTGCATTAGATCTTCAACAACATTACCATCATTTGCAGATGTCAACTCCCTTTCAGTAATTTGTGGATGTCCATTCTGTAAGTTTCCAAGTAGAGTATGATAAATATTCAAAAGACTACTTGATAAAATCTAAGAATATGTCTGCATTATGTAAGAGAAAAACCCTGAAATAAAAAAAAAAAAAAAATTCTAAAATACAAGGTTTTATTTTAAATAGTCCAGAATAGAACACCATTCTCATTACAACTGGCCATTAACATTGGCCAATTTATCTGTCAGTACTGTTTTATATTTACACAGTCAATCCTTCTAATGTATAACTTTGGTGAAATGGCTTAATAGGATCCATGCCAATCCCAAGTAATTGGGAGAAAGGCTTAGTTCAATTGAGTTGTAGCCTATGGTTTCATTATATCCACAGATATGTGAGTAAGTTGAGGATTTATTAAATTTTTTGCAATGGAGTTGATTGATTAGAGCTATGAATGGTAGATATGAAAGCTAGTGTTGGTTTGTCTTGGGTGAGGGAACTAGTGTGAGGTTGTGGTTATCTGTAACAGAGGGGGTTGCAAAGGGAGTGGTGGTGCTTTCATGGTTGATGGAGGTTCGGGTCCAACAAAGGGATGAGAGAGAGAAAGGTATTTGTTAGAAAATGTATAAACATTTCATTAAAGGTTGATTTTGTTGATATCTTGTAATAATTATGGTTTAGTGACCAGTTCTTTATGGTGATAATTGACGGCAACTAGACACGGTAGAAATGAAGGTAGTTGGATTTGGACTATTAGGATCTGCATATAACAAAATAATGTAGTCTACTAATTAAAAATATCCTGTGTGAGTGAGAGGTCATATAAATTGAAACCAAATTACATATCAATTTATCTATGCATAATATCCATAGAAGATAACTATTTTAGGAGGGAAAACCATACCAACATGGGGGATATTTTAGCCATCTCAGGTATTATTTGAGGGGTTGTATCAGGTGCCTGAACTTCATCACTATTTAATCTCCCTCTCTCTCCTTTCAAACCTCTCAACCAGAGTGCGTGTCGTTCCTTGTACAACTACCACTGCCAAAAGAAAATTTCTAAATGAATTAGATTCTATCAAACGCGTCTTTAAAAACTGTGTAGATAGCATTTGATAGCAGACCTCCATCCACAACTTTAGCTGAATTTGTCCCTTCAGTGCCATTGAGGGACTCACTACCTGCAAATAATTGAAAACAAATCAATATTTTAAGCAACAGATTATTATTATAATAATGTATATATGCAATCAAAAGCTCATAGGTTGCGTATCTATTATTATTATTATTTTTGTTGTTGTTGTTGTTGTTTGGGAGGGGGGGAATTCCCAAACCTAAAAGCATTATGCAGTTTTCATGAGCCTCAAACCAACTTTTCTTGGCTAACTTATAAGTCACACACCATAACACTTTTATTGGGTATGGAAATAAGCCTCCTTTACCCCTATGCTTCAAACATCTTACACGTTCTATAAATTTATTTATTTATTTATTTATTTTTCTCTAAAAAAGTTGACCGAGGCAAAATTACATTTCAAATTCCTAAAATAAAAAGGTTGCCGAGCCCCTTTCTCTTGTAGCTTAATTAGGTAGATAGATAGTTGCTCATGGGCATACATAAGGGAAATGTATTATGTATGCATTTAGTAGGCCCATCACATAAAATGCTAAAAAGTGAAGATAAATAAATACATAAAAACACAGGGGAGATAATTAAAAAAAATAGAGGAAAATAAATTACTAAGTCATAGTTTTCCACCAGTTCATAGCTTAAATTGTTTGACCCAATGAGTTTTGAGCATAAACATATCAAAGGTAGGGAAAAAGTAGTGGAACAAAACGCGTCCCTGTATTTCAGAATTCCAACAGATGTCAAGATCTCATAACAAGAAAATCAATGATAAACTTTTCAAGTACTCCTTGGAACATAAATATAATATGAGGGTATATTACCAGTCTCCTTTGTAAATATCACGTAATTACTTTCAATATCTTTATTGTTTTGCCTAGTGTAAAGCTATTCATGCATTTTATTTACGAGGATGAAGCAAATAAGAAGTAATAGATCACTTTTAAACACAATGACTTAATCAAATCCTTGAATTGTAATAATATCTCTCTTTTTTTAATAGAAGCCACAAAAAAAATAGCAAGAAAAATAGAGTTATAAATTTATCGTCAAAATTTTCCTTAGCAGAAGTGTTGTAGTATAGACGCGATAAACCTAGAAAGATTGCCAACAATATTGGGCATTCAATTACTAAGCTGAAAAATAATTTTCTCAAAGAGCTAGCAAATTCAAGAACAATGCTTTGTAAATAGACTAACCCCACATAAAAAGTGACCCATCTGAGGCCACAGCTGCAGTATGCTCCCGGCCACAAGCAATATCCAACCATCGTGAATAAGCATAAACAAATCTAAAAACTTTGAAGACAACAAGATCTGTACAGTCTTAAAATTGCATTTTTCAGATATCGGCTCTCTTAGATCTAAGTCAAAGCAGAACAAGATAAATTCTCTGTGATTTTGAATCAATTTGGTAATGGTATGGGTGGAACCATGAAGCGAGAGGCATGCCTAACTTGATCTCTAGCCAATCCAGTGTTGTTTCTTTCTAATCAATACATTTTCCACCATAAATTATCAAATGATCAAGTTCTCTACATTTTGGACAACACAGACTTCATCTAAATAACAATGGTCTCCTGCTTAGATTCTTAAAGTAGCTAATTTTGATCCCTTCCTTTGTGGTTGGTGTGAAGACTAAATAAAAGGTATGCTGAAGAGAAAAACCATTTTCCACTGCATAGATCTAACATACAGAGGCATTCTGGTGCAGAGTGTCGGGACCTTCAAGTCGTATATATTCAAGACATACAAAATTCAAAAAAAGCAGACTTCTAGGACAAAGTAAGCATGCTCAAAGAAGATCAACAAGCTTCCACATAATATGACCCCCAAAATGATATCTTAGAATCTACTAAATGGGATTGGGAAAAAAACAAAACAAAAAGAAGCAAACAAACAAAAAAACCCAGACCCACCTTTCATGAATGGGCCATTAATGTCAACAAATGAGCTCATATATGCTTGATCTAAAACATTTGAATATTTTCTACTCTTCCGAAACACAAAATGGTAATTCTTATAAATAGTTAATAAAATACCTCTTTAAATCTCCCATATTGAATTTCAACAAAAGATAGCTATGTACTAAGATAAGAGGAGGAGGAAAATGACTTATTACCATCCTTTGCAAAGCAAGCTTGCCCAGAGATGATCATCTAAAAGTTAATCATGGGAAAAACAAACCAAAAGAGGATTGAACTAATATATACAAGAAACCGACATAGACCTTTAAAGTCTGAAGAGTAAGTACAGGCACACGACTTGAGCATAGTTCCAAGAAAACAGCCTGTAGTCAAAACATTCACACTTATTTAATGTCTCCATAAAAAGATTGAAGATGATTGCTGTAGTGAGCCATATGAAGGAGGCAATCAACCTGCTCAATGATCTGCCCATTATCAAGTTTTACTGAGTTTCTAAAAGGAAATCACCTGTGGTTTTAGAAAACTGATTACAGCTTGAACTTCTTGGCATGATTCCTGAAACCACATACACAATGATCAGTAGATCCTTTAATAGCTCTTAGTGTTAGTTCTTCGTTTTTATTCCTCATAACTTGGAGAACAGAATGGGATTAAATCAATGAAGAGTCCGGATGAACAACAAAAAATTGATGCTTTTAAAGCAAATATGTATACAAGAAAAATCGAAGAATAGGAAAGCCTTTTTTTCAGAATTTATATATTCAACATGAAAACCACTATATATTGTATATAACATCCAATTCCTGAAACCAGTGTTAAAAAGCAATCTGCAAACAACTAGCGTTCATCATGTATTCAAAAATGGACAAGCTCATTTGAATCAACCTTGTTTTTGGGCCAGAAGACAAACAAGCTTAGCATTTTTCAGCTTTTCTGCACCTAATTTCTATGTGCTTTGCTGAAAATTTGACCAAGTGCACCCCTTGTTGCCCCACCAAACAACATAATTTCAAGACAGAAAATATCTGCACCAGCCAGAAAATTTATCATCTTCTCATGTTCAGGGAATAGAAAATTTTGTTGACTTATTGAGAGAGTTGTACATCCAGTGCAGTCTTGGTTCATACATAACATGTTCAGGGAATAGAAAATTTAAGATAAATAGAAAAAATGATGCAATACCCAATTTATACTAACAAGACTAACTCTTCATACTAGTAATCAATTTATCATCTTCTCATGGCTCCCACATCAACTGGGCTGGATCTCATTCTCACCCTTAATCTGAATTTAAAAATAAAAAATAAAAAAATCAACGATTCTAATGTTCTTCCTTCCAGACAAAAAGGAATAACATAGTCTAATAACCTATGTTGATTAGAAATACATAAAATTATGTTCTACCAATATACAAACATAGATTGAAAAAATTGAAAATACTGAGATTGAAAAACAGAAAAATCGAAGTGAATGAGATTCTATTGAAAAGAGAGGAGACCAAAAATAGCAACTGAAAAGATTAAAAAGAGTACAATTCGACTGAAGAAAGGCCAGATCGAAGAGCTAGGAAGATAGTAAATCATGTGTTTGAGACCAGATCTGATGGAGCAATAGAGAGAGAGAGAGAGAGAGAGAGGACAAGACCAGAGGTGTGGTAGCGACGGGAGGACTAACCTTAGGAGGAGCTTCAACAGGTAGGGTGCATCCAACGCCATCGCACTCGAAACCCTAGATAGAATCCCTCCAAAAACCCAGTATTCATGATCTCGTCTCCTCCTCTTGCTTCGACTCAACCAGTTTCAGTCCCGATCCCTATCTCGATCCCGATCAATGATCTCGATCCTGTTTCACTTCTTGGTCTCGTAACCTCGCGTTCGTGCAACTCAATCGGTCCATCTTCGTCTGCAAAATTATCAGAATCAGAATTAAGAAAAACAAAAAATCGTCAAGAAATTTCACCTAAATCGTTTTAAGAATCGATGAATTTAGAATTAGATCTGAACAAGTAATCGAAATCGAACCTCAAGGAGCATGAGGAGAGACAGAGAAAACCCTAGAACTAGAGAAAATGATAGAGAGAGAATGACAAAGACGGAAACAAAAATGGAGACGGAACACCGTTATAATAAAGTGAAACGCGTGCTTAAAAGAGGATAACGCGTGTTTTTAATTGCACTTTACACCTTCCACAGCATTTGTCAAAAAACGTTGTCTAAAAAACGTGGCTATAGGCAACTTTTGTTGTAGTGTAGGCAACCTTGATTTCACAATTATTGCCATGTAGGAAATGTTAGCCATATGCCTTCACTTCACAGAAGTTTGCAAGAGTACATCAAGGGCCTAAGTAGATTTTTATGACTTCATATCCAATATGATTTTCAGTTTCCAAAGATAAGAGAACATCACACTTCAAGAATTTTGAGTTATTAAGTTTTCACATTTTCTTTCTCTCTTTTTTAATGAGATTTTTATTGTGTAATCACAGTAAAAGACCAATTTTTTCCTTAACTTTCTATAATATGTTATATTACATTTTTTCTAACATTTTACTTTCATTTATGAAATATATGAGATTATTAGATATTCGTATGTGATCAATGTTTTGATTCAGAGAATAGTTAATAATAGGTGTATTATACATACTTTGTTATAAATATGATATAAAATAATAACAAATATAAAACCATAGGAGGAGAAACACACTTTGATCACACACTAATGTATTCAACACTTGCTTTGCTCAACAAAGGAGCATACCAATATATAGATCCAATAAAACACCTGGCACAAACTTATCTAGAGCTCTCCAATCTTCTACTAGTTTATTATTCTAATATTTGCAACATGTTCATATCTCAAGTCTTCTCCATCCTTCTTCCATGTTCCATTTGTCTCCACATAAGATGTATAATCTTATCTTCTTGACTATAATGAAGTAATATTTTATTGTGATCATTCAACGCTCCCCCTTGAATTTGCCTTGTTAAAACCTTGCCTAGGAAAACTCAGTGGGAAAAAACCTTTGGCAAAAGAAAAAAGAATACAATATTCTTATATGTGATTTTGTTAGATTATCTCATTAAAACCTTGCTAAGGAAAACCTAGTGGGGAAAAAAACTTTAGACGAACGAAAAAGAGTACAATTTATAAATCTAATTACATAGATGACTCCCCCCTCAATGCTGCATAATAGATCTTCATGTCGATACATCCTAATATTATGCACCAGCTTCTTGAATGTTGCACTCGGTAGAGTTTTAGTAAACAGATCTGCCAAATTGTTACTTGAACGTATTTGTTGAACATCAATATCATCGTTCTTTTGAAACTTGTGTGTATACAAGAATTTAGGTAAAATGCGTTTGGTCCAGTCACCTTTGATATAACCTCTTTTGATTTGTGTGATACACACAACATTATCTTTATATAATATAGATAGGGCAGGAGGGGTATAAAGAGAGACGTAGTGGTGTTTGTCTCTAAATGCTTAACTTGTAAACAAATGAAGGCTGAACATCAGAGACTGGTGGGATTGTTATAATCATTACCCATAGCCGAGTAGAAATGGGAACACATTACCATGGATTTTTTCGTAGGACTTTTGAGGACCCAATGAAACAATGATGCTATTTGGATTATAGTGGACCATTTGATTAAATTGGTACATTACATTCCAATGAGAGTTAGTGACACCATGGAGGAGTTGAGTGAGCATTACGTTCAGCATATTGTTAGACTTCATGGGGCTCTAGTTACCATTGGGTCGGATAGCTATCCTTGGTACATGACACTACTTTGGCAGAATCTTCAGTCAACTTTTGGGTCTCAGTTGACCATTAGTACAACCTTTTACCCTTAAACCGATGGTCAATTCGAGCGGACCATTCATACTTTAGAGGACATGCTTATGGCATGTGCACTTGACTTTTGAGGTTCATAGAAGAGGCGCTTACCTTCAGTGGAGTTTACCTTAGGTATGATGGGGAAGATCACGAATTGAGCACCCCCACTCACCCGATCAATGATTGACCTCTACTAGTCTATGATATGAGAATTATTAACATGATATGATCTTACAACCCATGTATTATTGCTATCTTTACTACGTAGAGCAGACAAATATAAACCAAATCACCTACTTTGGAATATTCTAATCTCTCACTATTTCGAAAAGAGTTTGAAAAGTAGAAATCTCATGAAAAATCAAGAATCCACCATGCGAGGAGATCATAATTATTCCAACTTAGGAAATGAGGCCTCCATACAACGAGCATCATAGAGATATAGAAATTAAGCACATAGCCTCATGGTAACATGCTAGTTATAATAAGAAACAATGACAAGTAGGATGCAAAGATGAAAGAAGTTCACCTAGTATTCCTTTGCACCATTGCTAGGGTTAGAAAATAATATATGATCCTAGATGCTAAACTAAATGATATGTAGAGAAGAGATTTAGAGATGCTCATCGGGTACTCCAACCAAGCAAAAATAGAAAATAATCTAAGTGGAAAATGCATGATCCTAGATGAAACATCTAATGCAAAAATCTGCACATAATGAGTCCTAGGGGCTTTGGACATTATCAAGATGACATGGGTATCAATAAAATACACACCACATAACTAATCTGAAAATAATGGTCCAAGCCCAAATGCATGCTCCTACACTAATCATGCGATCATGATAACGATAAAAACAAGTCTAAATTAACAAACAGTAAAAGAGTAATCAATAAGGGTAAGGAGAAGAGAAACCTATTCCAACACACACGACAATATAATGAACAAGAGCTAAGAGAGTAATAAAACAAGATAAAGAAAACTCTAACGAGGATAAGGACGTTCTCTTGCTCTTACATGGACATGAGTATAAACTATCCAAATCCATAAGAGATAGCTGTGAGGGGATCCAACTCATTCTTGTAGAGGAAGCCATATCTAGGCTTATACATCATCAAAAATAGCAAAAATTGTAAAAGGGGAAAAACTCTAATGAAAGGAGGGCGATTCTCATCCTCACACTCATCAAAAGGAGCGTAAACCGCTCAAATCCATGTAAAATATGTTCAGGAAAAGAGAAACTACCCCTTCTCATAGAGGGAACCATGCTTGGGTTTATAAAATAAAAAAGAAAGCAATTCGGACTTGGCCAAAGCCGCTATACATTACCAAAGATAGTAGAGATAGGGCCCAACTAAGCTAAGTTAGCAGCAAATCAATTAACAAACCTACAAATATCTAAAGATATAATCAAGAAAGAGAGTAGAGATAGATTTTGAAGAAAAATATGAAAATAGAAGTAGGGATTACCTTTAGAATAGCAGAGATAGCTCCTAAACTAATCACAAGCTCTAACCCAAGTTGTCACGTCCCACTTTTTATCCCCGATTAACATCACCAAAGCCATCATTATAGTTCATTTTCATTGATACAATATGGAACAAAATCCACTGACATCCACAAATACATAAAAGTTCCCTTAATCATATATACATATTGAAATGCAACATTAATTACAATTAAATAAATTGCCTATAGGCTTACACTATTACATAAAAGAGAAAGGGTTCAACCCTTTTACAACGACGGCATTTCTCCAATCAAATAAAAGGCCCCGTGGCCAACAGATAAGAAGATCTCCAATCTTGAGCCACTTCCTAACATACACCTAAAAAAGGATTAGTAACATGGAATGAACATAAAGTTTAGTAGGGATCCCAATATGACCCTAAACAATAACAACATACAGATAGCTATGATCATAAATGTTTTATTTCATACTATATACATAGTGTGTATAGCGACCCCGGTCTTTTCCCATTTGATTATTGTATCCGGACTTGGGTTTCGTAGATTCTGTCATTGTGTAATTGTTACTGGCATCCTTTATTTTCTCATTTGAGCTATAGGATGTGTTGGGCAGGTTTGTTTCAGGTTGGTTGGGTCCGGAAACCTAGTGTTGCTGTCCAGTTTTTGAGTTGGTCGCTCGAGCGAGGGTTTGGTCGCTCGAGCGAGTGTTGAGTTTTGTCTCTGGTGGCTCGAGCCCGGGTTTCTTCGCTCAAGCGAGCAATTGCGTCTAGTATAGACCTGAGAGTAGTGTTTCTTCGCTCGAGCGAGCTTCGCCGAGCTTTCGCTTCGAGCGGCGAGGTGTATGTTTGAGTTCTTCGCTCGGCGAGCATTCTGTCGCCGAGCGTGCTTCTGGTTGCGAACTGAAGCATTGCATTCTTAACTCGGCGAGATTTTCTTCGCCGGCGAGTCTTCTTGTGTCACAGTCGAGCGACCATGTCTTCGCTCGAGCGAGCCTGTCCAATTTAAATTGACAGCAGTGGGAATTTAATCAATTTTTTATATCCCTTTTGATTCCAAACCCTAGTTCCGAGTTCTCTCTCTCTCAACTCACCTTTTCTCTTAGGTTTGATCTATTTAGAGTGTGTTTCTCCCCTAGTTGCTTTATTAAAAAGGTAGTGTGGGTCGAGGGCTTCAGTTTAATCTGAACAATCTTGGAGTTGGAGCACTTTGAGTTTGGGTCATCATCTTCGTCTTCTCTTTTGGGTTATTTCTTCGAGGTAGGGATTTCCTACTCCAATGTATACGAATTGTTCTAAGTTTATGGCATTTTAATATGTTGGGGGTATTTTGGTAATTTTGGAAAAAACCCTAGTTGTTTAAATAAATTGAATTGTATATTTAATTTGAGAAACATTGGGGAAATTAATTAAATTCATAAGATTGAAGAATTTATTGATTAATTGGGGTAGTTGGTTAATTTAAATCACTCATCTATCGAATGATTGATTTATTTATTTTCAGTCTAGAGATAACTGTTTGGGCTATCGGTGGAGGATAGTCATGATTGTTGTAGACATTGCATGTGGATTAGGGATAACTGAAACTAATCACATTGGCTAAGTCATTAATTTTGACTGTTGAATTAATACAGACATTATGTGTATTGATTGTTTGTTGTATATGTTATGTGCTTACATACATGTAATGGTTGAGCATTGCATATGCATATTGTGTGGGAGGAGATAGGGGATGTACTCCACGGTTTAGGGAAAGATAGGGGATGGACCTCTAAACCGGATTTTGTTTGGGAGGAGATAGGGGATGGACTCCATTAGCATCACTTTTATGTGTGCTTATTATATTGAAATGTTTTATTGTTTGGGAGAAGATAGGGGATGGACTCCATTAGCATCACTTTTATGTGTGCTTAATTATATTGAAGTGTTTTCTTGATACAGTACTAAAATGTATATCAATCTGGAAGTATGAAGTGTTTTGATATGAGCCTGAGTCTCATTTGTGTAGTTGATATTGGAAGTAATGTGAATATGTTATATAATTCACCGTTGTAAGTTTGGCCAGGTTTTGAGCCATATTGAGAATAATGGATATTGATAAGTGTCATAGACATTAGTGTCTTAAGATTGTATATTGATATAACTGCTTATCATTGTTAACCATCTATTAAGTGTTATTGCTTTATTCAATGCTTATATTTGGTTTAGTATATTTCTACTGGGCTGTGGCTCACCCTATATGGGAACATCATTTTCAGGTCCAGGTGATTCACTACCTCCAAGGACTTAGCTTGGAAGGATTTGGACAATGAAGCCTTGTCTTTAGTTATTTGTTTTATTTGAATTACATGTAAACATTCAAGCCTAGGGCTTTATTTGTTTTTGAGTTAGAACTCATGTTTTTGTGTCCAAGTGTTGGCTTGGCAAGATGTAAGCCTGTAGGGCATTTATTTTGGATGTTATATGTAATGACTTTATTTAGGGTACTCTGATGAATGAATTATGATTTATTCTCTTAAGTAATGCATCGTATTATTGTGTATGTTATGGGTTATATTTTGAGGGCGTGACAGTGTGATAGTTCATAATCAAGTTATAATTATATTGACACTTTTCCCAAAATCATCCAATTTACTCAACAACATAAAACGTTCACCTTTCCTTCTCTTATCCCATTTCGTAACCAACACACTATAACAATTGGTTTTTGAAAACGCTAGGATACATTCATGTGATAAGTATGAATTTGAAAGCATCGAGAATACGCTTAAATGTTTTAATGTGAATGATTATGTGTTATAAGTTTGTGATTTGCTTGCATTGCAAATTATTTAAATATGTATGCTCTTTAGTATATGCATACCTGTGAATCTTTTGTATAAACAATAATGTAAGTTTAATCAAATGGTGAGAACAAGAGTTGATGAGATAGATGAGTCTTCTACTGCCAGAATGGATAGAATGGGAAGATTGCTTCAGGAAATGGCAGAAACATTAAGGCAACAACAACAGTGGCAACAACAGTGGTAACAACCGCATCCTCCACCTCCACCTCCGGCACCTCCTGTGCCAGACTTACAGGATGATGACCGGATAATAGCTCTCACCAAAGAGTAATGAATCTACCACAATTTCATGAGGGATTAGATCCATTGAAAGCCGAAGCATGGGTTCTCGGCATTGAAAAGTTGTTTGAGGTGTTTTCTTTTTCAGAGACACAGAAAGTACTTTTGGCCACCTTTACACTAGAAGACGAAGCAAGAAGATGGTAGATGTTAATGCATGAGAATCATAAAGACATTGACTGGGCAAAATTCCTGGAAGTTTTCTATGATAAGTACTTCCCTCAATGTATTCGTGACAGGAAAGTATCGGAGTTCATGGAACTTAAACAAGACAGCATGACAGTGGCTGAGTATGATGCCAAATTTATTGAGTTGGCCAAGTTTGCACCACATGTGATCGATACCGACTACAAGAAAGCGAGACATTTTGAAAGTGGGCTTCGAAGTGACATTCTAGAAAGAGTAAATGTCCTGAAGCTGGAAACCTATATTGGGGTGCTAGACCGGGCCATAATGTCAGAAGCTAATATAGCTAGACAAACCAAACCAACGACAGACTGGAAAGGTAGTAAAAGACAAGGCTTCTTTTCGAAGAAGAAATTTTTGAAGAAGCAGAATACGGGCTCCTCGTGCACTTCTAATTCTTCCTGAGATACATCCCCAATGAATAATATTTGTAGTAAAAGGCATTGTGGGGTTTGTTACCGTGTGTTAGGAGCCTATTTTAAATGTGGTAAATAAGGGCATATGGCCAGAGATTGTAATCAGAACAGTGGAAAATTAGCTGCTAGCTCAACGGCATCAATTCCAAAACCGGGAAATACTATGAGATCTATTACCACTGGAGATATCGTGAGGCAAGGGAGAGTTTTTGTGCTTATTCCGAGCGATACACGGAATGCTAAAGCTATTGTCTCAGGTACTATTTCTATATGTAATCAGGATGCTTTTGTGTTAATTGACTCCGGATCAACACACTCTTTCGTAACATGTGCATTTGCATCTAAACTGAGTAGGCCTATAGAATTATTGTCATATCTACTATGTGTATCTGCTCCATCCGGAGAATTTGTATTCTGTGAATCTATATATTGTTTTTGTGACATGCGAATTGGGAATGCTATTTTGTATATGGATTTGTTGCCCTTGAACTTTAGGCACTTTGATATAATTCTGGGCATGGATTGGTTAACTAAATATTGTGCCACCATTGATTGTGTGACAAAACGGGTTGTGTTTAGACCACCAAACAGAAAGAAATTGTGTTTGTGGGTAACAGGGTAATACCTTCACCTTATTTAATATCTGCAATGAAGGCATGTAAACTAATCCGGAAAGGGTACCAAGGTTATTTGTGTTATGTGTTGTCTGAACAATCTGTGAATGTCGAATTAAACAGTATCCCTATTGTTAGAGAATTTCCAGATGTGTTTCTAAATGAATTACCAGGGGAATTGGTGGACAGGGAGATAGAGTTTACAATCGAGATTATGCCAGGCACCCAGCCTATTTCTAAAACTCCCTATAGAATGGCTACTGCTAAAATGAAAGAACTGAAAGAACAATTGCAGGACCTGCTTGATAAAGGGTTTATCCGACCTAGTACCTCACCATAAGGTGCACAAGTGTTATTTGTGAAAAAGAAAGATGGAACCTTGCATTTGTGCATCGACTATCGAGAATTGAACAAGGTAACAATAAAGAATAAATACCCCCTACCCCGTATTGATTACCTGTTTGACCAGTTACAGGGATCACAAGTGTTTTCCAAAATTGATTTGAGATCCAGGTACCACCAGTTGAAAGTGAAGGCAAAAGATGTTGAGAAAACCGCATTCAGAACGAGTTATGGTCATTTTGAATTTCTTGTTATGCCATTTGGAGTAACTAATGCTTCGGTAGCATTTTTGGACTTAATGAACCGAATTTTTAAAACCTACTTTGATGAATTTGTTGTGAGTTTTATTGATGGCATTTTGATATACTCCAAGGATAGACTTGAACATGAACATCATTTGAGAACTGTCCTGCAAACACTTAGGAAAAGAAATTATTTGCTAAACTAAAGAAGTGTGAGTTTTGGTTGGATGAAGTTATTTTCTTAGGGTATGTTATCAACAAAGAGGGGATTTCAATAGACCCACAGAAAATAGAGGCAATTGTGAATTGGCCTACACTGACAAATGTAACAGAGGTCCGCAGTTTCATGGGCTTAGCCGGGTATTACAGGATGTTTGTGAAAGACTTTTCAAAGATAGTTGTACCTCTTACCCAATTGACACGCAAAGGGCAACCATTTGAATGGAACGACGAAAGAGAATCTGCCTTTCATGAATTGAAGACGAGACTGACCACTGCACCAGTATTGACATTGCCCACAGGTACAAAAAATTTTGTAATTTTCAGTGATGCATCTTATAAAGGTTTGGGTTGTGTACTAATGCAGAATGGAAGGTTAATTGCCTGCGCCTCTCGGCAGTTGAGGCCACATGAGAAGAACTACTCAACGCATAACTTAAAATTGGCCGCAGTTGTGTTTGCCCTAAAAATCTGGCAGCATTACTTGTATGGGGCAAAATGTGAAGTCTACACAGATCACAAGAGCTTGAAATACTTCTTTACACAGAAAGAGCTAAATATACGGCAAAGGAGATGGCTTGAACTGATAAAGGATTATGATCTTGAAATCCAATATCACCCCGGGAAAGCTAATACAGTTGCTGATGCCCTAAGTAGAAAGTCAATAGGAAGTATGGCTTGTTTGCTTACTGAACAGAAAGAGATCTTGCAAAATTTTGAGAAGTCTGAAATTGAAGTGGTATTGTGTGAACATGGCGGATTGATAGCCGCTATTTCAGCCGAACCGGCAATCATTGATGAGATTAAACAAAAACAAAAAGAGGATGAATTCCTTAAGAAAGTGATTGATGAATTTGAGACAAGTCGGAAAACGGACTTCAGCATTGAAAGCGAAGTGTTGAGATTTCGAAACCGAATGTGTATTCCAGATATTCCGGAACTAAAGAAAAGGGTTTTAGATGAAGCCCATAAATCAGTGTTTGCTATGCATCCGGGTAACAATAAGATATATCGGGATTTGAAACAAAGTTATTGATGGCCTAAAATGAGAAAAGAAATTGCAGAATATGTATCCAAATGTCTTCAATGTCAGCAAGTGAAAGCTGAACATCAGAAACCGGGCGGTCTACTTCAACCTCTCCCTCTTCCTGAATGGAAGTGGGAGCATGTGACTATGGACTTCGTTGTTGGTCTACCTCGGACTCCTCGAGGTATGGATTTTATTTGGGTTGTAGTTGATAGACTGACTAAATCTACACATTTTCTACCTGTTAGAACTACATTTGATGCTTATAGACTGGCTACTATATATATCGATGATATTGTTCGTTTACACGGAGTTTCAGTATCTATTGTTTCGGATAGAGATCCGAAATTTGTGTCTATATTGTGGAAAAGTTTGCAAAGGGCTATAGGGACAGATTTGAGATTTAGTACCGCTTTCCACCCACAGATAGATGGACAATCAGAACGGACAATACAGACTTTGGAAGATATGTTAAGGATGTGTGCCTTGGATTTTCAAGGGAATTGGGAAGACTATTTGCCATTAGCAGAGTTTGCATATAATAACAGCTTCCACTCTAGCATCGGTATGGCACCATACGAGGCTTTGTATGGTAGAAGGTGTAGATTACCAATTTGTTGGACAGAAGTCGGGGATAGAGCTTTACTTGGGCCTGAAATTGTGCAAGACACTTCTGAGAAGATCAAAATAATCCAACAGAGGCTCAAAACAGCTCAGGATCGACAAAAGAATTATGCAGATGTTCGAAGAAGACCTCTCGAGTATGAGGTTGGTGACCATGTGTTTATCCGTGTGACTCCAATGAAAGGCCAAGTGAGGTTTGGAAAAAAGGGTAAGTTGTCGCCCCGTTACATTGGGCCGTTTCAAATTCTGGAAAAGCTTGGTCCAATCGCTTATCGAGTCGCTTTGCCATCGGGATTCGAACAAATCCATAATGTGTTTCATGTATCAATGTTGAGGGGTTATCTTCGAGATCCGTTTCAGGTGATTGATTATCACCGGGTAGCTCTTGATGAAAATATGGAATATGCCGAATGGCCGGAATGAATCATTGACCAGCAAGTGAAACAATTGAGAAGCAAGTCCATCCTAATGGTGCAAGTGGAATAAAAAGAACACTATGGGACGGATGCTACCTGGGAAAAAGAAGATGAAATGCAACTATGCAATCCATATTTGTTTCCTGACGAAGGTAAAATAAGTTTGGAGGACCAAACTTCCTAAAGGGGGGAAGACCGTGATAACCCTGCTCCGTATTATGCTAATTAATCTTAATTGCGTATGTGATTATGAGTTTGATATGATTTTGAGTGCCATTTATATGAATATATGTGGTTTTGAATTTCTATCTGTTCACCGTAGGAATATCTGTTCAACTTATTGTTATAAACTGAAAATTGAAGGCCCTATCGGCCACAGAAATCGAAATTGACTATGCCATTGTGATTGGCATAATTTTTAGAGCCTACGGTGAAATTTAATTGAAAATTGATTTGGATCAAATTAAATTGATTAAATTGATGGTGTAATGCTCAATTATTTAATATTAATGAAATATGTTTGAGAGGAGCTTATATAAAGAGCCAATTACACTCTCATTTTGTTGTTTGAGGCTCAAATCAGATTTTATACCTTAGGGAGAGAGTGAGGCCGGCTTAGAGAGAGAGAGAGAGAGAGAGAGAGAGAGCTCAAATTGAAGGTTGATCAAGAGACTTGAGGATCTTGAAGATACGCTCAAGATTTAACTAGAATTTGTGAAGATTAAAGCTCCTAGGTGAGTAAATTCATGGGTTTGAGCTTGTGATTTTGTGAATTCAAGATTAAATGGTGATCAAGAACATGAGTTAAATTGATTATGATGAAAATGAGTTGGTTTTGATAAATTGTAAGTCAATATATACATGCATATAGGAAATTGCCATGAATTTGTATGTTTGAGCTTGAAAGACATGATCCATGTTGAATCTTTGATTGAAGTTCATGCTTTTGATCATCTCTTCATCATTTAAATTGAGAATGAGAGCTATATCTCACATGCATGTACAATTCATAAGAGTATGAGTTTTGAATACATGAAATTGTTATGTTGGAAATAAGTTTGGTGTAATTTGGGACATGCATGTGATTAATTCATGAAATTGAGCTTCATAATGTAATGAATTTGGTGTTGGATCATGTTAGTAAATGTATATGTGAAGTTTGAGTCATAATTTGCAAGATATGTTGATTTGAATACAAGTTTGAAGCTCAAGAACAATTGGATTTTCGAATTTGGCATGTCCGCCGGCGGGGAAAGCGCCGCTTTCGGCGGAAATCTGACTCCCGAACTTTTGCGAGACATGGATGTTCGCCGAGTGGGGATATTCACGCCGGCGGGAGCCATGTAGCTCGACCTTTAGCTTGAGCGTCAATTCACGCCGGCGTTAAAATGAGGCAACGATACTTTTGCAGACCAAAGGGTCCGCTCGGCGAGAAACAGTGCTCGGCGGGAATCTGTTTTGAAATTTTGTAAAATCGAATTGAGCTTCATTTTCCGTTCTCTTCCATCTCTAAACACTCTTAGGCATGCATTAAGCATTGTAAATGAGTTAAAAAGAGATAAGAATGAAGCCTAAGTGGAATATATGAATTAAGAACGGAATGAATCGTTTGTGACCCAATATGTTCATGAAATGTGTAGGGTCAAGCACGAGGGCAAATCCATTGGCAGATCACTGTGAGTTCTTAGTAAAGATATTTTGAAGTATGTTAATTGTTCAATTGCTTATCATAAGTCTTATAAGTTTGTTAATTTGAATTGTGGACAAATGTTTGTTATGCCATATAGTTGGGCCAAAGGCCGTCGGATACAATTGATTGGGCCGAAGGGCGTTTGACATAAATGAATGAATGAGCCAGAAGCCGTCGGATATGAGTGAATAGGGCAATGAATGGGCCAGAGGCTGTCGAATATGAGTGAATGGGCCAATGAATGGGCCAGAGGTCGTTGGATATGAATAAATAGGCCAATGAATGGGCCAGAGGCTATTGGATATGAATGAATGGGCCAGAGGCCGTTGGATATGAATGAATGGGTCAATGAGTGGACCGGAGGCCGTTGGACATGAATGATTGGGCCAAAGGCCGTTTGATATACATGAATGAATTAGGCTCGAGGCCGTTCGTTTAAGAACAAAGTGGGCCAGAGGCCGTTTGATATGTTCAGGCTTGAATCGCCTAATGTACTGAATAATACACGAAATAGAATACTAAATGGGCTTAAGGCCATTTGATATATGTGAATCTCATTCGTGTACTTTCTTTATTTGATATTATTCACTAAACTTTCGCTCACGCTCATTCATATGTATATAGGTGAGCCAAGGGATGTCCAAACCCATCCTCGGTGAAATATGTGAGAAACAGTCAAGGTTTTGAGGAGTCAGCCCAACGTCTCACGCACGAGACTTGTCTTCGCCTCTTTTGTTCTTTTGTTATAGTTTTGTTATGTTGGTGAAAACATTGATTACTTTTGTATATAAACTTTGGGTTTGATTGACTTAGACTTGAATGATCCTGTATGTATAGTTTATATGTTAACTTTCCTTTGATGTGAGTTATTAACGAATACTTACGTGAAATGTTATGAGGTGCATATAAGCACAGCTCTATGGACAAAATTTTAAATTTGCTTCTATTTGGCCCTTTTACTCTGATGAGGTATGTCTTATATGGTTTGAGGCCATAGGTAATCTTTTGATTACTGGCTGGTTATGTCCTTAACCCATAGGGACGGGTTCGGGTCATGACATCCTCACTGGCAGTTCTCTCATTAACAGTCCATTAATTAATAATCTCCTTACTAACAATTACACCCAACTTACCTCTGAAAATAAACGGACCCTTAAACTCTAAGTTTTATCCACTAGACTAAAGTTTTATCCGTTAGACCAACCCTTGAGGTTGTTTGCCCCCAAAGAGTAGTTGATTGTTTTTTTATTTTTTTTTTTTTTTTTAAGGGTGAGAATGTAAGTGTTATTGGATTGTGAAGAGTTTTAGTATGTTTAGACTTGTTTATTAAGATTTCAGAATGTTTAAATTCGAGATCGAACTCAATAAAAATTTAACGAACTAAACTCGAGCCAAACTCGAGTCGGGTAAAAGAAATTATAAATTTATACTTCCTTATGAAACTAAAATTGCAATAAAAAATTTGATTATACAATTAGGAAAATGTTTGAGGCCCTTAATAAAATTCTAACAATTACACCTACAATGATGTGAAATGATAGGTATTAATTTTTTATTTGTCACATACTCAATTATGTGAGGCCCTACGTTTTTGTCACATCATTCGGAGTACATTTGAGAGTCTCATATGTGGATTTCTAATATCACTCATACAATTATATATACAATATATAAATATAGTTAAAAAAGTCAATATTTTATCAAAATAATAATATTTGCCACAACTATTATATAAATGTATTATCTATAGTTAGTTATTATTTACATTATTTAGATACATAAATAGCATATTTATCATATTTTTACATTATTTAATATATAAATAATATATTTATTCTATTATTTAAATAAATGTTAAACGAACCAACTTTTAGTATGTTTAGATTTATTTATTAAAATTTTAACGAGTTCGAATTTGAGTTTGAATTGAATAAAAATTTAATGAACTGAGTTCTAACAAACCCTTACTAAGCCGAGATTGAGATTGTTCATGAACAACTCTGTTTATTTACAGAAAATATCACATTAACTATCACATAATATAAAAAATATATTATTATATTGAGATTTGGGTTTGAATAAGAGTCGTGAGTTATATATAATAAAATATTTTCCTTCCATGTGGCTGTTGTTAATGTGTTATTTTCTGTCTAATTTTGGATGTAAGTTAGTTTTTTGAGCAAATTGAGAAAAACTTAAAATTTAAAAGGCCAAATTGAAAAAACATAAAATTTAAGGATCAAAGTGAGAAAATGACCAAACACAAAAGGGATAAAATATAAATTACTCTATTTTAGAAAAATGTTTGAGATTATAAAAAAATTTTAAAATTCTACTTACAATAATAATGGAATATGTGTTAACTTTTGACTTGCTACCTATTTAATAATATAGGCACCCAAACCCTTTAGAGTGAAAAGTTCTATAGAGTGTGATTGCGTCGTTTTGCCTAAGGCCAAATAAAGGGTTGTTTGGGGTATTTTAAATAAGTGTATTTTTTTATTTTTTGAACTAAAAATTTTAAAAAAAATATGAATGTTTGGGTTAATTTTTGATTTTTATAAAAAAATATGTATTAAAAATTGTATAAATTAGTGTGTAGAGAAAATTAATATTAGGAATTATGCAATGTAATTTTTGATTTTTGATGAATAATGATAACTTTTAACTTTTAAATAATTTTTGACTTTTTGATAACTTGTCAAACTTAATCTACATAAATAAATAACAAAAATCAAAAACGAACCAAGAGAGAGAGAATTCGTCGGCAGTAGCCACCCTTCCCCCCAACTCATCATCGCCAGCGACAGCCACCCTTTCTCTCACCTTGTTGACCACTGCAAGTCCCACCCTCCTCTGATTAGCCATACAACAACCGCCCCACTGGGAAAAAAAAAAAATTTAAGTGAGAGTCCACGTAAATTGGAAAATGATTTTTTTTTTATTTTTATAGTGATTTTGACTTTTAATTAAAATATGTTTAGAATTTTTTTTTAAAATTTTTTGTGAAAAATGTTCAAAAATTAGAGTCAATAGAAATGAATATTTGATTATTATTATTTTTTTAATATAATTTTTATTTTTCTAACTTTAAAATTTTTTTTGACTTTTTAATTAAAATTGTGTCATCCTTAACCTTAGATTTTAAGATAAATTACAAACACATCATCTGAAATTTGATTAAAATTTGAATTACCTTCTGTAGTTCTGGAAATTATATTTCACCCCCTTAAATTTCTAATTTCACAACAAATCGTCCATTTTATTAATAAATTATGAAATCAATTAATAGTTTTTAATGATGTTAAAAATATGTTTCAATTAATAATTTAGATAATTTTATTATTATATAGGAGAACAATAATAAATTTCATTTTCTTAATTAATTCTGTTAAATAAATTTTTTTAAAAAGAGGATATTTATAATTTTCTAAATCACAAAGAATAATTTATATTTTAAACAATTTTCAAATAATGTATTTATAACTTATTCTAGTTTTTATATTTTAAATAATTTTTTATTCTTCTTTCTTTGGTTGGTAGATTCACTCTTCTGGTTTTTTAATAATTGTATAATTGGACATGTAAACCCCGTGAGCAAACTAAAAGTGATTGTAAAGTTAAAAATGAAGAGATAGTTCGGTTTAGTTTACTCTATTGAGTCTATTTTTGAATTCTTTTGTCGATAATTTGAATTGTTCAAATTTTAAGATTTATTAGGTATATTATTCATGTAAAAAATCATATCAATCAGATAACAGATGCTATATATTTAGATCACTTTTGTCTAAAAAACAATAAATGATCAGAAAATTAATAATTCATAAAAAAGTGATCTGAATACATAGTATTCGTTATCTAATCAATGTGATTTTTTTTACCAAGATAATATACATAATAAATTTTAAATATGAGTGATTTGAATTATCAAAAAAAAATTTGAAAATAAAGAGTTGTTTGGGCTATCCTAAATAAGTGCATTTTTTGTCTTTTTGAACTAAAAAATTGAAGAAAAAAATATGGATGTTTGGGTTAACTTTTTGACTTTTTATGAAAAAATGTGTATTAAAAAATTGTATAAATTAGTGTGTAAGGAAAAATTAAGATTGGGAGTTGTGCAGCCGTAATTTTTGACCTTTAGTGAATAATGATAACTTTTTAACTTTTTTTCAACTCGCCAAATTTAGCCTAAATCTAATGAGTCAGATTGAATCTTCCGATCCAGATCGTGGACTGAGGCAAGCCACTGCCTTAAAAATAATATCTTAACGAGTGATATGTCATGAGTTCGGATCCTCGGCCGCCATACCCTGCAACCCTTCTTGCAGTGCCCAAAAACGACGTCGTTTTGGGACCAATTTTCCAAAAAAAAAAAAAAGAGGAAAAACACAGAACGAGCAAAACAGAACACACAGAGAGAGAAAAGTTTCAAAGTGTTTGCCTACCCAAGTTGAGTCCAAATTAGGAGTGTACACGGTTCGGATTGGTTCGGTTCTGAGAAAATCCAAGAACCGAACCGATCCTAACGGTTCTGTGATTTTGAGAACCAAACCAGACCGTTACATTTGTAAAACTGGACCGGAACCAAACTGAAAAAATGGTTCGGTTTCGGTTTGGTTTACGGTTCAAAAAATTTCTATTTACAAAAATAAATTGTTAATATTAACAAAATAATTACTCAAACTAATTATATTTAACTCATAATAAAAACTAATAATATTAAAGTATTACTTAATATTACATATCTATACCATCCTTACAAGAAATATCTTAATATTATAATTCGACTACAAAATTATACCAAATAACTCGGAGTTACTTTATAATTTATAAAAATTAAAAGGATCACTTGTAATATATGAAAATTATTTAATCGTGATGCGGCTTAGCATTTATGATATGGTTTGTCCAGGTCATTTTGGGGACTTCCTTTGCTATACTAGATTTGGTGGATGAGAAATTATCCTATCTTTAAAATTTTATAATTATTTTTACTTAATACATATGAAATCGTAGTATTTTGGGTAAAATAATAAATACACGTCTTAAAATTTATTTAAAATATAAATTATTTCTCGTAGTTTTAAAAATTACATCTCATCCGTTCAAGTTTCTAATTGAATAACAAACGATTCATTTTATTAATAAATATCAAGTCAATTAATTATTTTTAATGATGTCAGAAATATATTTATTTAATAATTCAAGTAATTCTATTATTGTATAAAAAAGTAGTTAGATTTATTTTTTCTATTAATTCTATTAAATAAAAAATTATGATAAAGGGGTACTATTGCATAAATACATGCAATTTATTATGCATTTTCAATCTAATATCACTATACTTATAATTCTATTACTCAATTCTATCGTACTCATAATCATACTTAATTTGACAATCAAACCTTGCCTAAGAGTAGCTCTTAGCTATGTAAAGATGTGATTCTTTTATGAATTGTTTAAGGAAGAAATATTAATTCACATTGTGATTTGTTATTATTTTATTGATGTGCTATATGTATGTCAGTATTTGCATAAATTCTTATTACATTGAGGTAATGAATATTATTATATATATTTAGTTGAAAAATGCTTGGTAGCTCGAATTTTTATGGATCGAATGGAAGCCATTCGGTCTATGAAAATTCGAGTTACCAAATATTATTGTATTTAGTTTAAACTACATTTATACTAAGGGTGATTCATCTTAATCATAACACTTTATATGTAGTTTCTAATAACAATTAAAATACTTACATGTAGCCCCTATAACAACCCACAAATGTGGAATGTGAATTTTGTGTAATGAGATACATCAAAGACCCCATTAGAGATCAAAGCATCGTAAGAAAATAAAGTGCGAGATAAATTCTAGCTTTATTGCCATATTATGTTCATGATACTAGTACATCATTTTCATTTACTAATTGTTTCTAAATAACATCTTACAGTTCAATAGGAAAAAAAACTTACATAAAAACCGAATTTGATGGAGTGTGAGTTGAATGGATTAATTTCATTCTAAAGAATACGTATTGAAATTTAACATGCAAGTATGATATAAATTTTTCCTTTAAATTGTTAAAATACAGTAACTTCAGTTTTATATTGGAGATGAAGATTTGGAATGCATTACCACTTGCAATGTTTTAGCCAGTTTGGAAAATTAAAAGTTTCAATGGTGCCGAACCTAAAATGAGGGAATTAGGTGAGCTTGTCAAAGTGAGGGGTAGCATCATGGTAAAGAGTAATTCTATTAAATTAGAGTATTTTGTCCATGACCTTTGTTTGTAATTTAAACCAGATTAGATTTTGCATTAGTAAGGTGAAGATGGGGGTGGAACCTTGCAGGCTGCTCTGCTTTTGTTATGTTTCTGGTACTTTAGGTGTGATACTGATTAGGGACTCATTTGTAATTCTGTTGCTAGGGTGAACTTGGTGTGGTTTATTGTTAGTTGTTGTTGGGGCCATTTGTTTTGTTTTGTATGATAATTTGTCATGATCATACACTAGCACTATGGTTAATTGGGTTTGTAGGTGAACAATCAATAGTATTTTATTTATTTATTTATTTATTTATTAGTGGTATTCTATGTATTTGTTGTTTTCTCTAAATTAGAAATTATGTGACTTCATTATTCATATCTCTTGTAGGCAACCTTGATTTCACAATTATTGCCATGTAGGAAATGTTAGCCATATGCCTTCACTTCACAGAAGTTTGCAAGTTCATTGAGAGTGCATCAAGGGCCTAAGTAGATTTTTATGACTTCATATCCAATATGATTTTCAGTTTCCAAAGGTAAGAGAACATCACACTTCAAGAATTTTGAGTTCTTAAGTTTTCACATTTTCTTTATCTCTTTTTTAATGAGATTTTTATTGTGTAATCACAGTAAAAGACCAATTTTTTCCTTAACTTTCTATAATATGTTATATTACATTTTTTCTAACATTCTACTTTCATTTATGAAATATACGAGATTATTAGATATTCATATGTGATCAATGTTTTGATTCAGAGAATAGTTAATAATAGGTGTATTATACATTCTTTGTTATAAATATAATACAAAATAATAACAAATATAAAACCATAGGAGGAGAAACACACTTTGATCACACACTAATGTATTCAACACTTGCTTTGCTCAACAAAGGAGCATACCAATATATAAATCCACTAACCGACTTTACCAAGTCGGTAGAGATGAACATCTGGCACAAACTTATCTAGAGCTCTCCAATCTTTTACTAGTTTATTATTCTAATATTTGCAACATGTTCATATCTCAAGTCTTCTCCATCCTTCTTCCATGTTCCATTTGTCTCTATTGGAACAATCAACATTTTCTGTTACCATTTTTTAAAGTCAGTTCATGAGAACTTCTCTAGCTTCTCTCCATGATGATGCTCCTATTCTGAAAGAGGATGAAACCGATCGGTAAGTGGTTGCTGCGGTAGATGCTTGGAAACATGCCGATTTCCTTTGCCGGAATTACATCTTGAACGGACTTGACAACACATTGTACAATGTCTACAGTCCAATCAAGACAGTAAAGGAACTTTGGGAATCGTTGGAGAAAAAGTACAAAACGGAAGATGCCGGCTCAAAGAAATTTGTGGTTGGCAGATTTTTGGATTTTGTAATGGTTGATTCAAAAATTGTGATCAGCCAAGCTCAAGATTTCCAACTCATTCTGCATGATATTCATGCAGAAGGCATGTCACTCAGTGAATCCTTCCAAGTTACAGCCTTAATTGAAAAATTACCAAAAGGCTGGAAGGAATTCAAGAACTACCTCAAACACTAGCGCAAAGAAATTTCTATGGACGAGTTAATTGTGCATTTGAGAATTGAGGAAGACAACCGCAATTCTGAAAAACGGGCTGGTAAGCATCCTATGGAGTCTAAGGCAAATGTGGTGGAACATGCTTCAAAAACCAAGAAACGAAAGTCTTCTGGAGAAAGTTCATCACAAGGCTCTAAATGGGGGATTAATAAAAAGTACAAGTTTAATGGCAAATGTTACATCTGTGACAAAGAGGGACATCGGGCCAAAGATTGCCGTAGCAAAGGCAAAAGCAAAAGAAGAACAAGCAAGAAGCCTGCTCAAGCCCATATGACCGAAGTGGACAATATTTCCAATGGTGTCGATGACATCAATCTTTCTGCAGTTGTTTCCGAGGCAAATCTTGTCAGAAATCCTAAAGAATGGTGGGTGGACACTGGTGCTACTCGCCATATTTGTGCCGACAAAAAGATGTTCACATCTTATTCTTCAGTGGACAATGGTGAACAACTTTTTATGGGCAACTCCTCAACTTCCAAAGTTAAAGGACAAGGAAAGATTGTACTCAAGATGACATCTGGAAAGGAACTCACTCTCAACAATGTGCTGCATGTACCGGACATTCGTAAGAATCTTGTTTCCGGATCTTTGTTGAGTAAGAATGTGTCACGACCCCAAACTGCCCCTAGTAGAATGGTGTCGTGATGGCCAGTAATCCGAGATTACCGAAGGCCAACTTATCAAAAATCACACACAATCAGAGTATACATATGGGGCTTAACAAGAGCGGAAGCAATAACTTAAAATACAAGTGGTCCATAAGAGCTGTGCATAACTCAAATGAAATGGCATACATCCTTACATAACTTTACAACTTATAAAATATACATTACATCTCATCAAAAGGGCTTCTCAAGCCGACATAAATAAAAGTAATGCATACAAGTCAAGAATCATCATCTTCAGAACTGCCGACGTAAATACAAGGTTGCCGACTTAAACACAAAATGCCGACATGAATAGAATATACAGAGTACAAGGTTTAAAGCATAATCTTCACAATTGTCGACATCCTTGATGCCGACCTAACATGCATGCAAAACATCGGGCACAAAACACACCTCGGCGAAGCCGACTTCTAGCTTGGAACCTACATATATATAGAGAGGGTGAGTCTGGAAACTCAGTGAATGGTACAAGTAATAAAGGGGTTAAATGAATGATTCCCGAGGTTCCTGTTAAAACAATACACATAACATAGCTTGTTCAAAACATTTATACAGATAACATGGCTTGCGTCAAAACATATACTTAGCAAAACTTGTACAAAACATTCTTGGCATAACTTGTATCAAAACGTGTACTTGAGCTTTCAAAACTTGCTTACTTATCAAAACATTAGAATGAACCGTATTCATCAATCTTGGCCTTACAAAACATATGTGCTACTAACGTTTTAAGTCCCCTAGCACGCACGGACTTGTGCCACTGATGCTTAAAGTCTCACAGCGCGTCGGACTTGTGCCATGATGCTTAAAGTCCCCGCACGTCACGGACTTGTGCCTTGATGCTTAAAGTCCCCACACGCGTCACGGACTTGTCTAAAACATCATCAAAACAGAGCTTATACTAGATACATAAATCTTACACTTGATATACCAAAATAGGGGTAATCATTCATGCTTGATCAAACACTTTTTAAGACAAAGCAAAGTAAAGCTTATCAAAACATTAGAACATAACTTTATTAAAGGTACCACTCACTTAGTTCTTGGGACGTCGGGATCAAGGCAAGGTCCAAGTCCTACAAACACATAGCAAGGTCCACTGAAAACACATCTCAAAACAAGTCTCACATACATGCAAATGATCTCGAAAAACATGCTGGAAGTCAGAACACTGTTTTACATGTCGGGAGGACATGCTGGGCACCAACCAGGTCTATGCCGAGGTCCCACGTCTCTTGGCCGAGGTGTGGCTACCACGGCTTCGGCGTGCGGCTGCATGCCGAGGTCCAAACAAGACAAGTGCAAGTGATCATGCAAGGTAGGCCAAGGTGAGATACGATGCTTGGCCTAAGTGTAAGGTCTCGATAAGAATGATCTCGGCGACTACACTTCGGGAAGTGAAGTCTGGAAATCTGGGTTTCCACCCGTGAAGAACATGAAGAACATGAACATGATGAACATGGATATGATGAATGCCAAAATCATACTTTGCTTATACAAAAATCTGGGTTTTCATGCCATGAGTTCGAAAACATTGACCTGGGCACCCATACTTGAAGATCATGTGAAAACAAACACAAAAACATATATCTTGACTTGAGTTTTCGGATCAAAACATGACTTTTCTTGAAGAACACTTGAATATCATTTTCTCTCTCTAAAACCGAACTTCAAAACGATGCATGGCTTACAAATCATATTCAATCATGAAATGCGATATCATAAACATGAAGAGCTACATGAGCAAGTCAAGAATCTAACCTTAGAACACGAATCTAACGGTTTGATTTCTAGTAATCAAGCTTGAATCTCTACTCCCTCTCTAGAACTCCTTCTCCCTCTTCTAGAGCTTCTCTCTCTTCTTCCTTAGAACAAAACACAACAAATGATAGGTTTCTCTCTCTCTATCGGCTGACTTAAACCTCTGCTCGGACACGTGGCAACGGCGGGTTGGTTCTCCTAAAAAAGGTGACAGATTGACAAGACTTGACTCTGACAAAGCGTACTCAACAAGCTACCCAGCAAAACACTCCGGCAAGGAATGACTTCGGCAAAGGGCAAGACATCGGCAAGTCAAGGGACAATGATCTCGGCTAGGAGGAACAACACTTGACTAAGCTGTGCCACACCTTGGCCTAGATGTGCCACACCTCGGTCTAGGTCATACCACTCCAAGACAAGATCACTTGGATTCAAGATAACATCTCGGCCTAGATAATACACACCTCGGCCTCGGCGATACATACCTCGGCCCAGATGATAATCATCTCGGCCAATATGTCCGGACAAAGGTGGAGGTCAACAAAGTGGTTCCAAGATGGTTCTGGACTGAAGATGACCTCGGCTTGGAAATGATCTAGGCTTAGCATAACAAGGCTTGACAATACAAGGGGAGGAACAAGGCATACATATACACTTAAGCAAATCAAATACGTACAAAACAAGGCACAATTCATGATAGCAAATCTTAACATGGCAAATCATATAACTGTATGCAAGCATGACAAGACATGAAATGTGGGTCCTTACATCCTTCCCCCCTTAAAGAAGTTTGGTCCCCAAACTTAACTTACCATGTCCCCAAAACAACTCTGGATTCCAGGTTCTCATCTCTTCTTATCATCCTTAGCTTTTACTCCGGGACAATCCTTAATACGATGACCCTTCTCACCGCACCCAAAACATGCTCCAGACACCCAACGGCAAACTCCAAAATGTAGCTTCCCACAACTTGCACATGTCGGCCTGATGTCCTTCCTGATTTGCATCGTTGGGGTTGTCCACCTCTGTCTTTTCCTCGGCATCATTCAGGTCTGCCTCTTCTTCGCGGTTGTCATAAGTCTGCCTTTTCTTTTGATTATCATGGGTCTGCCTCTTCTTCTGACTTTCTCCCGAACTCTGGTTTCTGTTCAGGTTGGCTTCTGCCAGGATGGCCTTATCTAGCACTCCAGCATACGTCGGCATGTTGAGCAAATTTACCCGATCTTGTATTGGCCCTCGAAGCCCACTCTCAAACTTTCTAGCCTTCATATATTCATCGCCAACCATGTGAGGTGCATACCTCGCTAATTCGGTAAAGGCGCGATCATACTCAGCCACTGTTTTACTGCCTTGTGTCAACGTCTGAAAATCCGTTGCCTTGCGGTTCCGAACACTTAGGGGAAAATGTTTGTTGTAGAACAACTCCAAAAATCTGGCTCTAGTCAAATCTGGGTTACCTTCTCAGGTCATCATCCACCATCTACGTGCGTCGTCTTCCAATGTAAATGCTGCCAATGACACCTTCTGAGCGTCGGTACTGGGAAAAACCTCGAATAGCTTCTCCATCTCAAGAACCCATGCTTCTGCCTTCATCGGCTCTATACCTCCTTGGAACGTCGGCGGTTTCATCTTCTTGAATTCTTTGATCAAAGTCAATGTACCATTCCCATACAAAGCTGGCTGTGGAGGCACTTGCTGCACTGGAGGAGGTGGAGGTGGTACTGCTTGTCGGCCAGCTGTTTGATCGGCTTGAGTGGATGTAGTGCCAGTGTTCTGCTGCCTTGCTTGCCTTAACTCACCGACCAAACTTTCAACAATCCTTTCTAGTCTGTCCAACCTGTCTTCGGACTGACCTTGGCGAACTGGGGGTCTACCTCTTCTCATGATGCTAAAGGTATGCAAAATGTGACTCTCTTAAAACAAATGAGCAAATAAACGTGTATGCAAGTAACAATTGATTATGCCGATGTAATAAATGCTGATGCTGAGATGATGCACACCTTGTCAAGTAGCAAGCGACATGATGCAATCCTAATATCAAATCTACAGGAGATCCTATGCTCTTTAGGACTCAAGTGTGTGAACAACGTACTATGAGGAACTTGTGCTCTGATACCATTCTGTCACGACCCCAAACTGCCCCTAGTAGAATGGTGTCGTGATGGCCAGTAATCCGAGATTACCGAAGGCCAACTTATCAAAAATCACACACAATCAGAGTATACATATGGGGCTAACAAGAGCGGAAGCAATAACTTAAAATACAAGTGGTCCATAAGAGCTGTGCATAAGTCAAATGAAATGGCATACATCCTTACATAACTTTACAACTTATAAAATATACATTACATCTCATCAAAAGGGCTTCTCAAGCCGACATAAATAAAAGTAATGCATACAAGTCAAGAATCATCATCTCCAGACCTGCCGACGAAAATACAAGGTTGCCGACTTAAACACAAAATGCCGACATGAATAGAATATACAGAGTACAAGGTTTAAAGCATAACCATCACAATTGTCGACATCCTGGATGCCGACCTAACATGCATGCAGAACATCGGCCACAAAACACACCCCGCCGAAGCCGACTTCTAGCTTGGAACCTACATATATATAGAGAGGGTGAGTCTGGAAACTCAGTGAATGGTACAAGTAATAAAGGGGTTAAATGAATGATTCCCGAGGTTCCTGTTAAAACAATACACATAACATAGCTTGTTCAAAACATTTATACAGATAACATGGCTTGCGTCAAAACATATACTTAGCAAAACTTGTACAAAACATTCTTGGCATAACTTGTATCAAAACGTGTACTTGAGCTTTCAAAACTTGCTTACTTATCAAAACATTAGAATGAACCGTATTCATCAATCTTGGCCTTACAAAACATATGTGCTACTAACGTTTTAAGTCCCCTAGCACGCACGGACTTGTGCCACTGATGCTTAAAGTCCCCTGGCACGTACGGACTTGTGCCACTGATGCTTAAAGTCCCCTGGCACGTACGGACTTGTCTAAAACATCATCAAAACAGAGCTTATACTAGATACATAAATCTTACACTTGATATACCAAAATAGGGGTAATCATTCATGCTTGATCAAACACTTTTTAAGACAAAGCAAAGTAAAGCTTATCAAAACATTAGAACATAACTTTATTAAAGGTACCACTCACTTAGTTCTTGGGACGTCGGGATCAAGGCAAGGTCCAAGTCCTACAAACACATAGCAAGGTCCACTGAAAACACATCTCAAAACAAGTCTCACATACATGCAAATGATCTCGGAAAACATGCTGGAAGTCAGAACACTGTTTTACATGTCGGGAGGACATGCTGGGCACCAACCAGGTCTATGCCGAGGTCCCACGTCTCCTGGCCGAGGTGTGGCTACCACGGCTTCGGCGTGCGGCTGCATGCCGAGGTCCAAACAAGACAAGTGCAAGTGATCATGCAAGGTAGGCCAAGGTGAGATACGATGCTTGGCCTAAGTGTAAGGTCTCGGTAAGAATGATCTCGGCGACTACACTTCGGGAAGTGAAGTCTGGAAATCTGGGTTTCCACCCGTGAAGAACATGAAGAACATGAACATGATGAACATGAATATGATGAATGCCAAAATCATACTTTGCTTATACAAAAATCTGGGTTTTCATGCCATGAGTTCGAAAACATTGACCTGGGCACCCATACTTGAAGATCATGTGAAAACAAACACAAAAACATATATCTTGACTTGAGTTTTCGGATCAAAACATGACTTTTCTTGAAGAACACTTGAATATCATTTTCTCTCTCTAAAACCGAACTTCAAAACGATGCATGGCTTACAAATCATATTCAATCATGAAATGCGATATCATAAACATGAAGAGCTACATGAGCAAGTCAAGAATCTAACCTTAGAACACGAATCTAACGGTTTGATTTCTAGTAATCAAGCTTGAATCTCTACTCCCTCTCTAGAACTCCTTCTCCCTCTTCTAGAGCTTCTCTCTCTTCTTCCTTAGAACAAAACACAACAAATGATAGGTTTCTCTCTCTCTATCGGCTGACTTAAACCTCTGCTCGGACACGTGGCAACGGCGGGTTGGTTCTCCTCAAAAAGGTGACAGATTGACAAGACTTGACTCTGACAAAGCGTACTCAACAAGCTACCCAGCAAAACACTCCGGCAAGGAATGACTTCGGCAAAGGGCAAGACATCGGCAAGTCAAGGGACAATGATCTCGGCTAGGAGGAACAACACTTGACTAAGCTGTGCCACACCTTGGCCTAGATGTGCCACACCTCGGTCTAGGTCATACCACTCCAAGACAAGATCACTTGGGTTCAAGATAACATCTCGGCCTAGATAATACACACCTCGGCCTCGGCGATACATACCTCGGCCCAGATGATAATCATCTCGGCCAATATGTCCGGACAAAGGTGGAGGTCAACAAAGTGGTTCCAAGATGGTTCTGGACTGAAGATGACCTCGGCTTGGAAATGATCTAGGCTTAGCATAACAAGGCTTGACAATACAAGGGGAGGAACAAAACATACATATACACTTAAGCAAATCAAATACGTACAAAACAAGGCACAATTCATGATAGCAAATCTTAACATGGCAAATCATATAACTGTATGCAAGCATGACAAGACATGAAATGTGGGTCCTTACAGAATGGGTTTAGGCTAGTATTTGAAAGTGATAAATTTGTACTTACTAAGAATGAGATGTATGTAGGAAAATGTTACATGTCAGATGGCCTTTTCAAGTTAAATGTAATGACCGTTGTACCCTCAGTTATTAATAATACTACATCTTCTTCTTACTTGCTTGAGTCTTCAAATTTATGGCATGGTAGACTAGGACATGTTAATTATGGATCTTTGCATAGATTAATTAATATGGAATGTTTACCTAAATTTAACATTGATTCAAATCATAAATGTGAAATTTTCATTGAGGCAAAATTATCTAAAACTCCTTTTCATTCAATTGAAAGAAGTACGGAACCACTTGAATTAATTCATAGTGACATTTGTGATTTTAAATCAATTCAAACTAGAGGTGGAAAAAAGTATTTTATCACTTTTATAGATGACTATACTAGATATAGTTATGTTTATTTAATTCGAACCAAGGATGAAGCTTTGGAAACTTTCATTCAATATAAGAATGAAGTTGAAAATCAACTTGGTAAAAAAATCAAGTAACTTAGAAGTGATAGAGGTGGTGAATATGAATCACCTTTTGGTGAATTTTGTAAAGAACATGGAATAATTCATCAAACCACCACTCCTTACTCATCTCAGCAAAATGGAATTGCTGAAAGGAAAAATAGGACTTTAAAAGAAATGATGAATGCTATGTTAATAAGTTCTGGATTACCTCAGAACTTGTGGGGGGAAGCAATACTTTCTGCTAATTATATATTTAATAAAGTACCCCGAAAGAAAGCGAATCAAACAACTTATGAAATGTGGCATGGTAGAGTACCATCCTACAAATACTTAAAAGTGTGGGGGTGTTTGGCTAAAGTGGCTATTCCTAGTCCTAAAAAGACTAAGATAGGTCTTAAGACCATTGATTGCATTTTCATTGGTTATGTCAAGAATAGTAGTGCATATCGGTTTTTGATTCATAAATCAGAACATTCTGAAATACATGTAAATACTATTCTTGAATCTTGGAATGCATCTTTCTTTGAACATGTATTTCTAAATAAGACTGGACAAGAGACTAGTAATAAGAAAAGATCTTTTGATGCTATTACTAGTAATGATCATGAACATGATCAAGAACAAGAGTTAGATCAAAATGAGGAAGAGGAACCTAGGCGTAATAAACATGCTAGAACCTCAAAATCTTTTGGTCCAGATTTTCTAACATATTTGTTAGAAAATGAGCCTTTAACTTTTAAAGAGGCTATGTCCAGTCCTGAAGCTCCTTTATGGAAAGAAGTCATCCTTGATGAAGTTGAATCCATCTTGCAAAATCACACTTGGGAATTGGCGGATTTGCCACCAGGTTGTAAATCTCTTGGGTACAAGTGGATTTTCAAAAGAAAATTGAAAGCGGATGGATCAATAGACAAATACAAGGCAAGACTTGTAGTCAAAGGTTTTAGACAAAAAGAAAGTCTAGATTACTTTGCCACATACTCACCGGTTACTAGAATAATATCCATTAGAATGCTAATTGCTATTGCATCTTTATACAATCTAGAAATTCATCAAATGGATGTTAAAACCGCTTTCTTAAATGGTGAGTTAAATGAAGAAATTTACATGGAACAACCAGAAGGGTTTTTCATTCGAGGAAAGAAAAGAAAGTGTGTAAATTGGTTAAATCATTATATGGTTTAAAACAAGCGCCAAAGTAATGACATGAGAAATTTGACAAGGCAATGATGTCAAATGGATTTAAAATTAATGAGTGTGACAAATGTGTTTATATTAAAAACACAGACAAAGGTTATGTCATTGTATGTCTTTATGTAGATGATATGCTCATCATTGGTAGTAATAATGATATGATTAAAACTACTAAGAAAATGTTGAATAAACATTTTAACATGAAGGACATGGGTTTTTTGCTGATGTAATTCTTGGTATGAAAATTACCAAAACATCAGAAGGATATGTTTTGTCACAATCTCATTACATTGAGAAAATACTTGACAAATTCAGCAAAGATGATGATCATCTGGCTAGAACTCCTGTCGATGTTAATTTGTATATTTCTAAGAATGTACAGGAAAGTATTTCTCAATTAGAGTATGCCCAAATTATTGGAAGCTTAATGTACTTGATGAACTACACTTGCCCAGATATAGCTTATGCAGTAAGTAAATTAAGTAGATATACGAGTAATCCGATAGTAGAACACTGGAAAACAATTATAAGGGTTCTAAGATATCTCCGATTTAGTCGTAACATTGGGCTTCATTATACGCAGTACTTGAAGGATACTGTGATGCAAATTAAATATCAGATACTAGAGACTCGAAGTCCACCAGTGGGTATGGCTTTACTCTTGGTGGGGCGGCTGTATCTTGGAAATCTTCCAAACAGACTTGTATTGCTAGGTCTACTATGGAATCTGAATTCATAGCTTTAGACAAAGCAGGGGAAGAAGCAGAATGGCTTCGCCACTTCCTTGAAGGTATTCCAATATGGCCAAAACTGGTGCCTGCTATATGCATATATTGTGATAGTCAATCAGCTATAGGTAGAGCACAGAGTCATATGTATAACGGTAAGTCACGACACATTCGTCGTTGACATAACACCGTAAGACAACTACTCTCTAATGGAATTATTTCCATAGAATATGTTAAGTCTAAAGACAACATAGCGGATCCACTAACCAAAGGGTTAGCAAGAGAGTTAGTTGAGAATTCATCGAGGGGAATGGGACTAAAGCCTATTAAATAAGAGTTACCATAACGGCAACCCAACCTAGTTGACTGGAGATCCCAAGATCTAGGTTCAAAGGGACAACCGAGTTGTGAATGACTCATAAGGATCACTGGGGAGTCTAACTCCTACCCATTTCTATGATGAAATAAGTGTTGTCTGCAGCGTTTTAGGTTAAGTAAAACTTTTAATGATTCTTATATCTAGGTAAACCTAGTGGAGTATGGCAGGATACTTTTCATAAGAATTACCTATGTGAGTGTGAACTGGGCCGATTCTGTGAGATTTGTGAAGGGCTACCAATTCTCTAGAGCACTCATGAAGACCAGGTTGTTCGGGGCCAAAATGAACACAATAGTGAGAACTAAACTGTGTCTAGGGATATACTGTATGAGTTCTATTGTCTTGGTTTACACAAACGGCTGAACAGTTCAAGACATCATGTTCACTGGTTAGCTAGTAAATCCGATAGTGTCTCACAAGGGAAGGTTCAAAGCCAAAAACTACCTATCCTTTGCAGAATATTTTCAATTTCTGTACTCTCTAATTAGATCATGTTGTTGCATTTTCTCTCCGTCAAATTCCATTCATGTGGGGGATTGTTGGAAAATTGGTTTATATAAGGCATATTTTGGGCCGACTTTGAGCCCAAAATTGAGTGGGCCCCGAACGTCTTTTGGGGTGGGTCCGAAGAGGTGAAGTGTTTCTTGCCATGTGGCAAGTCACATGGTGAAGACGGTTCGTCAAAACCATTTATGAGTGAATGGGAAGTTGACGTCGTTTTCGGGTCTAACATTAATTTTTAGATAAAATTCATTTGAATTTTTTCAATAAAAATTATTGTGAGAATTTAATTTAATTCTAAATTCAAATTTTGGGTTCCTAAGTGGTTTCCTAAAGTTTGTAATAGTGGGAATTTAATTTAATTCTAAATTTAAATTTTTGGTTCCTTAGTGATTTCCTAAAATTTGTACCTCTTACTTTATTTATTAAACTATTCAATTTGTTTAATATATATATTCAATAGTTTGATATATATATATATTCAAAATAGTTTATATATTAAAGTTGTAACAGGTTGGGACAGTTCCACCAACGGTAAATAATTTGGAAAATTGTTTTATCTATTCAAATAGTTTATTACATTATTTCCCTACAGTTGCTTTGACTTTGTCTCCAACGGATTCTTTTTTGAATAAATTCGAATCAGTTGAATTCAAAACATGTGGCACCTGTTGACCATTGTTTGTACCGATTCGGACTATTCAATCTGTCTCTTCATTGCCTATATATATAGTTGATATTCCAGCAATTTTGAACATTGAAAGACATCCGAAAATACAGTCTGTTTATTTTGCATTTGCTGTCCAGAATTTATAACATTTGCATTATTCTTCATTTTAGATTTAGATTAAATTTTAGAGAGTTAGAACACAAGTTTGGTTCGTCGAACCAATTGTTTAGAGTACTACTACAATTTGTGAAGATCATTGTATCCTGGGAGATAGACGCCACTCAACCGTAAGTACCATAGTAGGGCGAATCTGTCTTAAGGACAGAGTGTCACACACTCGACTTGGTCTTATTTTTTTTAATTCGGTTCGATAAATAAATCTGGTATGTTATTTATTTATTTTGTTTGAATTTATTTCAAGTTATTTTATTTACACAGAAGATTGTTCCAACAGTCTCCACATAAGATGTATAATCTTATCTTCTTGACTATAATGAAGTGATATTTTATTGTGATCATTCAGCGCTCCCCCTTGAATTTGCCTTGTTAAAACCTTGCCTAGGAAAATCCAGTGGGAAAAAACCTTTGGCAAAAGAAAAAAGAATACAATATTCTTATATGTGATTTTGTTAGATTATCTCATTAAAACCTTGCAAAGGAAAACCTAGTGGGGAAAAAAACTTTAGACGAACGAAAAAGAGTACAATCTATAAATCTAATTACATAGATGACTCCCCCCTCAATGCTGCATAATAGATCTTTATGTCGATACATCCTAATATTATGCACCAGCTTCTTGAGTGTTGCACTTGGTAGAGTTTTAGTAAACAGATCTGCCAAATTGTTACTTGAACTTATTTGTTGAACATCAATATCATCGTTCTTTTGAAGCTTGTGTGTATACAAGAATTTAGGTAAAATGCATTTGGTCCAGTCACCTTTGATATAACCTCTTTTGATTTGTGTGATACACACAACATTATCTTTATATAATATAGATAGGGCTGGAGGGGTATAAAGAGAGACGTAGTGGTGTTTGTCTCTAAATGCTTAACTTGTAAACAAATGAAAGCTGAACATCAGAGACCGGTGGGATTGTTATAACCATTACCTGTAGCCGAGTAGAAATGAGAACACATTACCATGGATTTTGTCATAGGACTTCTGAGGACCCAATGAAACAATGATGCTATTTGGATTATAGTGGACCATTTGATTAAATTGGTACATTACATTCCAAAGAGAGTTAGTGACACCGTGGAGGAGTTGAGTGAGCTTTACGTTCAGCATATTGTTAGACTTCACGGGGTTCTAGTTACCATTGGGTCGGATAGCTATCCTTGGTAGATGACACTACTTTGGCAGAATCTTCAGTCAACTTTTGGGTCTCGGTTGACCATTAGTACAGCCTTTTACCCTTAGACCGATGGTCAATTCGAGCGGACCATTCATACTTTAGAGGACATGCTTATGGCATGTGCACTTGACTTTTGAGGTTCATAGAAGAGGCACTTACCTTTGGTGGAGTTTACCTTAGGTATGATGGGGAAGATCACGAATTGAGCACCCCCACTCACTCGATCAATGATTGACCTATACTAGTCTATGATATGAGAATTATTAACATGATATGATCTTACAACCAATGTATTATTGCTGTCTTTACTACGTAGAGCAGACAAATATAGACCAAATCACCTACTTTGGAATATTCTAATCTCTCACTATTTCGAAAAGAGTTTGAAAAGTAGAAATCTCATGAAAATCAAGAATCCACCATGCGAGGAGATCATAATTATTCCAACTTAGGAAATGAGGCCTCCATACAATGAGCATCATAGAGATATAGAAATTAAGCACATAGCCTCATGGTAACATGCTAGTTATAATAAGAAACAATGACAAGTAGGATGCAAAGATGAAAAAAGTTCACCTAGTATTCCTCTGCACCATTGCTAGGGTTAGAAAATAATATATGATCCTAGATGCTAAACTAAATGATATGTAGAGAAGAGATTTAGAGATGCTCATCGGGTACTCCAGCCAAGCAAAAATAGAAAATAATCTAAGTGGAAAATGCATGATCCTAGATGAAACATCTAATGCAAAAATCTGCACATAATGAGTCCTAGGGGCTTTGGATACTATCAAGATGACATGGGTATCAATAAAATACACGCCACATAACTAATCTAAAAATAATGGTCCAAGCCCAAATGCATGCTCCTACACTAATCATGCGATCATGATAACGATAAAAATAAGTCTAAATTAACAAACAGTAAAAGAGTAATCAGTAAGGGTAAGGAAAGGAGAAACCTATTCCAACACACACGACAATATAATGAACAAGAGCTAAGAGAGTAATAAAACTAGATAAAGAAAACTCTAACGAGGATAAGGACGTTCTCTTGCTCTTACATGGACATGAGTATAAACTATCCAAATCCATAAGAGATAGCTGTGAGGGGGGGAGATCTAACTCATTCTCGTAGAGGAAGCCATATCCAGGCTTATACATCATCAAAAATAGCAAAAATTGTAAAAATGGGAAAAACTCTAATGAAAGGAGGGCAATTCTCATCCTCACACTTATGAAAAGGAGCGTAAACCGCTCAAATCCATGTAAAATATGTTCAGGAAAAGAGAAACTACCCCTTCTCATAGAGGAAACCATGCTTGGGTTTATAAAATAAAAAAGAAAGCAATTCGGACTTAGCCAAAGCCGCTATACATTACCAAAGATAGCAGAGATAGGGCCCAACTAAGCTAAGCTAGCAGCAAATCAATTAACAAACCTACAAATATCTAAAGATATAATCAAGAAAGAGAGTAGAGATAGATTTTGAAGAAAAATACGAAAATAGAAGTAGGGATTACCTTTAGAATAGCAGAGATAGCTCCTAAACTAATCACAAGCTCTAACCCAAGTTGTCACGTCCCACTTTTTGTCCCCGATTAACATTACCAAAGTCATCATTATAGTTCATTTTCATTGATACAATATGGAACAAAATCCACTGACATCTACAAATACATAAAAGTTCCCTCAATCATATATATATATTGAAATGCAACATTAATTACAATTAAATAAATTGCCTATAGGCTTACACTATTACATAAAAGAGAAAGGGTTTAACCCTTTTACAATGATGACATTTCTCCAATCAAACAAAAGGCCCCGTGGCCAACAGATAAGAAGATCCCCAATCTTGAGCCACTTCTTAACATACACCTAAAAAAGGATTAGTAACATGGAATGAACATAAAGTTTAGTAGGGATCCTAATATGACCCTAAACAATAACAACATACAGATAGCTATGATCATAAATGTTTTATTTCATACAATACACATAATGTGACAGTTTATAATCAAGTTATAATTATATTGACACTTTTCCCAAAATCATCCAATTTACTCAACAACATAAAACGTTCACCTTTCATTCTCTTATCCCATTTCGTAACCAACACACAATAACAATTGGTTTTTGAAAACATGTTCACAAAACCCGATTACCTCATATTCCTTACACCCCCAACTTATCACATACATTCATTACCAATATGTGTACCACATTCCTTAAATTTAAGCCCAAGCGTAAAGAAACACTTTCAACAACTTGTTTGATACACCATTATACGTACATATACATTTAATTAGGAAAAGAAAATAGCTTATGTACAATGACTACTACACAAAATCATATAAGAGAATCCAACCTCATCTAACCATAATCATTACCACACATGATATACACGGATACACCAAGACAAAATGAGAAATGAAACAGTGCTCTACTTGCCTTAAGCATAGTAAACCAACGATACACCTTTTCCATAACGAATGCCAATTTACCAGACACAAATTGGAAGGTAGTGGTACCTCTGCCAATTTACCAAACACTGGTTGGAAAGTAATGGTAGCTCTGCTAATTTCTCCAGGTACTAGTTGGAAGGTAATGGTTTCATTCTGAGCATTGCCAATTGTCCAGGCGCTAGCTAGAAGGTAATGGTATCTCTCATTTTGAACGCGTATAACGTCATCAACTCATCAAGACATACTCTATTCAACATAACAATGTAATCCTCCACCGATGACTAAGGACAAAACTCTAGATACATGCATTTAATACACTTAAATTATCCAATTCTCTTGAAGCCTTAAGCCCAACAACCACAATAACGTATAAAATGCTCAAAGTTTAACTTCCGTTTATTCTCATTTTACAAAGAAGTTTTGATCTCATTTCTTTCCAAAAAGTAAATCCGTTGTTTGCTAATTCACAATATTCCAATTATAATCCAAAAATCCATTTTATTCCTCTAACAAATCCCAATCCATAGATAACAAAACCACAACCTGACTTAACTCAACTCAACTCAACCCAACTTAACTTATGTTACTCAAACAACCCCAACATCTTGGTTAACTTTTTTTTGTTAGCAATTAACAGATTAATACAATCCACATAACACACAACATTATTATTACTCAACTCTACCCCTTTCCAATCCATTAAGCCTTTGATAACAATTTATTGTTTTTCTCCATTTCCAACCTAAACAAGATAAACTAACTTTCAATACATTAAATCCCCTCTCCAAATATATATATATATACAATTTCATTTTCCAAAGCTCAAACTCAAAAACCTCCTTTCATGATTTTGAAATCACATAACTAAATCAAGCTTTTATGCAATAAAAATATACCACATGTCTATCTATAAAAAAGTATTGAAAAGGAGCAAAGAAATTCCTACCTTTAGCAAGAAGAGGAGAAAGCCCAAAATTCCATTTTCGACGAAAACATGATCCGCTCAGATTAAAATGAAGCTTTTGTGATCCTCTATGATTTGGTATATGAAAATCGAGTGAGATTTTAAGTAAAAAGAGATGAAATCCAAGCTTGAGAGCTTAGGATTTTTGGAAATGGAGGAGAGAGAAAGGGAGAGAGAAATGAGATAGATTTGACCAAAAGTGACTTTTTAAAGTGCTGATTCTAAACAAACCGCTCGAGTGATGAAACAAGCACTCATGCATCAGAGACACAAGACTGCTCGAGCGACAAAACCTTCGCTCAAGCGTAGAACTCATACTCCCAGAAGTTCAGACTGCAGACAAAAGTAGTGAATGACACGAAAGACTGCTTGAGCAAACAAACCATTGATTGAGCGATGAAGAAATTTTTTTAGGACGCTACAATCTTCCCACCTTAGGAAATTTTGTTCTTGAAATTAAAGATAAGGCCAAAACGAAAGGCAACTCAATACAACTGAAAGAATAATTGCCAACTCACAACTAGATCCATACTTGGGATAAATTCCTGGATCTCGGTTCAATACCTCAGGACACCAAAGACACCTGAACAATAAAACTCAAGGAAGAGATCACGTATGCCTCTTTGACCCACCAAAACCTGTTGAGATCTATGAGACGTGAACAACAACAAAAACCACTCGCACCCCAAAGACGTTACCTATGCCTCAACCACCAATAACACGCACAACACCACCAAGTGTTCAACACTTGAACACGGAGAAAAACCCTCACAATAGAACTCTCTGACAACTCCTACAGAATAATAGGACCTACAACAAAACACGGCCAAAGGTAACACCCCAGCATAAAAAGTCTCAACAACTCCAAAACACTCCTCAAAACCAAACACCCAAACCCATAATTAGCAATTTAAGCTAAATCACTACACAACCCAACCATGCAAGGTACAAGAATTAACAACAAAACTTTGTTAAAAGAAAATTTCATCTTTTTCTCAATTCTTTGAAAATCATTTTCTTGTATGAAAACATTTCTCAAATGTGCTCAAACTTGCACCGTCCACAACTAGAATACATTTTTTTACTTTTCAAGCAAAACTTAAAAGTTTTGTGAACATTTTTTGAAAACTAAATTGTTAATCAGGACATATAATCATCCACAATAAAGTTGCACAGAACTATTTAGTGAAATCCCTCATACAATTTGGATTAAATTCACAAAGCCATCCGAGGCTATACACCAGGAAAAATTCATTTTCCAATTTATGCTCAACATAACAACTAGTGAACCTCTATTGTCACCCAACAACATGTTAGCATTTGTGCCCTCAAAAATCAATTTGTTGACTTTATTAACTAATTAAATAAATTGCTTGGCAATTTATTTTGCAATTTTGTATATTATTATGGGTAATGTTATATTTAATGTTACATATAATGTGAATATAAGGTCCCTTGGGTAACATTGTAGAAAAACATGCTAATGGTTAATGAACTAAAAACTGTTAGTGCCTTGTAGACCCAATTAATGTTCTAGGCTATGGGTGTTAATTGGGTGTCGCACTACTTTGGCCTACACTTGTTTTGCTACTATATGATAGAATTATTAACTCCATCATTGAGGTAGTGACCTTAGGCAAATAGGTGGGTGCTATGCAATAAGTACATGCACTAAATATGATCGGTTTTGAGAATATCTATGGAATGATCACTTTCAGTTTAAAAGGTAGTTATATTACAATGCACTTATTTTCCTTTGACCTGAGAGGTTTGTATAAATTAATTAACTATTTATTTAACTTTGATATTGTCAATCGGTGATGCCAAACAAAAGGCTATACACGAACATTTTGGGTTATGTGAGTGGTAATTGATTTATATAGGTGTTTAACATGAAATCCACCATTCTCAAAGTGAGAAAGTATATTCAAGTAATTTTTCCTATTAATGTTGGACTGAAAGAAAATCAGCCGGTAACTTTTTCATAAAGATATTTTATTTGTACATGTATAATTATAAAAGTATATTTTTGAAAAATGTTTTTGGGGTCCAATTAGAAGAAGGAAAAATTTAGAATTCATCTACATGAGTTAGGGTTTTTGATAGTGATAAATTTGTCCATACTTATAGCTCATGTGGAATATAGTTTGGTGAAAGGAATTTTGTGACCAATTATAAGAAAGGGCCTCACTTGTAATTCTCTACTTTTAGGGGTTTAATTGTAATGTGTTGATGGATATTATTATAATTAGTGGAAGTTCTATATTATCTATTTAAAAATGAATACACAATATTTTTTAGGATAAATTGCCAATAGGTCCTACTTTGGAGACTTATTACCCAATAGGTCCTACTTTGGAGACTTATTATCCATTAAGTCCTATTGATAAATTTATTAAGTGATAAAGATAAATTTATCAGTCTTTTATTTTTATGAATAAATTTATAGTGATAAATTTATCAGTCTCTTTATTTTTATGAATAAATTTATAGTGATAAATTTATCAATCTTTTATTTACCTGTAGGTAAATAAGTCTAGTTAATAGGACCTACACGTAAGTACCCCTATTTTTTATACCAATTTAAATAATTGAATTTCAGCAAGCAAGTAATAATAACAACAAAAGTAAAAGAGATAGAAAGAGAAAATCAAATACAGGAATTTATAGTGGTTCAATTTGTCGTGCCTACGTCTACTCCTCGAGGATCTTCCTCGATAATTTCTTCACCATCAAACAAATCAATACACCACCAAGGCTTCACTAAGTTTGTGGATTTTATATGTCATACTCTTATTTGTTGAGCCTCACTCAACAATAAATGCCTTACTTTTATAGATTTTCTCACAAATCACTAACGCTGTGTTTGGTGGAGAGATTTGGAAAGAGATTTGCAAAGGAAAAAGGAAACGGTGTCTGAAATTAAGTAAAAAAAAATATATATATATATATATTATTCATATTTTACCTAACTTTTTCATTTTTTTTCCTAAATCACTTCCTAAGTTCCCTAACTAAACATAGCGTTAATAAAAATAAGAGATATTTCAGTCATCTTTTATAACAATTTCTCTCTTTCTATAAAATAGATACGAAAGTGGAAGAGTAAAAAAAATGAATAATATCACTTAGAAAATTTCAGATCTGAAATTGAAGGTGCTGATAGTGTAGCAGAATGCAGGGTTGTGTCTCAGATCAAAAAATAGGTTCCCCTTTTATAATCTTCAAAAGTTTATAGTCGTTGGAGAGAATTTGGTGCACGCTCCTCCTTCCTTCTTTTTCGAACTTTGTAAATTTTTATAATGATTGACTCCAGTCTTGAGGAAATACGCTCCATTTTCCTTCTTTTTCTAACTTTGTGCCGCTCTACTCACACGGAAGAAAAATTCAAGCCTGTTGCAGACAGATACTCCCTTATCACTTGGAAGGAAATTGTTCAAGAAGACAAGAGACTTGGCTCAGATTTCAATTTTCAACAAGTAAATAGTAAAAACACTGTTTGATATATAAAATATTATATTTATATAATATAATATAAAATAAAATATCAATAAATGTCAAAATATAATCATGTGTATTATTTAGTCTTTTATTTTATTTCATTTTATTTTTATGAATCTAAGGTCCTATTAAAGTAGAAATTAAATAAAAGGATAGTCACTTACATGTTTGGATTTAATTTTTTAGGAATAAAAGTGAATTTCTCCAAATATAAAATTACACATTTGGACAATCCGCACTATAGAAGTTTTGGATTTTCCTTCATTCTTAAACAAATTTCACATTACGAATAAAAACGTAACACTCTAATGTAACACTTCAAAGCAACATACTAAAAAACTCAATGGTGTATTTTTCTCAAACGTAATAATATAACACTAAAAAAAAAACTCCTTTGTGTACTTTTTTCAAATGTAACACTCTAATGTAACATTCTCCAATTAATGTAACACTCCAATCAACGTAACATTCTAATCAATGTAATTCCAAACATAACATACTAATGTAACATGCTCTAGTATAACACACTAAAAACTCTTTAGTATATTATTTTCAAACGTAACAATCATTGTTTGAAATTACACATGCCCAAAACTTATTGAGAAATTTTTGTACTCCTTTTAGAATGGTTTGAAGAATCCCACATCCTTTTAGAATAGTTTGAATAATCTCACATCTTTTTTTTGAAGTGTTACATTGGAGTATTACATTTGAAAAAGGTATACTATGGAGTTTTTTTTGTGTGCTACATTAAAGTGTTATTCTAAGGAGTTTTTTTAAAATGTTATATTGGAGTATTACGTTTGGAGAAAATACACCATGGAATTTTATTTTTTTGTGTTACATTAGAGTGTTACATTAAAGAATTTTTGTGTGTGTTAGATTAGAGTGTTACACAAATTTTTTTTTTTAGAGTGCTATATTAGAGTGATATGTTTGAGAAAAGGACACTAAAGAGTTTTTTTGCATGTTACATTCGAGTGTTACACTAAGGAGTTTTTTTGAAGTGTTATATTGAAGTGTTATGTTTAGAAAAAGTACATTAAGGATTTTTTTTTTAAGAGTGTTACATTGGAGTGTTATGTTTAAGTGTTACATTGGAGTGTTACAGTTTAAAATTATACATTTGTCCAAGACTTACTATGAAATTTTTGTATTCCTTTTGAAATTTTTGAAGAATCTCACATCCTTTTGGAATGTTTAAAGAATGTCATATTTCAAGTCATTTTTGTGCTTCTTTTGAAATGTTTTCCAAATAAAAAAGATTCTCATATAAAAATTCATTCCAAATTTGATTCTCATATATTATGTACTTTACCTTTCCAACACAAAAGAAAAAAAAAAAGAGAAAAAAAAAAATAGAAATAAGGGTATAATCGCAAATCTAATTTTTAAATAATATATTAAATCTACCTTTCACGGGAAATTCTATTTCCACACACGTACTTATCTCTATACACACACTTAATGAAATATTATTTTAATGACAATTATACCATAAAACAAAATGACAATAATGGACATCAATACACACACTATAAATTAAATCTAGAATTTTCTTGTACACATCTTAACAAAACGATAACTTTCAGTGCACATCTTTTGCAAAAACTAAAACTTAATTTCTTCATTGTTTTTCACTTCTTCTATTGTCCTCTATTACTTGCTACACTCCATTGTTACACTTTATTTTTTGCTTCATTGTTACACTCTGTCCATTGTTTGCCTACACTATTCTCATATTGCTTTATTCTATTATTTATACCTTTGCTCCATTAGATTCTACCATTATTTTTTATTTTTGTGATGGAAGATTTGCACTTTTTCCCCTTTGTTGTAAGCTAACTCATTATCCCTAAAATTTACAATGAATCAATACACTTTTACTTGTGAAGTTCACATATTTTCATCAATCATATCTTATGTACAAATTCGTTTTTGAATGCCGACCTATAAAATCTCTTTTTTCTCTCTCTTCTTCCCTTTCTTTCCTACCCAAAAAAATAGAAAATAAAAAAATAAATAAAGTGGCTGCAAAATTAGAACACAGCAAAGAACTTGATTTATTCCGTCCACATTAATGACGGGATTAGATTGTCAAATGCTTATAATATCATTTTTTTGAAAGATGGGTCTTGAATGGAGTTGGTAGAAGATGGGTCTTCATTGTGGACTGATGTGTGGCTATATTTCAAGGTGGGTGGAAACCCTATTTAGATTGTGTGTATACAATATTTAAGTTAGGGTTATAATTGAAATATATGGTGTGTGAGATAAGAATAATAATATATAATTAAATTGATAAGTGTGTGAATTAAGATATGATGTGCACAGAGATGAAATGGTGTGTGAAAATAGAATTTCTCATTTTTCACTACAATAAAACTGAGTTTTTATGGCTCTACATTAACGACATACAGTAAATGCAAGCCGTGGTTTCTCACTTTTATGATTTGCCTTTTTTGCATGTTGTAAATAATTTTCCAACCACGGCATGTCTTTTGCGTAGGTCGTAAATGTTAATAATGATGATTTTTTTACGGCTTGCAATGTTAGCCGTAAATAATAAAACTTTCTACGACGTGTATATGGCATGCCGTTAATACATTAACTATACACGACACGCGTACACCAACCGTTAAAAATATTAAACATTTCACGATGTAAAAAAGTCAGCCGTTAAAAATATTATATTTTTTACGACGCACAAAAAGTCAGCCTTTAAAAATATTGGACTTTTCACGGCATGCAGATATGACCCAAAAAAAAAAATACTCTATGTTTTTGTCTTTCTAGCACTCCATCTGTTTCTCTTTTTCTTTGCCATTCACACAAGCACAAACCCTATGCCACCATTCAAAACCACCACCACCAAAAATGTCTCACGGCGTGGTGGCGCCACCCTGTTTCCCCACCGTGTGGTCGGTGGCGAACTGACCAAGGCAGAGAGCAAACACAAAGAAGGTGGCTAACACGAAACGTAACAAGAGCAGCGTTGGAGCAGTAGTGGGGTTCTGTGGAGAGATGAAGGAAGTTTGGTAGCAGTGCGTGGAGCCGCCTGCACTCCACCATTGCTAATCCTCTCGATTTCAGACCTCTTGCATCAGGTAAACACACACACACACACACACACACACACACACACACTCTCTCTCTCTCTCTCTCTCTCTCTCTCTCGTTCCCCCAATTTCAAACCCTAACTATAATTTTCAACTTCTCAGATCTTTGCCCCTTCGTTGTTCAACCTGTCAAGAGTTTCTTCACCTTGAATTTGCTAAACCCGTAGTTTTTGCCTCTTGTAATTAATTTGATTGACGTGGATTAAAGAAAACCCTATTTGCTTATACAATTGCAATATGAAAACTCAAACTTAATTTTTCGATTTGTGTGAATTTGCCTACAATTGAGATTGGATTTGTACACAGCTGAGAATTGAAACTAAACTTTGTTTGTTTACTTCATACTATGTAAGTTTGTCAAGTCAATCTAAATTGTTATTTTTTCTTTCTTTGTTTCTTTTCTCATTTGTGTTTTTTCATTTTTTTTTAGTCTCCCTCTTAATCTCCCTCTTTGTTTCGTTATTTTTTAGCTGCTATATTTTATTTTATTCCATATATTTTAGCTGCTATATTTTATTTTAATCTCCCTCTTTGTTTCTTTGCTCTTTGCAGGTGCTTAACTTTGAAAAATTCTCTTGGACCACAGGTTCATCAAAGCCTTACCTTTCATCAACTAATCTGCAACTAAAGATCCCTATATGCAAGGGTCATAGTTTGGTATGACTGCATCTTAACTTTGGTCTCATAATATTTTTCTGCGCAATGCTTGCTTGCAGTCAAAACTGAAATGTTGGGTTAACTCTGTCTAAATCTAGAATATGTGTGTATTCAAGAAACTGATTTTAAAATAGCTAGATGTTGAATTTGTGATGTAGAACGAGTAGCCGAAGACCCCTAGCTATAAATGCTGATCAATGAAAAGATTATTAGACCCCTAGGTGTTGAATTTGTGATGTAGAACAAGTAGCCGAAGACTTCTTGAAACAATTGGACCGCCGAAAGGCAAGAAAGAAACCAAATTGAGAGCAATAGCGACACTTTGGGATGAGCTCGGAATTATCTCAAATTTGGTAGTCTGATTGAAAACGGCATTTTAAATCAAAGTCGTGGCCCCCTTCGGCAATGATGAACAGTGGATTTTAGCCAAATTCTTTCGTTTAGGCCTTCAAATTAGTGATTTTGCCATTTTAGGAAAGTTTAGTTTTGGGAATAACTTTATTTTGAGAAGTCCGTTTTTAGCACCATCTGTTTTGGCGCGTTTCTGTTGTTTCCTAGTATGCAGATTTGGGCTTAACTTATATTTTCTTTTTTTTTGGTAATTTTCTGTTTATTTTCATGTCTAGCAAGGAATTATCCTAATTCCTTGTTTCCTTATTTAATTAGATTAGGGTTTAGTTTGGCCTTATTGTATAATTATTGGTATGAATAATATAAATGGTAGTTTGCAACTATACTTGGACACCTGAAATTAATGCTCATAAATATATTAAATATTTGTTTAGACCTAAGAAACATCAAACCTACTCACCCCCACCTTACACTCATTTACATACGTCATGGTACATTTGTCATTGTTGAAGAACAAATACTGTAGGCTTGCAGAAACAATACTGTGAGTTTTAGGATTACAGCTATTATCACTTAGGCTGCAAACAGCATAATATTGCATCCCCACATTCTTGTCATCTTTCCTAATTTCCATTTTTATGTTAATGGAGAAAAACCAAACCATATACCTCAAGGAAAATACATGAAGAAAGTTCAAAGCTTATGAATCATCAATAAAGGTCCATATCTTTTGCTTAGTTCTAAAAAAAAAATGCTCATTTAATTTGATTAATATGTTAGTTTCTGATTCATTACATCTATTGTTTGTCTAGCAGATATGGCAAAGAAACGATTTCGAACTTGCAATATTGAGAATGATTCACATATGCATGGATTTTCATTCAACTCCACTATTATGTAAATAAGACAACTGTTATGTGTTTTTGACTTCTTGCCATAGTTCACTCAGCAATATGCATTATTTGGAAAGTAGCGTTTTATTAGAATTGCATATCTGAAAGGCTATGAATTCCAAGTTTATTCTTTGTACATTAAGAGGGAGCAACCTTGAACGTCAGTTGAACCAAATATATCAAGTTGAGCATCCCTAAATGACATTAAGTGATATTTGTATTCATTGGGAAATCAGGGTATTAGAAGATTGAAGAAGCAGGGGGCCCATTTGAGTTGTTTGTGATGGTAGAATACATGTAATTAAAGAGTCCTTACTTTTTGTTGTTGATTTATGGGGTATTTCTCCCTTAAATATCTGGCGCTTAGTGCAGAAAGTTAAAGAGAAGTAGAAGTAAAAAAGAATAGATGCGTCATGCCTATCTTGTAGGCATCACATTTAGGGTTAGATTGTATCTCAAAGAGCTTAATTACTAGGAATCTATCTTTCCTTAAGGTGCTCTTTTTTTAATTGCTTTTGAACTACATCACCATGTTAGTAAACAGTGGCCATTGGCTAGCATATACAAATCTTGAACCAAAATTCGTTATTTTAATATTTTCTCAATTTGAAATGATGACTTCTTAGTTACAATGACATGCACCTTCTTGCAAAAACTAAACTTATTATGATATTGTTATGTGCCCTTTTACTTTTTGATTTTACTCTTATTTTTGGTTCCAATTTATGCAGAACTTTCTTAAGGTTGTATTATTGTGGTAGCTTGCTCGTAGGGTTCGTGAGATGCGGGAGACGAGAGCAGTTCCGGTGGCTAAAAAATTTGAGCAGAAGCCAACAACAATTGCTAGAAAAGGTCTTAACCATTTGCAATCTATAACGACCCCAAAATCCGTATTAGAGATTACCTTTATGGCCTTATAGGTTAATGCATTTTAATTTAATGATATCTGTTCAAATTGAGGAATTATCTGTTGAGCCACGGCTTTAAAATTGAAATTACCAACCTTTACGGGTTCAGAAATCCCAATTGAGTACTTGTGTGTGTTAATGGAATTTTTTAGAACTATTTGGGAAATTAATTGGAAATCTAATTTGTCTGATTCGTTAATGCACGTTTGGGTGGTTAATTTGGTACTGCAAATTGAAGGCCTTAGAGGCTTCAGAAACCAGGACAGGGGACATATTTATGATCAACGCAATTTTTAGAGTCATCTGGGAAGTTTAATTGGAATTTGATTTAATGTGATTCGTAAGGCCGTGTTTGGCTCTCCCTATTGTGTTAAACTTATATGTGTGTATATTTAATGTATATGTATATGAGAGGCATGAGTTGAACTCATCTCTTGGAACCTAAAAATATCTAAAGGAGGGAGCGGGGAAACCGTGAAAAGGAGAGAGAGAAGAGAGACAAGCTCCTCAATATATATGGTGGTTTTGAAGATGCTTGAAGGGAATTGAAGAAAGAAAAAGAAGATCACCCATGGGAAACTTGGGGGAAATTGAAAAAAGCTAAGAGAAAGACAAAGATTGAACTAAGGTATGATCATCTATCTTGAATCCTTATGTTTAAAGCATCAAATACATGAAATCAAGGATTGATATGGAAGATGTGAACTTTGAACCCCAACTATGGCTATATTATGCTCTTGTGTTCTGGTGCTTGGGAATTGAGTAATATTTTGAGGTTATGATGTTAGATGGAGATTAATAATGTGAAATTTATCATGTATTAAAGGGTTTTGGGCTTTGATTTACATGAAATTGAGGTTTGATTTTGAAAATGAGAAGTTCCAATTTTACAACCATTTTTGGACTACAAACTGCCCAGGGCCGCACGTGCGGCTTTGTTTCCTGCACGTGCGGGAGATAGCTCTATTCAGCCAACTTTGAATAAGCATATCTTTTGCCTTCGGACTCCGTTTTGAGTGATTCTTGAGCCTAAAATCAAGCCCTGGAAGTCTAGTTTCCAATGGTGGTGGTCTCACTCCCAAATTCTAAATACAGAAATAGTTATGTCCAAATTAGTGACAACTGTTCACTTTCTGTCAACCAGTTTTGTACCATTTCTTCACCTAAACCATTTCCCATCGATTTCTCCCATTTTCTGAGAAATGGATTATAACTTATTAAGGAATAATGAGCTTGTACCACCATGGCTAATTGATTGAATGATCAAAGAGAATAAGTAAAGGATTGAGTATAATCTCATATTATGTGTTGTGCACTGTACTTGTAGGTCGAGACGAGGACATTGTTCCATTACTACCGGCAGCCGATCACTGTGAGTAATAGTAGTGTAACAATATGTTTCACTTACTTCCCGTGATTATGATTTATGTATTGTTATTTGTGAATGGTCTATTCCATTGATGTTGTGCTTTGATTCAATTAATCGATATGCTTGAATAATGGCATTGATATGGATCTAAGGTCGTTCTGTCCCTAGTAATAGATGTGGGCCTGAGGCCGTTATGATGTGACTTGTTCTGTCCCTAATAATGCAGTGATACATTTGCCTTCTGTTAATAGTTATTATTAATGTTCTGTTATCCGCAAGACAACTATGTCGACTTGTAATAAACCATGGGAAAATCTTTGTGCACTATTAGGTAATAGTACTGTAGCAGTACGTTTTGCTTATTGTTAATAGTTAATACTGACGTGCTGTTATCTGCAAGTTAACTATTTGAATTCATAACGAACAAATGGAACATATGTGTATTATGGAACAATGATATCTTTGTGTATCTGGAATCATTCTGTTTTGTTAATAATGTATCCGAGGCCAATCTATTGATATCTGAGCCTGAGGTCGCACTGCATAATATGTTGGGCCTAAGGCCGTTCTGTATTATCTGTGGGCTTAAAGCCAATCTGTATCATGTCTGGGTTTAAAGCCGTTCTATATCACATCTGGGCTTAAAGCCGATCTGTATTATATTTGGGCTTACAGTCGTTCTGTATTTTATCTGGGCTTATAGCCGATCTGTATTATATCTGGGCTTATAGCCGATTTGTATTATATCCGGGCTTACAGCCGTTTTGTATTATCTCTGGGCTTACAGCCATCCTGTATCATATCTGGGCTTACAGACGCTCTGTATTATATATGGGCCTGAGGCCATTTTAAAATGTGATTATGTATAAGATTTGTGTACAGTTTGATATGCATATTTACATTCTCTAAGTCTATGCTCAATTAATTAACCTCCTTACATTGCTATTATTCACTGAGCCTTGCTCACTCCGTTTTTATGAATATTTCTGTAGGTGAGCCGTCGGAGATTGACAATAGAGTTGTACTAAGGTTCGCCTGTCTGCCAAGTCACCGGGGTATGTCTCCATGTGGAGGCCTTAATTTGTGTTGGGAGTCATATAAATTATTAAGTCTTATGTAAGAGTGTGTGAGATCTATATGAATTCTGTGATTATATATATAACTCTAGGAATGTTTTTAAATGCTTAAATCCAATTAAACCATCATATATGCACAAGCTCAATGGATGTTGTCTTTTATTGATATTACTTTCGCCTAAGGCCCCGCATATGGTTAAATATTATTTTAAAATTTTGTTTTGAGGCCTATGTACAGGCCGGTCATGGACCAAATTTTTAGGGGCGGGTTTGGGTCGTGACAGGTGGTATAAGAGCACGAGTTAAGATCTCACACACGTGTCCATTGAGCATTAGAGTGTCTAGATCTAGTAATGAAAGGATATGATGTGCATTTTAAAAGATGTATGTGAGCTTGTACAATACGCTAAGTATTGAGATTAAGAATGAGAATTCTCATAGACCTTGGGGCAATAAAAGAAGATTCATATGTTTTGTTTCATAGATTGAGTTTTGTGTTTAAGGAGAATTGGATAATTGTTATGAAATGAGAATGGGTTACATAAGGCTAAAGTTTTGCAAGGTGTGGAATATCGGTGTTCTTCGGCTATTCAAATTGATAAGTATAAGCATGTTCGTGGAAATGTAATATGAAAAGAGATTAAACTTAGTTTCTATCTGTGTTATATGTGAAATTAGACCATGCGGAATTTTGGGGAAACTGAGGATGTTGTGATATGGCAATTGAGAGATACAATGATTAATAACGAGTATGGGATTTGAGAATGATTTGATATAAGAAGTAGAGATAAAGGGATTGCCCCACTCATATCCTTGTATGCTTATGTGTGTTATGACTAGGTATGCGAAACTATGTGTTATGGAATAATTAATGAATGATATGTGATATGTTAACAATCTGTATCTTATGACTCTAGGAGTGGGGATGAAATGGAATATTAATAAATACAAGTATTATGATCTGTGATCACGTAGTATTTGGTGGAATTTTATGGAAGTTTAGTGATGCAGGGAAATTAAAATTTTGACTAGAATGTGGGTGGTGTTGAGTACGTACATTTGTAGAGATAGAGTGTATGTTGAGGGAATTGAGATGTGTATGCTGGTGAAGGAAATATTATCTGAAATCTTGAACCATGGAGTTAAATGACTTGGTATGATCTTATGTATTAAGCTAATTTGTATTTAGTGGCTTAAGGGAAAGGTAGTAAGAATGAGGTGATGCTTATGTTGTCTTACCACGTGTAAGAATACGAATGGGCATTGTTAACGTAGTGAGATGATATGTTTGTTAATCAAATTATTTGGGTTATTGAAGTGGATCATTGGTGAAAAGAAGGTCATGTTGTGAATCTTTCTATGGGATTATAAGTGAAGTTTTGTTCCTCCTTTCAGTATGAACATATATTTTTGTGAATGAATGTAAACAAAAGGAAAATTGTGTTTCTTTTGTGGACTGCCATTTTTCTGAAAGACATAATTTTGTTCTGATGCGTTTTTGTTCTGAACCTAACATATTGTTATCATAAACTCACCATTATTGACTAAGGACGAAATATTTTGTATGAGAATTAATTCAAGGCTTATTCCTTTGTTGTGATCGAAAAATGAGTGATCATTGGAATGAAACTTATGTGATCCGTGTTATTTAGAGATGTCATACCATCAATTAAATTCGGTACTTCTGACATAGATAAATAATGTGTGACCTTGTGTGAGTTGACCATGGACCTAAGTGAGTAATGTCTTTGTAAAAGATACTTTTGTATAAATGATTTTGAAAATTGCTATGCTCTACGATGTTTAATGAAACCTATATCTTGGTTACGAAATGTTCTATATGAAGTATTTTCTGAAATGATAAAATATGCTATGAACTTACGACATGTTTATGGTATGATGAGTTTTCTGAATAATTTTCCCAAAATGACTAGATATGCTACGAAACTCCGATTGTTCAGGATATGACAAGTTTTCTGAAAAAGATATTTTGCTATGCATGAATGAGTTTCCCCTTTGATAATTTATTGTGGCATGCTTGATGAATGCTCTATGATGAACTTGAAGTCATTCTGTCTTATCTGTTATAAGTTGGCCCAGAGGTTGTTCTGTCAAAGTTTATATATGTTTAATGCTATTGGGAATTATCCCATCATCTGATAATCTTTGAAAGGTTTGATAAGTTTTTGAATAATGTCTCTGAACAACGTATTGTGTGTAATTATGAAAGGTTCGATGAATTTTATGTATTACATATTTTTGGAAAATGTTTATGTCCATGATTAGAATGTTTTACTAAATATGAAAGGTTCGATGAACTTTATGCATCATATTATGACCAGTCATGGAAAGTGTATATGATCATAGGAATATAAATTTGGCATCCCCGAGAGTAACCTTATTACTTATAGATTACTTTTTCTCAATCCCTTGAACCTTATTTTGTCAATTATTAACTTTTGGTTGCCATGAGCTGAAGCGATCAAATGGCTCTTCTGAATCATTGTTGCAGTAAATTTCTGTAACTAAATATTAAAGAACTACCATTGAATGAAGGTAGACCTTTGTGCCTTTTTGATTTTGTGCTTCTTAATGGTGAATGTGTTTTCAGATGAGTGACTCTTCCTATTCCTCAATTTGCAAAGAAAGATGAAGATGTTTTCATGTATCTGCATAGTTTATTTTCTTTGAATGGATATATAGACATCATTATTCTACCTAAATGTATATACTCCCTACACCACACAAAGAGTGCCCTCTTTTCTTTGTTTGGATGTCCCATAATAATTGTCCCTATATAAAATTTTTAAGATATGGATTTTTTCCATTTCACCACAGTAATTATAGTCATCATAGAAATTTATGCATTTGTAAGGTTTGAATGCTTCTTTAATTAGGCCAAGCAATTTAGGGCAATGTTGCAGAACTAATCTTAGAAGCTCAAGTGTTTCTGCATTTGCATCTTCCAAAAGGATGAACTTTTTAAATAGATGACTATCATGGTCGCACAGAGGAAGTATTTGTATGTGTACTTTGACTTTCTCCATCTATTAGGCTCTAACATCATTTTCTGTAGGTTTTAGTAGAGAATCATGCTATGTACTTCCAAAAGCTTTATTGTGTCCAGTTCTAACCAGGGTACTATTCATGAGGCAATCTATTTTTTGAAACATAAATATCTTTTCAATTATAGCATACAATTATGATGGGCTAGTTTCATGGCAGGCAGCTGGTACCTGTTGTGATTAGTTTCTGTAGGACTAGCACAGTTTCATTAGAGGTGACTTCATTTCCCTCTAGAAACATTGCAACAAAAGAGGTATGAAAAAAAGGTTTTGCTTTATGTGGATTTTATTTGCATATACGTTAAGACTATTGAGATTTTGAATTTTTGCTAATTTTTCATTATGACATTGCTTTTATGGGGCCATTGAATTATTTTATTAATTTTGAAAATGTTTTGTTGATGTTTTAAAATTTCTTGATCATTTCTTAATACCTGAATAAATATTTTTGTCCATGAGTCGGTGGTTTTTGTACTTATGTGAAGTTTCCTTTGTCATGCAGACAAGAAGTGCAGTAGGGTTAGTTGCTCCAGCTATTGCCGCAGGTTTAAGTGCCTTAACACATACATTGGGCATCCTCGTCCCTGTGATAGGAGCAAGTGGATTTGCTATAGCTGCAACTGCTATAAGAACTGTTGTCGGTAGTTTTAGATATGTTTAGAAAGTTTGATATGCATAGTTTTGGATGGTTTAAATTTTTTGTACAATTTAGAACTTAAGGATATAGTTTTCGAATGTTTGGAATGTATAGACAATTGTTGAATGTTTATAATTTATGGATATAGTTTTTTTTTGATGTTTCAAACAATATTTTGGTGGTTGATTGATGTTTTGTGATGCTTGTTTGTAATATTTGTTAGATTGTACAAAATTGGTTAAATAGAACCTGCTGAATTCAAAAATTAAAAAAAAAAATTGCATATTTTACGGCAGGCATAATAAGTCATTGTATTACATATTTTACGGCGTGCAATCAGCGTCGTTATTTATCTCTCCAATTAATGGCGTGCAAAAGTAGTCGTAGAAAAAGTAACAACGACGTACAAAATCTGTCGTTAAATAGTTTTTAATGGCGTACTATAGTATGTCATAGAAAAAGTAACAATGACGCACAAAATCTGCCATTAAATAATTTTTAACGGCGTACGAAACATTTTGTTGAAAGTGAATGACTTTCCATGATTAGTCATAATATGACATGCGTTGCACGTCGTAGAAGGGTTTTTACGGCATGCATTGCGTGCCGTAAAAACTTTTTTTTGTTGTAGTGTTTTCAAAATCAATGGGACTAATTGATCTATAAAAAATCCTTACGACATAGATCACCATTTCTCAAAATGACATTTATAGGTAAATTTTCCTATAATATAATATATAAAACAAATTATACTTAGTAACCCATCTCAGATTTTCAAAGAAGGAATAGCAATTCACTATTTCACTATATAATATAATATATAAAACAAATTATGCATAATAACCCATCTCAGATTTTCAAGGAAGAAATGACAATTTACTATTCACTAAATTCAACAAAATGGAGAAGATCCATAAAAATCCAAAATATATATGCCTTAATGTACATATCAAATATACAAACTATTTTGTACCATTAAATCAAGCACAACAACATTTTAATATTTTGTTGAAATAATTGTAAAATATGTATATTAAAAAATCACAATTTATCTAATAATATTTTAAATATCATCAAAATCAAACCATAACATTAATAGGGCCTTATACCAAAAAAGACATGGCGTTCACACTAACCGAGTCCGGATCCTCTGCTGCTTTTCCCTGCGGCGGTTCCTGCGATGCCCCAAAATGACGTCGTTTTGGGGACAAAATTTCAAAAAAAAATCAAAAACACAGAATTAGAGAAGAGAGAGAGAGAAAGAAGAAAGCACAAAGGAAGAGAGAGAGGAGAAGAAGAACACCTCTTCAAACAGAGCCCCTGTTCTTTCTCTCTTGCACGGCGAACTCCCATTGCTTCTTTGCCACCAGCCCTCGCTTTTCGCCCACCTACCACATCTGCCTCTACCAACGACCTCGTTTGTTCGTTTGTTGAAATAGATATAGACTAGCCGGGGTTGGGATTCACACAATTAGGGAGAAGAGAACACAAAAACACAAAGGATCTACTTAGATGGTGGATCTTTTCCATTTTCAACTGTTTTTGGAATCCCTCAATTTCATTCATAGAGTTTTGAAAATGTTTTTTTTTTTTTTTTTTTTGGAACAGACAAAGTGGGTTTGCATGAAGTTGTTTTCAAATATTGTATCAAGCCTTTGATCGATAGGGATGTGAATAAATTAACTTCATAAATTCGAGCGGTTAGCTTTTGAGAGATTTATTGATCTAATTTTTAGTCAATTTTGATTTATCATCATTTGGGACATTCAAAGTGTTAATATGTATATATATATACTAGCTTCCATTTAACTTTTATTTTATAATCCCACATCGAGAAAAGAAGGAAAAAGTGAATTGTTTCATTTACATAAAGTGAATCTTATACTCCCATTTATATACCACTACAACAATTTACACTTTTAGCGACTAAATTTGGCGACTAAACTTTTTTTAGTCGCCAAAAGTTGTAGAATAAGCGACTAAAAATTACATTGGTTGTTGTTGAATATGGTTTTTAGCTACTAATTTTTTTTAGTAGCTGTATCTTAATTATTGGCAACTAAAAAAACATTAGTCGCTAAATATGTCCCAATAGGCGAGTAAAAATTGTTTTAGTTGGTATTAGATCATGTTTTAGGCTACTAAAATTTTTGTTAGTCGTGATATACCAGTTTTTGGCTACTAAAATAAAGTTAGTTGCCAAAAGGTTAGCATAATGTTTGCTATTAAACTTTGGCGACCAAAGTTTTGGTCGGCAAATATTCATTTTTGGTGACTAAAAAAATTTTAGTCGCTGTAAGGTAATTTTTGCCTACTAAAATAATTTAGTCATTAAATAAAAAGTATAAATTTTATTTTTATCTTTGGTGACAAAAAAATTGGTCACTGAATATTTCTTTTCGGTGACTAAAATACCTTTAGTCACCAAAATGGTTACTTTTGGCGACTAAAATATTAGTCGCTATTAATTAAATGTTTGGGTACTAAATAAATTAGTCATTGTAAATTAGCCTTTGGCGACAAATAACAAGTTTACTCGCTAAATGTATATAAAATTTTAGTGGGAAACCTTAAATGTTGGCGCGCAGTTTTTCTCAATATTTTCGAACAGGGGTTCTTTTCTCTCTCTCTCTCTCTCTCTCTCTCTCTCTTCCTCCTCTTTTATCTCTCCATCAATGTCTACACTACTTACACCCAAACAAAAGCCTACAGTCATTTGCTCTCCCTCTTCTCACAGACTCACCATTCCTGCTACAGCCACCGCTGCTAACCATTGCGACTCTCGCTATCGTCGGTCACCATCGCGACTCTCCTCTCTCAACCACATTCAGGTTTTTTTTTCTCTTTATCCTTCTCTTTCTTTCTCTCTCCCCCTTCCCTCATCATCGCGGATCTAGGGTTTGATTTTATTTTTGATATTGTAGGATTTTGATAAAATCATTTTAGGGTTTTACTCTTTTTCTACATTTGAAGCAGATATGAGCTCCAAGTTGTGTTTAATTCCACACTTTTGTTGCTCCAAGTGGTAAATTCAATCATTGTGTACATTATGACTCATGATCTATATTATGCTCCATTGTTCCATACAATAAATAAAATGGAGAGTACGATTCCGATTTGATTATGGGATATATTTAGAAGTTTTGTTAAATGCTAGTCAGGCTCTTCGTCTCTCTCTCTCTCTCTCTACTCTGTTCTTCTAAGATCTGATTTACCTTAAAATAATGCTTCTAAATGGTGATTTGATACATACTATTTCTATATATACAATATATATATATATATATATATAACTGTAGTTCAGTGGTTACACCGGCTCTGAAGATTTACATAAACACGCAATCACAAGCCCCTAATTTTTTCTCTTTTTGTTGATCAAGCTCAAACTGTAAGTCTCTCCAATCTCTCAATATATTCATTTATTTAGGGATCAGATCTAGTACTTTGAATGAATGGCTAAAATGTACTGATTTTAATTTGTTTTTTTTTCATTGTCTAGTTTTAATTTGAAAATTTGAGTTCATTGCACTTTCGAATTCGTGCTCTTCTCAAGCATATCTAGAATAAGTTATAACGTTTTTTGTAATTTATTTTAGTTTTTCTTTTGTAATTTTCTTTTTTCATTTGTTGTGATGTTAGACTTATTTATTTTGATGATTTATTTAATTATGTTTTAATTTATTTGGAATAGAAAAATATATTCAAAATTTATTTTGATGATTTATTTGAAAGAGAAAAATAGAATCAAAATTTATTTTGATGATTTATTTGAAAGAGAAAAATAGAATCAACATTTATTTTGATGATTTTATGTTTTAATAAAATCAAAATTTATTTTGTCCCATTATTTTTCACCTAAACCTTTATTCTAAATGTTGTTAGAATATACTTAATATTTGATTGAATCAAGAGTTCAAACAACCTAAAACAAAGGTTCAAACAGCCTAACACAGCAGCAGGCCAAAAGGTTCAAAAGGTTCAAGTGGAAGATATTCAAATTAGTAATTATGGAAGTACAACGGCTATAAACGGCTATAAAGGTTCAAAAGGTCAAAAGGTTCAAAAGGTTCAAGTGGAAGATATTCAAATTAGTAATGATGGAAGTACAACGGCTATAAAGGTTCAAAAGGCCAAAAGGTTCAAGTGGAAGATATTCAAATTTGTAATGATGGAGTGGAAGATATTCAAATTGGTAATGATGGAAGTACAATGGCTATAAACGGCTATAAATAACTATAAATTCAAATTAATACAACGGCTATAATTTTCATTATATATACCAAAGCCTCTAATGTAAACAAGTTACAAAAAACCTGAAAATATTCTTTGATCTATAATTACTCACATCTTTTCTCTAAAAAATTCTTTGAAAAGTGTTCTTCAATTTTTGTTTACACACTCTCTCAGAAATTATACATTGAGCCTTATAGTATTAAGCTCATCTTTCCTGTGTGAGATTTACAGAAAAATCAAAGTTTCATTTTATATATCTATCTTTGAAAGATATTTATTGTAAGCTTTCTTTGAAAGCAAAAATACCATTTCATCTTGTAAAAGTGTTGCAAACACCGTGTTCCTGAAATCTTGAGAGTGATTGTGAATCATCTAAGATTTGCAAGGGTTTGGGCTTATGAAGTCTGTGTAAAATCCGTGGAGGATTGCTCCATTTGTAAAGAGGTTGCTAGCACTCCTGTGAAGCTAGAAGATAGTGGAAAATCTCAAGTGAAGCTTGAGGAGTGGACGTAGGCCGAGTTGAAACCGAACCACTAAAAATTTGTTCACCTCTCTCTCCTTTATCTCTTTATTTTATTTTAAATTGCCATAGCTATATTTCACATTTTTACTGTGCTAAAATCATTAACTGACATAGTTGTTAAGATACTTGTTTTAATTATTTTTATTTCATTAATTATATTTATCTATTATGCTAGTCATAATTTTTATTAGGGTATTATTAATTTTAATTGTAAAAACCTAATTCACCCCTCTCTTAGGTTGTCTTTTGGGTAACAATTGGTATCAAAGCCTAGACTCTTGTTTTAGATTTAACCATCTTGGAGTTTCGATCCATGGCAATCTTAGCTGAAGGACAAGCCACAAATAGGCCACCATTGTTTAACGAAAACAACTATAGTCATTGGAAGGATAAGATGACCCTATACCTACAAGCCACTGATAATGCCATGTGGATTATTGTCACCAAAGGTCCAAAAATTCCAACCAAATTAGTAGACAATATTAGTGTACCTAAAACTGAAGATGAATGTGATGAGAGAGATCATAAATTATTGCAAGCTAATGCTAAAGCCAAACTCACCCTTGTTTGTGGATTAGACTCTAAGGAGTATAACTGAATTTCAAGTTGTGATTTGGCAAAAGAAATTTGGAACAAACTTGAGGTAACGTATGAAGGTACAAACCAAGTGAAGGAATCTCGTATTGATATGCTTGTTCATAGTTATGAATTGTTTAAAATGAACTCTGATGAATCTATTTCAAGTATGTTTACTAGATTTACTGAAATTGTAAACTCTTTGAAATCTCTTAGCAAAACTTATACTAACAGTGAGTTGGTAAGAAAAATTCTTAGGTGTTTACCAAAGAATTGGGAAGCAAAGGTCATGGCCATTATAAAAGCCAAAAATCTCTCCACACATGGATTAGATAAGCTTATGGATTCCCTTATTGTAGCGATCCCAATTTTGACCCAGTCAACTTCGGGGGTCGAGCTGCCTGGTCAGCACGCCGAAAGCAAAAATGAAAAATGCATTCAAAATTGCTTACGGGAAAGTGTATTTCATGCTCAAGTGACCTTGTTATATCAGTCCGTAAATTAGGGTTTCAGATCACTTTTTGTAGCCCCCTCTTTCTCTGAAACTCTCCAAATTTTCAGGTCTAGAGCTTCTCTATCTAGAAGTCATCTTCTCTCTTTGATTTCTCCAAATCCATTGGGATTTAGGCTTAAGTTCTTCACCAAAGTCGGTTATCACCTCGAGGGCTTCATTGTGTGCAGTGGAGATCGAGTTTCGACATTGTAGATTTTGGGGTTTCATCTAAGATTCTCTTCAAAACTTGAGGTAGGGATTTTCTACACTCTAATATGGTTTTTAGCTTAGTTATTTGCTATTATGTACAGATGATGAGATTTGGTTGTGGTTTGGACAAATCTAGGATTTTGGTGTGAAATGAAAAGAGGGGTTTTGATGAATATGAGGTAAACGAGTATGAGGCTTGAATATAAGATCATGTTGTGCCAAAATAATTGATTTTGATGTTTGGGTTGATATTTGGTGAAAGTTGGATTCTGCCCTAATTTTGATTAAATTATTATTTTGCATAAATAATTGGGATTAACATTGAAAACGTGAAATTGAAAGGTTATGATTATAAATGGTGATATTGGATATGTATTATCTCACCTATGGAAGTTTTGAATAAACTATTTATTTTGATATTGGACATCTCTTTAGAAATAATTGCATTGGGCTATCGGTGGAGGATAGCTATGATTGTTGTAGAAATTACATGAATATTAGGCGATTTAATGCTAATCCATTGTTGGTTTCATTGAATATGACCATGTTATAGATACATTGTATATGTATGTTTATTGGGATGAGAAAGGGGATGTACTTCATATGTGATTATGTTTATAAATACATTACATATGTATATTTGTTTGGGAAGAGAAAGGGGATGAACTCCATTTAAAGCAAGTTGGTCGGAGTGTCCTGGGTGAAAGACCCAAAATTTTATATATAAATGGGTGCCGATTCTTTTGGACGAAATATCCGTAAAATGGCAAGTTTGAAGTGTTTATGTGATTTTTGCATAATTGGAAAATCATTGAGTTGTAGTCTCATTTTGATTGTTGAAAGATAACGAATTTAACTCATGAATTGAGTAGCATATATGAACTAGAAATGAAATTAAAGAAAAATGGAATAAGGTTGGTCTTAGTGGCATATGGATATGCAAGTCTTGTGGATGTTGCAGGATCGGTATTGTTTATGTACGTGGTATTTATACCTTTGCTAAACCTTATAAATTGTGTTAGATTATTTCTACTGGGCTGTTGGCTCACCCTATATGGGAATACCATTTTCAGGTACAGGTGAGATGCTTCCTCCAAGACAATAGCGTGGATGGAGTTTTGGGAAGCAAGGGCTTCTTAATTATGCCTTATGTGTGTATGTTTGTTATTTGTAAAGCCAAGGGCTTAAGATGTAATGAGCAAGACTCAATTTATGTAACCAAGCAATGACTTGGAAACATGTAAGCCTACATGGCATTTAACTGGTTATTAAACAGTGAACTCTGATATATGAAAGTATGTTATTTCTCATATTTATTCCGCATATGAGTTATCTTTATTGTATTATTTTGGGGGCATTACACTTATGACTCATGAGATCACCGTGAAAGGACATGAGGATGTTGAAGACAAAAAGAAAAGTGGAATTGCATTCAAAGCATCATCAAATGAAGAAGAACATGAAAACTTCAGTGAGGATAAAAGCCATGCCATGTTTAGTAGAAATCTCAAAAAGCATTTCAAGAAAAACAATTATGGAGAAAGAAGACCTGTAATAACCCAACCCTCGCATGTGCTTCTGTCATGTTTAAGTCCCTTATTTCATGCTTTTAACTACGTGATGACAACAATTTGTGATATTATCAGTTGGACAAGGAAAAAACATCTGTGCATTTAAAATGTTTGGAACAGAAATTGGGAGCCTTAGAGGTATGATAATCCGAAATTGATGTTATATTTGAGCTCAGCATAATTTTTAGGTAATATTAAGCATGTTGGTGAAATTTCAATTCAGAATGTGTAAACTGATTCAATTTTGTCCTTATTCACATCTTATACATATATCTCCATGTATTATGTATAATGTCCCTAACAACACTTTGACTTAGAAAAGCTTGGGTTAGAGAGGGAGTTGAGAGGTAGGGTGAAGAAGAGTGATAAAGGAGGTGAAGAATTTGAAGCTTTAACCCTCAAGGTATGTAAATTTAGGTATTGTCTTGAATAAAGATGGTTGGTGAGTGGAATTGTCTTTGATAGGGAGGATTCATGGGATGTGTATGGAATAAATTGAGAGTTGTGTTGATGTTAGTTTGATTTAGTGGTTAATTTCATTCTACTCCTTATCTCTACATGATCATGCACAATTATGGACTTAGATGATCTTAGTGTATACAAGTCTCCATGTTTATGTTCTACACTTCTCCATGTTTATGTTATGCTTATGAGTGTAAGGGATAAGATTTGATTTGATTTGTTGAGATTAACATATGTTCCACCTCTTAAATCACATGATTTTTGAACCATATTTTGAGCATTTAAAGATCCATTTTAACCCTTTTTGATACTACCAAAGAATTGGATTTTTGAAGAATTTCGGACAGGTTTTGTTGAGATCAAGTAAGATCTTATGAATTTTGATTGGAGCAATTAAGTGGTATTCTGAATTTTTTCTTAACCTTGTCCACAGTTTGTTTGTTACTTTTGTTTCTGCGTAAGATAGGAATTGGCAATTAAAATATTGGGATGCTTTGATATTGTGTACATATTATTCATTTTGACATGAGTTTCCACCTTTCAAAATCTGTTTTTTCTCCCCCATTAATTTTTTAGGGATCTCAGGTAGTGTCATGAGGTATATATTGTTCTATTATTTTTTGTTGTAATGATGTTCTTTGTGATCAATCTCTCATATAAAAGATAATTTTTGTTGCTGGAACTATGAATAATTTTGTGGAAGAAAACATTTACGAGTGACTGACATAATAAAATATTTACGGTATTATGTATCAGTGTCACTAATCTTGACTCCATTCTTGATGTGGATATCAATCTTCTTAGTCAAGGTCCTTTTGAGGAGTATTGTCTATCTTGTGTGTCTTTTTGCTTTTCATACAATAGTGGTGTAAGTTTAACCTATTCTACTGATGCGTGTCAAGTTCAAGATCTACACTTAATAACTCCTGACTACTTCTTGGAAGTAAGTGGTGCTGTGATACACCCTCTTTCGTATAAGGTCAATGTGATGTAAGTCAAGAAAATTGTTGTAAATTTTAAGAAACATATGAGCCTTAGATAAATATAAAGTCAAAAGAATCTGTGCACGCGTGCATGTGTTCATTTTTACTTAAACTTATCTATTTACTTTGACAACTTTCTTTAGCGTTTTTGAGCCAGTTTTGGTTATTTTTATAATTCCTTTAAGATTCTTATTTGAACTAAAATCACTTTTTACTTTATGTTAGCCAACTTTGTGATAAGAAATCATTTAGCTGTCTGTTTATGTGGTGCTATTCCTCTATAGCTTTAAACTTAATCGAAAATGAGTGCTAAGGGGGCGAAAATGCGAAACAGCTTCCGAACTAGCATACAGATGTCACGGACGGTCACCTTCCCCGTGGCAAATAGGACCTGTGACAGCAGAGGGAATGTAATTAGCACGTTTTGGTTGGGAGTTAGAGCCGAAAACGCCTTAAACTTAACCGAAAAAGGGCATTAAGAGGGCGAAAATGCGAATCGGCCCCCGAACCACCGTACGGATGTCACAACCACCTCTGCCATGACAAATAGGACCTGTGACAACAGACAGGATATAATTATCACGTGTAGGTTGGGAGTTAGAGCCAAAAACGCCTTAAGCTTAATCGAAAAAGGGCGTTAAGGGAGCGAAAAATCGAAACAGTCCCGGAACCATCGTAGGGATGTCATGGCCAGCTTCCCCGTGACATATAGGACTTGTGACAACAGACGGAATGTCACTAGCACACGTAGTTTGGGAGTTAGAGCCGGAAACGACTTAAACTTATTCGAAAAAGGGGAGTTTGACATCCAATAAATGTTCAACATTTTCATTGTAAATGATGCCATTGTTTCATCATACACGGTGGTCATTTGGGTGGTAAACGTATTAAGAAAGCATGATATGGTTATGGAGATAATCCCGTAGATTACTCAATCATTTTACTTTGATTAGGAAAATAAGAATGAAGAAGAGTTAAAATAAATTTACCACAAAAACATTCTACTCATAAAAATTTATTTTATGAAGAGATATGCTCCTAAAAATTGTATTATTTGTAAATTGAAATCAAGTTTGAAATAAATCTTTCATGATACATACATATGATTGTATTTCAAAAAATGTTTTTATAGATTGTTCTACCTTAAATGCATGTTATTACAACCTTTTTCCTATGTTTTTCTGAATTGATATTTTGTAATGGATGCAATTGTTTTTTTATTTTTTTGTAGATGGCTTTTGGCGTGGACTTGTGTATAGTCTACATTTTTGTTTGTGGAGGACACTTGACACTTTTATATAATCCTACTAACTATGTCTTCCTCTGCTTTTGAGAAAGTATTTTTTTGAATACGGAGGGCTTTGATTTTTGTATGATTCCATATTTTGTATGGAGTTATTATTTTAGTTTGGACAATAGTTGTTTTGTATGGACTTTGACTTTTAAAGTAATTCATTTTGTTTATACGGATGTAGATTGTGGAATGATTGATAGTGTATGTATTATTTTGTTTACATACGTATTATAGGTTGCATGGAATATAGACAGGTTGTGGAGAAATTATAATTTTGTGATAAAACATAAGATCATGTTTTTGGCGACTAAATAATTAGTAGCTAAAAAGAAATTGGGAAAATAGTTTGGATGACTAAAAGTTTTGTAGCAAAAAAAAAAAAAAAAAAAAAAAATTCAAACATTTGGTGACTAAAAGCTTTGTAGCCAAAAGTAAAATTGAACATTTGGCGACCAAAAGTTTTGTAACAAAAAAAAAATCAAACATTTGGCAACTAAAAGTTTTGTTGCAAAAAAAAAAATCGAACATTTGGTGACTAAAATATTTCGTAGCTAAAAACAAAAGCTGAAGAATAAAAAAACTTTTGCCTACTAAAAATTTAGTAGCCAAACACATAACATTTTTGCTGACTAAAATATTAGTAGCCAAAACACAAACTATTTGGCAACTAAAATTTTAGTAGCCAAAAACATAACACTTTAGGCGACTAAACCTTTAGTAGCCGAAAATGTGTTATTTAATTTTATTTCCAACCTTTTGGCGACTAAAAATTTAGTCGGCAATTGAATATATTTGCTAAAATAATTTTAGTCGCCAATTACCTTTCTCGACAATTTTTCAGCGACTAATGCTGCGACCAAATAATTTAGTCGCTAAAAGCCATTGGCGAGTAAAAATTGACTTTTGGCGACTAAAAATTTAGTCGCCAAAAGTGAAAATTCTTGTAGTGTTATGCAAAATGAGATTTTTAGTGAGAAGACTTATGATCAATGTCTCATACTATTTTTTAAAATTTTCTTAATTTTAAACAATTAAGAAAATCTCGATTGGCTAGCTTCCATTTAATTTTTATTTTACAAAATATAAAAAAATTAAATATAATTATCATATTTTTATTAAATAATGTATTATTTTATTTTGTACATAGCACGGGTGATATGCTAGTATATAATTATCTTCAAAGATAAAAAAGAGTTTGAAAACGCGTGGTGTGAATCTTACAAAGTGGATGTTCGGGAAGTTGCTATTTTAGTAGGCTGTTTTAGCTTTTAATTATTTTAGTAGGCTAAAATTTTTATGTTTGGGACGGTAGTTGGATTTTTTTGTAGTTGGATGTGATATTTGTGAGAGAAAAAGTGATATGATTATGAGTTTGATGTGATATTTTATCTTATTAATTATTTTAGCATATTTTATTATTTTATACATTTTAACCCAAAAAGTCAAAAAACACCTTCGCCATAAAATGTAATGAAAAGAAGGTGAAAAATTAAATATCAACTGTGGGGACATAAATTTTGAATGACAACACGTGGCCGAGGTGTCATCGAAGTGCCAGCCGGGGTGCCACGTGTCTTGGTCTTGACGCCGAGATGATCTCGGCTAGGCTGAGGTTATCTGCGAAGATACCAGAATCCGGGATAAGCAGATAAGGGACAAGAGTTCTAGAATGAGAGAAGAGTTCAACTTGGGTAAAGATAAGACTCTTAGAGAGTTTATCCTAATCCTACTGGGAGTCCAAGATTAGCAGTAATCCTAAGTCCATTGAAGATAGGCTTCTATTGGGATTAGGATTATGTTGGCTATAAAAGGGAGACACCCCCATGGGTCTAAGGTATGTCTTTTATGCTTTGTCTAGTGAGTTAAGCACTATTGGTTATCTTTGAGAGATATTTTACTAACTTGATTGTCGGAGTGCCCCCGGGTGGACGAGCCACCGTCGGAATCTTTTCTTTCTATTGCAAGTTGTTCGGACTTAACCTATTCTGCCGGTGTTCTCCAGTTGAGTACTAAGTTGGCAGTGTGGTTGGAAATCAACACACACATCAACTAATCTTTAAAATCTTGGAAAAAAAGATAATGAAAGTGGTGGGTTATTCTTTGGCATGATATAACTTCTATAGGGTATGTAAGTTTTCACTAAAGAAAAGTTTTATGGATTAGCCAATCAATATGAGAGAGATAAGTTGAGGAGAGAGAGAGAGAGAGAGAGAGAGATTAAATATATATATATATATTGGAAAGAAAATAAAAATCAAGAGATTATATTGAAAAGATATGAATATTTTTTATCTTTTCTTTTGAAAATTATAAATTATGGAATTAATATTTTAAAAACTATATACTTTAATAGATTAGCCAATACTCCTTTTGTCCCAAAATAATAGTCCATTTTGAGAAATTCAATTTTTTTGGTAGTACAATTATTGCACTTTAAAAAAATTAATTTTTCAAAATTACCCTTTGATATTATATTTTTTTGGTAGTACAATTATTGTACTTTATATGTTGTTAATGAATTTAAAAGAAAGGCAAAATAAGAAATTTATATTATTTTTGTTCTTAATTTTTGAAAATGGACTAATATTTTGGGACAATAAAAAATAGAATAAGGGACTAACATTTTGGTACGGAGAGAGTATTACTTTTTAAATTTATTTTTTAATTTAACAAATTCACAAATTGATTATAAGGTTTTGGAGTCCTTGCAACTTCACAACACTCTCACAAAAACATATTTTGCTATAATATATATAGCCTTCGTTTGTGTTACGCCCCAAATTTTATTACTCGAAATTATAACCAAACCTTTAATATAAGTCCGTTTAATTAACTTCAATTATTATTACAAACACCCATTACATGGGGCAACAACAACATTGTTCTCTCTTGAATAATACAACAATAATACATGTACAAAATTCACATTGAAATACACATGAATCTCTCATTTACACTATGACCAAATAATAGAAAATAAACTCTTCAATCCTCAATCCGGCGTTCCAAACTTTGTTCCTGAAAAATGGTTAAAATAATTGGGATGAACACGAAGTCCAGTAAGAATCTTCCCTGATTCTAAACAATATAATCCTTAAATACATGAGATCATGAAGTGCTAAAGAGTGATATATACATAAATTCTTTGTGCTCTTTTTATACTCAAATTACAATACATATAGGTAACATCATTCTTATAAAGGAAATTCATGAAAACTTTTCAAAGAAAAACCCTTTCGTTTGTTTCTATATCAGTCAAATATATGTCTAAAAAAAAAAGAGTATTTTCAAGAATTCCTTTCTAACTTTATCTAGAATTATAAACATAGCAACGAGTCATCCTCCTACATGTCACAACACATTATAACCCATTATAATCCACATAAAAAGAACCCATACAATTCCATATATTCAACTTTACCCAATCAAGACTATTCATTTTCCATTATGTCAAACCCATGTACAAATCTTATTATAATCATTCCACACAATCCAAATTGGACACTGGCTCCATTACCAAGCCTTAACATCAAACCACACGCTTTACTGGTCACAAGCCGGAAGGAATGCGGAACCTCACGCTTTACCGTTCACAAGCCAGAAGGAACGCGGAACCTCACGCTTTACCAGTCACAAGCCGAAAGGAACGTGGAACCTTAACACATTTCATCAACCCACACGCTTTACTAGGCGTTACTCCGGAAGGAAGGCGGAACCTTTATTAAGCACCACGCTTTGCCGGCTCAAATACGGCGGGAAACGGACCCTAAGGCAACATTACAATCCATCAATTTCTTAAGTCATTGCTCATTATGAATTGTGGGCAAAGCCAACACATTCATTCATCATTTCCATTACTTATTAGCTCAAGAACACATACTCATTATTTTCCACCATTCTCTAGTATTCATCAAGTCATTCATTGTTACAATCCCAACAAAACCAATAATAACATTCATTATTTTTATCACAAAATTCATCCAATAACACATCCACTAAGAGCATTTGGCGCATTTTCAGAAGCATTCTCAATTCTTATATTTCAAAGGTCTTTTAACTTTTCCACAAAATTATCAAATCTTCATACTCAATTTCATAACACAATAATCATCCTAAATTATCCCCAATTAATTAATTTAATTTCTCATCTTGATTTCTTCAAAATAACCTTTCTATACAATAGTTGTTTTCTAACCATTTTTCATCATTATTTATTCTTATCTTCTACAAAACATGAACCTAATTCCATAAATCAAATGTCAATTGAAGCTTTCTTTATTCCCAACATAGATTCCATAACTAGGGTTAAACATAAATTAGGGCTTTTTGCTATTTAACACAAAACCACATTCTCATGACCCAAACATCATATATTCCACTTAAATCATCAATTCAAATTCCATAAATCAAAAACCCTAGCTCCCTTTACATGCCATTTCTAAAAATCTCCTCAAAATGAGGGTTTTATGCAATAAAAAGTATCACCTATCTATCCACAAGACAATATTGAAGAGAAGCAAGGAAAATCCCTAACTTAAGCAAGGAGAGAGAGAAACCCAAAGTTTCAACTTCAACGAAAACACGATTTGCTTGGATAGATTGAAAGCCCTTGGCGCGCTTTATAACCTTCCTCAAGGGATCCAGGTGAGAAGATGCTTTTAGATGAGTAGATCTAGCAATCTAAGTGGGAAAAGGTTGGGTTTAGAGAGAGATGAGAGAGGCTCATGGTTTGAGACGAAAGGGGAGGAGAAAAGTGAAATGAAACCATGCTTGGAGCTTATTTATAGTAGTAGAGAAATAGCCCTAAGGTTAATAAAATAATAGGCCTAAAACCCTCCAAAGGTAGGGCCCATTTGAACCTCAAAATCTGGAAAAAAAAAAACACGCAGGGGTCAACCCTTCGGGCAGGGGGGTCGACCCTTTAGGTAGAAAAGACAATCTAGCACAAGCAAGGGGGGTCGACCCTTAGACAAGAGGGGGTCGACCCTATTTTCCAGCAACTAACACAGAAACTCTGCAACATAAGAGGGTCGACCCTTCCCAGACTGGTGTCGACCCTATAGAAAACCAGCAGAGGCACTATGAATTCAAACAGGTATAACTCTCTTGTTCGGACTCCGTTTTAGGTCGTTCTTGTGTCCAAATCGAAGCCCCGGAAACAAGCTTTCCAATGGTTCTGACCTCACATCCAAATTCAAAGTATGGAAAGAGAAAAGGGAAAAATAGTGAAGGCTGGTCAAAAACAAAAATTCAAACTTGGGGCTTTTGATCTAATCTTGCCTAAATATCTTGTTAAGGCTTCAACCAAGTTTCCAAACATCACCCAAGGGTCCTCAATTATAATATTTAAAGTTCATTTGCCAACCCATTAATACCAAGAGTCCGACAACCACACAAGTTTTAAGGTGACGAACACCAATTTACACCAATCCGATACGTATTAGAATTCGAGCCACTACAGTTTGGGATGTGCGTTAACTTTTTGAATTTTTGGCTATTTTAGCCAGTGACTAAAAAGTCTCGTTTGGAATAGATTTTTTTTGTCTTTTTTGACTTTTGTGAGAGAAAAAATAAAATAATTATAATTTGAATGTGACATTTTGTTCTATTTAACTAAAATAGTTATTTTGTCCTATATGACTATTTTAATCCAAATAAGCATGCGAAACATAATTATAGTACAGATTATGTAAAAATGTCTCTAAAGATCCAAAACTTCCAGTTTTATCTACAATCTTATATATAATCTTGAGAAATTAAAATAGAATTCGTATATTGACTTCAAAAGCGTGTGAATTAAATGTGATATTTTGATAGAATAATTATTCAATAGATTTATAGGTGATAATGTTGTTTCTCATTCCCAATCTAAAAAAATAATGTTGTTTCTCATTCCCAATCTAAAAAAATAATGTTGTTTCTCATTGGCTAAAAATACTATGAAATAAATGTTGCATAATATTCTAAAAATATCTAACAATTTTTCCAAAATACCAAGTTGAATATGCTTTGGTATTAATTTTCTAATATTAATTAAGGAATTAAAGAACGGTAGTCCTACATATTAATTAGTGTACCAATATAATTGATATTATCACTTTAAAATTATAACGCCACCTATTATATAAATTGTAAAAATTTAAAATTTTTAAAATTATGACATATCATCTATTTACAGACAATATAGAAGCATGCAATAAATGTTTAGGCCTATTCCAAATTTGAAAAGCGTGACTAGCACGGTAGCCCAATTGTAAGCCAGTGCTATATATTTGGGCAAAAACAAGTAGTCGATCAATGTTCTGGGATTTTCCTAACTACATAAATTGAGAAGCTCCTTGCCCATGGTTGAAGTCAACTGTAAGCAATCTCTATATATATATATGCAAGTTCTGCTTGTGAATTGTGATAATTTCTTTACTTGTCTAATTCAAGAAAAATACTTCTAAAAAAAATTATAAGATTTATCACTTTATGTATTTTTTTTTTAAAGTTCAATTGTTTTTGTATGGAACTTCTTTTATTACGTTTTTGTAGAAATGAAAACGTTCAATTGAAACACATTCACTCTATTTCGTTATGATTTTCAAGATTCCCTTTTCAAAAAATTAAAACTTTTTACTTTTCATTTTTATTTTTATTTTTATTGAAATTTTTAATATTTTAAACAATTTTTTTAAGTTATAGATACACTTAATGTAAATACATTTAAAAAGTATAATATTTAAAAAGTCTAATATTTGTAAAAAGTACAAAAATTCAGTATATTTTTTGTATTCTTGTATATTTATTAGTTTTTAAAAATATTTTAATTTTTAGATACATCTAAGTAAGGTGCATCTAAAAATATTAAAAAAAATTGCTTACTAAAAACAAAAAAATAAAAAAACTCAATTTTCAAAAAATTGAATTCAGAAAATTAAAATCAATCACACTGATTAAAATTTTAAAATTTTAATTTAAGAAGGAAAATAAAAGGGGAAAAATTATTTATATGTATTCATTCCTTTTATGATTAAAAAAGATCTTTAAAATTTAATGCTTACATAATTTAGTACCTTGTTTTAAGAGAAAAATATCTGTTAGTGTTGTCTTCAAAACTTAATTACAAAATCAAGAAAAATATTATGATTTTGCATATTAATATTTATAAAGAATATCATTCACTTGAAAATACTTTTTTACTCATACAAAATGCAGCAAAATAATTAACAGAGATTTACATACCTAAAAGACTTTAGTCACCTTCATATCCATTTATAGAACCCTAATATATGCATAATGATTAATAGAAATATATGAAAGTTGAATCATTCCAATTTTTTGCTACATAATCGAGTGTGTATATGTGAAACAAAAAATTGGAATTAATTTTTGAAAATCTAAATTACGTAAAAAACAAATTAAATTTACCAATCATATCCCTAAGAACCACCGAAACAACTCACTTATCTCTTCTTCAATACGATTAGCCTCCAATTCCTCGTAGACGGCAACTACTGTGTTGCTTCGGCGATGACTACAGGTGAAAAACTTGACGGAGCCTGTGAAATGATACTGTGCGAGACGAAATTGACGCAAGTCAATCCACATAGCCTCTCAGCCAGCTTCGTCTAGCGACTTCAGAAGCTAAATTCTCTCTCGGCGGCACATTCACACCACCGGTACTCCGGCCGAGTCTTTGCTAACAGAAGTATAATCAGAGAGTCCTCGCCGATGTGTGGAATGTATGGAGACTTCGTATCCTTCGTCGACAATATAGTCGAACGAGCCGATTGAGTACGATCTTCGACTATTGCTGGAATCGGATCGACCTCATCGTCGACCCCCGCTTTCAATTTCAATTCAAAAATTGTTCCCGCGATCTTCTGGAACTGTGGACGAAATGATTTTATTCAATACATCTTCCTCAGTAAGATACACATCGGACCTGCACAACGAACATGTTTGATTGGACGAAAGCCACGCGTCAATGCAATCAGTATGGAAAGCATGACAACATAAAGGAAGTAACCGTAGCTGATCATTTCTCTTGAACTTCGATAAACACATAGCACAGTCACCACTAATGATGTTTCCAGTGACGGAACGGAAAGTAAAGAGAGGAAGAGAGTTGATCAAATCGTTGGAGGAGTTTTGCTGCTTGTATGAACACCAATCGTGATTTAAATCGTCGTGGTTGTTTCTGGAGGAGACGACGTCATCTACAGGGGCGAAGGAGCGGCTCTTGCAGTGGCGAGTGATGAAACGGAGGAGGAGCTAGAGAGAGGCAGTGACGATGATAGAGGAGGCCATGATGATGATAACTATAATTAGTGAAGAAGACGGATAGGAAGATGATGACGGCGGAGAAGAGTTGTTGTGGTTGATCTTAGGGATTGTAACGGTGGTGGTACCTCCTCCGACGATGAGAAATGGCAGTGAATAAACATTGTCTACACGAGCGAATACATGAAGCATGTTTAGAGAGAGAGAGAAAGAGAGGGAAGGGGAGTTGATGGAAGGTTAGTGTATTTAAGTCACTGGTGAGAGAGAATCTGTTACAAGAAGGAAGGGCCGCAGAGAATTGAGAGGCACGTGAGGAGCACGTGGCAAGAACAGAGACACATAGAGAGTATATTGGTAAGGGCAGCTTCTTTTTCTATATATATTGAAAAATGTTTATGAAAATGATCATCAAATATTTTTGACCTTTAAATTACATATTATAACTTATTATATATGTAATCTAAGAATTTAGAATTCGAATTTTCTTATATTGAGATCTCAATATAAGAGAATTTAAGAGATTCGTATAGCCCATTATATATCTTGTTTTGATGATTTAATTTCTTAAGAATTGATTAGTATTTTTAAAATTATATTTATCGTTTATTTTTATAGCGATCCAGGTTTTACTCTGACATTTTTTATGTTCCAAACTCGAGTTCCATGATTGTATGTTGTTGTCTATGTCTTGTTTCCTCCCTTTAATTCTTTGAATTTGAGTTTTGGGTCTTGTTAGGCGTGTTTAGAATAGGTTAGTTGTCTTTTGGTGCAAATGGTTGCTGCCCAAGTTTTGGCTTCTTCTCGCTCGAGCGGGCCTTGGGTATTTGCTTTTTGCGCTCGAGCGAGCCTTGGGTATTTGCTTCTTCACTCGAGCGAGGATTAAGAGTCCTCAGGTTTCTTTCTTAGACGCAACTTTCACTTGAGCGAGAACTTTTGCGCTCGAGCGAGACGTGTGTTCTTTGTTCCTTTGCTCGAGCGAGAACTCTTGCGCTCGAGCGTGCGTCTGCATTGGTGGCAGACCTGAAGCTTTGCATTGTGCGCTCGAGCGATGCTTCTTGCGCTCGGGCGAGGTCACTTGTTGTGTCTGGTCGCTTGAGCGACAACTCCTTCGTTTGAGCGAACCTCGCATATATCAGTTCGTAGCAGCGTGATTTTATATCACTTTTTGACCTTTTCTTCACTTAAAACCCTAATCTAGCTGCCTTTCTCTCTTCAAATACTCCATGATTTAGGATCTTTCTACCCTACTTCCTTTGTTAAAAAGCTATAGTTTGGCATGGGCTTCCTTTTGATCCGAAAAAGTTCAAGTTAGGAGCATCTTCAAGTTTCTCCTTCTCCCTCTTTGAGCTTCTCTATTTGAGGTAGGGATGTTCTACTCTTTATTATGAGTTTTAACCTAGATGTGTGTCATCTTTTCATAAATGGTAGAGTTGGGAAGTTTGGGTAAAATTAGGGTTTGGGATTGAAATTGTGAAAGAGGGGTTTTCTATTTTGGACTCCATATGTGTATGTGAGGTCTTGAAAATGGGGTTGTTTGTGTATAATGAGTGAAATTTGGCCTCGAGTGCAATATGTGGGAAAGGAGGAAAAGTGCCCTAGTTTGAATTAAACAAACTATTTTGTATAAATAATGAAATTAATGTGGAAATATGAAATTGGTTTGGGAATTATGAAATTGGGGGAATATGTGATTAAACGGTGTAGTTGGATTGATAAATCAGTCACTTATGGAAAATTTGATAAATGATCTATTAATAGATTTATTTATCTGTTTAGAAATATCTGTTTGGGGCTATTGGTGGAGGATAGTTGTGATTGTTGTAGAAAATGCATGAGGATTAGGAAGATTGAAACTAATCAATTGAATTATGTCATTGAATGTGACGGTTTGAGTAAACCATTGAATATGTGAATTGATGAGTCATTGTATATGATAACGTGTTTAAATACATTGTATATGTATCATTGTTTGGGAGGAGATAGTGGATGTACTTCATTGTTTGGGAAGAGATAGGGGATGGACTCCATTGAGAATTAAGTTGGCCGGAGTGTCCAGGGTGAAAGTCCCAAAATCTTATTTATTTATGGGTACCGGTTCCCTCGGACATAGTTTCATAAAATGGCAAGAAATAGAAGTGTTCGATTGATGAATGCATTGAATTGTGAACCATTGAGTTGAAATCTCATTTTGGTTGTTTTGATAATTATGAACTTAGTAAATGAATTTACCCAAATGGATTATTGGAAATGAATTGAGATATGGTTATGTAAATTGAATGGTCACTGAAATAATATGTGTCGGTTAAGAAATATCCCACATTTATCTGATGCTTATGTCTTAGTTATTTCTCATATATTGTGTAACATATCTCTACTGGGCTTTGGCTCACCCTAGTTGGGACACCATTTTTAGGTACAGGTGACATGTAGTCTCCAAAGGCATAGCTTGAGATGTTTAGGGGTTGAAGGTTCCATTTTTGCTATTTCCTTTTGTGTTAGATGTTTTCCTTTTAAGCCGAAGGCTTTACTTGTATAGAGACTAGACTTTTCTTTTGTTGTAACCAAGTGATAACTTGGAAAAATGTAAGCCCGTAGGGCATTTATTTTGTTGTTATCAATTAGTGTTACATGCTATAGTTTCGGGAAGAATATTTATGAAAGTATAATGCATGTAATATCTTTTGTAATACAGACCTTGATGAATGAAAATGCAACATTTCTATTATGCTTATGGATCTAATGAATGATTGATTTGTATGATATTTTGAGGGCATTACAACTTGGTATCAGAGCGTACCGAGTTTGAATACTTTGGGTATGTGGGAAGTGGTTAGTACGACAATGGGTTTGTCTCGCTTGTTAGAGACTTATGTATGATGTTATCTGCTTATATGATAACATGCTTACATGACTATATGGGTATGGGATTTGGTTTCTAGGATGTTGATCCGGTCCATGGGTTTCTGGGAGTCCTATTGGAAAGGCACTTGATCACTGCTGTTTCTAACTGGAACTCTAGTGACGCCACGAGACGGTCATTATCCGAAACTAAAATTCGTATGTGTTTATATGATTATGTGCTTATGTGGAGTGAATGACAGTTGTCCATTGTATTAGGACGTGAGTGAGATAGCTTCAGCACATTTGTGAATGTACTAATCTCTTTGTTACCTTTATTAGGATGTCAGGACGAGGCCGTGGTAGGCCTAGGAGTCATGAGATGCCTATACCGGATGAGATTCTGGCACAGGAGAAAAGAGTTGGTCAGGCCAATGTGGCCAAACCGGTTGGTTAGCAAGCCATGGACGCCTTAGCCCGTGAAATGGCTGGAGCATTGAGGAAATCTATGGACATTCTTAGGGCTGAGAATCAAGTTCAGGCCCAAGTAGCTGAGACAGGGCCGTCTTTTCTGAAGAAAGAGTTCTTCCAGTCAAATTTGGATGAATTTTTGGGTGATCCTACGGAGCCACTAAAGGCCGATGAGTGGCTTGAGCAGATGACAAAGACGTTTGAGATGCTCAGCATTGAAGACGGAGGTTTGAGGGTGACCTTGGCGTCCTTCTAGCTGAAGGGAGACACGGGTCAGTGGTGGAAGTATGTGCAGGGGCACATTGGAGGAACTTGAGGCCTTTGTTGAAGCTTTCCAAGACAAGTTCTTGCCTGCTACAGTGAGGGAGAAGTAGAGGGATCAGTTTTCTCAGCTCAAACAGTTGAACACACCAGTGGCTAAGTTTGAGGCCACCTTTACTAGCTTGTCTATGTTGGCACCGGAGTTAGTGGCGACTGAAGAATGCCATTTTTTGGAGTTCGAGAAGAAACTGAGGACCGGACTCATGTTCAGAGTTGCCGGGTCCATGATTTGCCGGGTCCATGATTAGAGACTATGGGCGCCTTGTGGAGGTTGCAGCCCATCTTGAGACCATCATGCATGCAAAGGAGGAGAGGATGAGGGGCTCTAGAAGGAGTTAGGATGGCCAGGGAGACGGTAAGAGGCAGAGGGGTTCTAACCCTCAACAGCCCAGGGAGTGCATTCGAGATCTACCTTTCCAGTACCGAGTTTGGGTTCTAGGAGAGGCGGTCAGGGAGATATCACTTGTTACAAGTGTGGTCAATTGGGCTACAAGTCTCCAGCTTACCCACAGAAAGGAGGAGGGCAGCGAGCAACTTCATCTTCGGCTCGTTTTCAAGGCCAGAGTCAAGGCAGAGGCCAGCCCCTCACTTGTTATTAGTGTGGGCAGGAGGGGCACTTAAAGAGGTTTTGCCCGCAGTTGGGTGGCATACCTGGTGTGTCTGGTTCGAGGCAGACACAGAACCACCAGCCAGCGCAGTCAGTACAAGCCTCGAGGGCCAATCGGGGAGCCTCTTCGTCTCAGTCAGTGCAGCAGTCTTATGCTCCGAGAGGTAAGCAGGTAGATCAGAGACCTATGAGGCGTGTGTATGCTGTTACCGAGCCAGATCTTGTACCGGCTCCATCAGTAGTAAGACGTATATTTTTGTTTTGCAACTCGGTTGCTAATGTGTTGATTGATACAGGTGCATCTCATTCCTTTATATCTTCTGCTTTTGCATCAGTTTTGGGGTTGGAGTTGGCACAGTTAGCATCTCCTTTATGTGTTGTATCACTTGTTAGGGGTGAGATGATTTTGAAACAGAGGTGTCGGGGTTGTGATATAGAGGTCGCCGATCGTCGACTTCCCTTTTCTTTTGTATTGATGGATATGACTGGTTTTGATGTTATTTTGGGTATGGACTGGTTATCGTCATATCAGGCTATTATAGATTGCTACCGTCAGAGCGTTACTGTATGTACCTTGAGTGGCGATTGTTTTCATTTCTTGGGGGATCGGGTTGGTAGAGTTTTACCATCGGTGTATGTAGACACCCCATTTTTGACCGACCTTAAGACTCAGACGTCACCGATTGAGCGCTCGGTGATGTTGCATACTGTGCTCGTTCAGAAGTCTCAGAGTCGTGGCCGTACCGCCTCCCAGCCGAACTCTCTTTCGTGCCTTGTCTCGGTTTGCGAACCAGACTCGGTTTTCTCTGTTTTCTTTCCCGAGGGGAGGGAGTGGTCCCGTAGACTATCTCTCAGTGGCCGTGGGCTACTTTTCGTGACCGTAGGCCATTTTTCCCATTTCGGATCCCAGTTCCCGGTTTTCGGAGCCGTTAGGCCGTGTGCCTCGGTTCGGGACCGCCCAACCATCTCCGTTTTCTCCGGTTTTGGCATGCATCTCATTTACTCCCATTTAAGGGACAGGGGCCTCGAAACCCACTTGGCCGAACACCACTTAGGTGCGGCGGCCCATTTTGGGATCGAACCGCGGTTTTGGCCCGAGCATTCATTTTGCATCGATGTCTGTTCATTTTGGCGAGACACCTGCTTGGTCCTTCCGAGGACACCGGGGCTCGAAACCCACTTCGAACACCACTTAGGTGCGGCAGCCCATTTTCGGGATCCCGAACCACGCGGTTTTGGCCCCGAGCATTCATTTTGCATCGATGTCTGTTCATTTTTGGCAGACACCTCTGTTTGGTCCTTCCGAGGGACACTGGGGGCTCTGAGACCCACTTCGCAGCCGAACACCACTTCCGGTGCCCGGCAGCCCATTTTCGGGATCCCGAACCGCGCGGTTTTGGCCCCGAGCATTCATTTTGCATCGATGTCTGTTCATTTTTGGCAGACACCTCTATTTTATCGTTCTGAGGAACACTGGGGTCTCAGAAACCCACTTCGCAGCCGAACACCACTTCCGGTGCCCGGCAGCCCATTTTCGGGACCCCAAACTGCGCGGTTTTGGTCCCGAGCATTCATTTCGCATCCGTTTTCTCCGATTTTTGGCGGGGACCTCTATTTTATTGTTCCGAGGAACACTGGGGCCTCTGATGCCCACTTCGCAGCCGAACACCACTTCCGGTGCCTACAGCCCATTTTCGGGACCCCGCGCGGTTTTGGTCCCTGAGCTTTCGTTTTGCATCGGTTTTTGTTCAATTTTGGCAGGTACCTCTGTTTCATCATTCCGAGGAACACTGCAGTCTCAGATGCCCACTTCGTGGCCGAACAAAATCTTTTTTTTTCTGCCCTCAAAATATCTAGATATTTTGCCCTCAAAATATCTAGATATTTGAGGCAAGATATTTTTCACCCTTTTGGCTATAAAACCAGCAGCTCCCAACTGTTTTGAGGGTTACAAAAAATTTCTTGAAGAGCTCCTCTTCCAATTCCTTCATTTCCATAGCCAAAATTCCAAGGACAACTTCAAGTCTTGGCCAATTCCTTCATCAACCCTTAGCTCCATCATCCACAACACCATTCCAGCAGCAAAGGGATGATTTTCAATGGTCAAGGATCAACAAATTCCAGCTAAGAAGTTGCAACAATCGGATCTTCAAGGGTAAGTTCCCAAATCCATCTTTTGTACCATTTTCTTGCTTCATATTTTTACCCTATTTCCTTTTGTTTTTGGGGCTCCGACCCATACTGGTTTTAGGCTTATTTTGAGCCCCTCTACAACTTTGTAGAAGGGCTCAACTTCATTTGGTGTCTCCATGATACACTTCCTTCAATATCCATCTTGTATGTCACCAATTTGCATGCTAGTTTTAGCCTATTTTCATTTGTTTTTGGGGCTCCGACCCCTACTGGTTTTGTGCTTATTTTGAGCCCCTCTACAACATTGTAGAAGGGCTCAACCTCATTTGGCCATTCTATATACCACCTCTCTTGGAAATTCACTTTAGGCCCTAATTCTTGCATGCTTTGTTAGGCTTACTTGGCTCCGGATTTCAGCCTTCATCAGGCTTATAAATAGCCTTGTTTTTGTCTCCTTTTCATGTTATGTTGAGGGCCTTAAGCCATTTGGTGTATATTTTTGGTACTTCCTTTGAAATCCATCAAATTTACCGTATTCTTGCATGTTTTGTAGCCTCTTGTGCTTTTGGTTTTGGCCTTTGGTCAGAACTGAAAGGGGTCTTATTTTGACCCCCTTTACATGTTTCATGAAGAAACGTTTGATGTTTGGTGCATGGTTTGGCAAGTCTCATGATATAGCCTATTTTGAGCCTATTTTGCATGGAATTTCTAGCATGTTTTTATTCTGATTTTGGGGTTTCCATAAACTGAATATGTGCATATTTTTGGCCCTTCTTTAAAGTTGTAGAACTGAGTTTTTGGGTTTGAGCATTGTAAATACCACTTGCCTTGTAATTCCCCTCTTTTCCCGTATTTTTGCATGCCATTGTTGCCATATCTATGCTCACATTTTGGCCATGTTTTGTACTGAAAAAGTTCTATTTTTTGGGCTGCCTTGCTACTGTTTTTGCTTTCATGTGCCAATTTTGCATGTTTAGCATAGCCGTAGGCCATTTCGGGCACTTAGAATTGCATTTCGGGATGATTTCATGCATTGATTGTCATTTCGTATCATTTCGGGGCTGTTTTCCCCTTTATTTAGTGGCTGAAATTTGGTTTGCATGCTTGCATATCATTTCCCATGTCATTTTATGCCTTAATGCATTGCCTCGGTTTTGCGTGCGTGGGCACGCTTGAGGCACTCCGTTTTCATTCATCGGCATCCCATGTGAGTGTGGCTGAGGCCCTCTCATGTTGGTATAAGCCCAATCTACATTTTCCATGTCATGGCATTGTGTATGCCTTCGCCTCGGTTTGCGTGCCAGTGTGCGCGCATTTCGAGGCAGCCTCGTTTTATCCGACGGCAGCCTATGTGAGTGTGATTGAGGCCCTCTCATGTTGGCGTAAGCCCAATTTGCATTTTCATGCGTGTATGCCATTGCCTCGGTTTGCGTGCCCGTGTGCACGCATTTCGAGGCACTTCATTTTTATCCGACGGCCTCCTATGTGAGTGAGCTGAGGCTCTCCCATGTTGGTGTAAGCCCATCGTTGCATTCCGTATGCCATTTCATCTCATTTCATCATCGCCTCGGTTTGCGTGCCTGTGGGCGCGCATTTCAAGGCACTTCGGTTGTATCCGATTTTCGTCTCATTTTATCATCGCCTCGGTTTACGTGCCTGTGTGCACGCTTTTCGAGGTATCTTATTTTCATCTCATTTTCATCCGAATTGTGCATACTACGTTGTATCTTAGAGTGCATTCATGCATTACCTCAGTTTGCGTGCCCGTGTGCACGCATTTCGAGGTTACTCATTTTCATGGCATTGTGCATGCTATATCACATGTTTGCTGCATTTCATGCATATCATGCATATTGCATCGTGTTCGGGATAGGTGTTAGCCCGGGCACGGGAAACGAGGCACGTTTCGTACTCCGAGTGACGGAACGGGTCTCAATTCCCAAGCCACCGACACTCCGGATTACCCATGATGGAGTTAGGTTTTTGTTGTAGCATTCATCTGCATTCATCCCATATTGAGTTGTGCAATCCGCTTTCTCGGCCATCATGCATCGATATGCGTGATTGATGGCACGAGGATCGAGGCATGCATATATTCATGAAATACATTGCTATGCCCTTTTTCTGCTCTCTGTTGCAGCAAAATTAAGGATCAGCAGATTTTCGGAGTCTGGCACGCATTTCGAGAAAAGTGCAAACAGAGGCTAATTGGGGCATCCCAGTGGATTTCCGCGCCAGAGCAGCCCGGCATACATCATTCATCAGAAGCAAGGCAGCCCCTGGCTTGCATGCCAGCTTTACAGCTTTCTTAGTTTAATCTGTACATTAATTAGAAATCTGTAATATTCTTTTATTCGGGTCTGTATTATTATTTATTCGGACCCTCTGCGCGAGGGCACAACTGTAATAAGGGTGTGTGAGTGTGATGTATGTCTTCCAACCCCCATTTCTTTCTCCCTTTTATTTATCCGCTTACAATGGTTAGATATAGGGCATATTTCAATTAGCATACAGCATGACAGCATGTCTGCATCATTCATCTGTTTTGCATGCACCGGGCTCGGCGCACCATACAAACTGCATTGTATTTCAATTACAAGTTGAGTACTTGATAGCTGTTGCATCTCATATGCCATATTTAGAATAGCCGAGCCTGCTATAGTTGCATCTTTGCATGTGTTGCATTAGGCAATTCTGTATATCTAGGATCATGCATGATTTCTAACGAGCTTCTGTTTTGGCTTGGAGTACTTGGTGAGTTGTTATGCTTTAGCATCCTTGCATGCGTGTGAGTGTTGCCATGATAGCATGCTTACCATGAGGCTACGTGCTTATGTGATATAACTGCCTTGAATGCCTGTGGGTGGAGGTTGAGTTATCTGAATTGGGACAATGCATCAATTGTTTGTTAAGCCCACTAGATTGTGGCAAAATCTGCATTTTAAGCCTACCCGCGGGCAGCACCATCACACCATTTTCAAACAAACAAACATGAAATGTCTTGTTCCAATTCAGACGGCCCAGTCTATACTTGTTTGCTGTGCGCATCACATAGTAACCTAGGCTAAATAAACCGGATAAGAACGCACAAAGTTTTCAAAAACAGATATCATGGTTAGTAGAGGCCGGTCTTTGACCGGGCGAGCGGGGGTGCTCACGATGTGACCTTCCCCAATCGTACCCAAGTTCCCGAGCCAGCTTTGGTGATGACGGACACGTGGCCTTTTGGCACCGAGTCAGGGTTTCCTAAATTTCCCATTTAAAAAATATTTAGGTGGCGACTCTGTTATCTGGCAAAGCAGTCCATGTTTGGCACTTCTTTCAAAAAATCTATTTTTCTTCAAAACGATTTGCCAGAGTTGGACTCTTTGGTTCAGATTTAGAACCGCAACAAAATCGAGTCCGAGCTGTAGCGAGGTCCCCCGCGGGCGTTGTTACAGTGTATGATCCGCGCGGGCGGAATGACCTTAGTTACCTTCTCACTAGCTTTATTAGTAGTGAGTATGATGAGGTCTAGAGTGAGTTGCCAAGAGTGGTTTATGAGTACTTGGATGTCTTTCTCGAGGATCTTATTAGTTTACCACCTCATCGAGAGATCAAGTTCTCTATTGGTTTAGTACCTGGCACGACACCGATTTCCATAGCACCATATTACTTTGCCCCAACTGAGTTGAGTGAGTTGAAGGTTCAGCTCCAGGAATTACTAGATAAGGGTTTTATTCGCCCTAATACTTCGCCTTAGGGAGCACCGGCCCTCTTTGCTAAGAAGAAGGATGGGGCCTTGAGACTTTGCATTGATTATCAAAAATTGAACCGAGTTACGGTTAAGAACAAGTATCTTATGCCTCGTATAGATGATTTTTTTGACCAATTAAAAGGATCCCGTTGTTTCTCTAAGATAGATTTGAGATCGGGTTACCATTAGTTGAGAGTCAGGGATGAGGATATCCCGAAGATGACGTTCTGTACGCGGTATGGCCATTATAAGTTTCTGGTGATGGCTTTTGGGCTAACCAATGCCCTGGCTGTGTTGATGGACTTGATGAATTGAATCTTCCGAGAGTTCTTAGACCGTTTTATTGTCATCTTTGTGGATGACATTTTGATTTACTCACCCTCTGAGGAGGAGCACAAGGAACACTTGCGAGTGGTGCTTGAGTTGCTTAGAGCCCATAAGCTATATGCCAAGTTCGGGAAGTGTGAGTTTTGGCTGAAAGAAGTGAAGTTTCTAGGTCATGTAGTTTCTAGGAAAGGGGTGACCGTAGATTCATCCAAAATTGAGGTAGTGCAAGATTGGGTATAGCCTAAGAATGCCTTTGAGATTCGTAGTTTTTTAGGATTGGCTGGGTATTACCTTTGGTTTGTGAAACATTTCTCTAGACTAGCTTCACCTTTGACTAGATTGACGCGGAAATGAGTCAAATTTGTGTGGAGTGAGACTTGTGAAAAGTAGTTCCAAGAACTTAAAGTTAGATTTACCACTGCTCCAGTCTTGATTATTCCGAAGAGTGGTTTGGATTATTCAGTGTATTGTGATGCCTCACGAGAAGGTTTGGGTTGTGTATTGATGCAAGAGGGGAAAGTAGTAGCCTATGGCTCGCTGCAGTTGAAAACACATGAAAAAAACTACCCTACTCACGATTTAGAGTTAGCAGCTGTAATTTTTTCCTTGAAGATTTGGAGGCACTATCTGTATGGTGAGAGATTTGAGGTATTTTCTGATCATAAGAGTCTGAAGTATCTGTTTACACAGAAGAACTTAAATTTGAGGCAGAGAAGGTAGATGAAGTTCATAGAGGATTATGACTTTGAGTTGCACTATCATCCGGAAAAGGCCAATGTTGTGGCCGATGCCCTAAGTAGGAAGTCCATCAGTAGTGTAGCTTGTATAGCTATCAGGGAATGAGAGATGTTGGGTGCCCTTGGTGAATTTCATTTTCCTTTGGGCGAGTCTGTTGAGACTGCAGCCTTGCTTTCTGTAGTTGCACAACCTACACTTGTGAAACGAGTGTTAGAAGCACAGAAGGGTGACTTTGAGGTAGAATCCCTCCAGGAGAAGATCTCCAGTGGGAAGGTAGAGAAGGGTTTGTCTGTGTATCCCGACCTGAGTGTGAGATACCGAGATCGCTTGTTTGTGCCGGAGTCTTGCCGAGAGGAAGTACTCTGAGAGTTTCACCATTCATGCCTTGCAGTGCATCCGGGAGGCACAAAGATGTATCATGATCTGAGTTGCCAGTTTTAGTGAAGGGGTATAAAGAAAGATGTGGCAGTATTTGTATCGAGGTGCTTTACTTGCTAGTAAGTGAAGGCCGAACACCAAAGGCCAGCGGGTTTGTTGCAACCCTTGCTTATCACTGAGTGGAAGTGAGAGCATGTCACGATGGACTTTGTTGTTATAGCGACCCTGGTTTTGACCCATCTCTTGTGGTGTTCTGGACTCGGGTTTGTATGGTTTGGAGGGTGGTTTATGTCTTGCTTCCCTTGTTTTTCTCTTAATGTTGGTTAATGGGTTGTAGTTGTGTGTTTGGAACAAGTTCGGTTGCTTGTTTTTCCAAAACTTTGTTGCCCAGATTTTGGCCTCTTCGCTCGAACGAGGCTTCTTGCGCTCGAGCGAGCCTTGTGTAATCTATTCTTTGCTCGAGCGAGGTTTTGTGTGCTCGAGCGAGCCCTATGAAAATGTTTCTTTGCTCGAGCGAGGCTTCCTATGCTCGAGCGTGAGTCTACGTTGGTTGGCAGACCTGGAGCTTTGCATTCTACGCTCGAGCGACGCTTCCTGAGCTCGAGCGAGGCGACCTTTTTGTGTCTGGTCGCTCGAGCGAGAACTCCTTCGCTCAAGTGAACCTGGTGTACATTAGTTCACAGCAGCGCCATTTTGGCTTCATTTTTTTTATCTCTTTTTCACCCACAAACCCTAAATCTGCAGTCTCTCTCTCTAGAAGCCACCTTCTCTCTAAGGTTTCATCTACATTCATTGAGTTCTTGACCCTAGTGTCTTTGAGAATAAGGTAGAGGGCTTCAAGAGTTTTGTGTTGATCCAAGTAAGTGTTGATTTTGTCATCTTTGGAATTTCGATCTTGCTTGTTCGTCTTCTACATTTGAGGTAGGGAATTTCTATACTCTAATATGGTTTTTAGCTTAGTTATTTGCTATTGTGTATAGAGTATAGATGATAAGATTTGGTTGTGGTTTGGACAAATCTAGGATTTGGGTGTGAAATGAAAAGAGGGGTTTTGATGAATATAAGATAAATGAGTATGAGGCTTGAATATAAGATCATGCTGTGCCAAAATAGTTGATTTTGGTGTTTGGGTTGATATTTGGAAAGAGGGGGATTTTGCCCTAATTTTGATTAAACTATTATTTTGTATAAATAATTAGGATTAACATTGAAAATGTGAAATTGGAAGGTTGTGGTTATGTTATTGGATATGTATTATCTCACCCATGTAAGTTTTGAATAAACTATTTATTTTAAGATTGAATATCTCTTCAGAAATAAATGTATTGGGCTATCGGTGGAGGATAGCTATGATTGTTATAGAAATTGCATGAGAATTAGGCGATTTAATGCTAATCCATTGTTGGTGTCTTTGAATATGACCATGTTATAAATACATTGTATATGTATGGTTATTGGGAGGAGAAAATGGATGTACTCCATATATGATTATGTTTATAAATACATTGCATATGTATATTTGTTTGGGAGGAGAAAGGGAATGGACTCCATTTTAAACAAGTTGGCCAGAGTGTCCTGGTGAAAGATCCAAAATTTCATATATAAATATGTGCCGATTCCTTCAGACGAAATATCCGTAAAATGGCAGATTTGAAGTGTTTCATGTGTGTTTTGCATAATTGGAAACCATTAAGTTGTAATATCATTTTGGTTATTGAAAGATAATGGATTTAACTCATGAATTGAGTGGCATATATGAACTAGAAATGAATTGAAGGAAAATGGAATGAGGTTAGGTCGTAGTGACATATGAATATACAGGCCTTGTGGATGTTTTAGTATCGAAATTGTTTATGCACGTGGTATTTATACCTTTGCTAAACTTTATATATTGTGATAGATTATCTCTACTGGGCTGTTGGCTCACCTTATACGGGAATATCATTTTCAGGTGCAGGTGAGATGTTTCCACCAAGGCAATAGCATGGATGGACTTTCATGAAGCAAGAGCTTCTTAATTATGCATTATGTGTGTATGTTTGTTATTTGTAAAGCCACGGGCTTAAGATGTAATGAGCGAGACTCAATTTGTGTAATCAAGCAATGGCTTGGAAAGATATAAGCCTACATGGCATTTAACTGGTTGTTAAACAGTGAACTCTGATGTATGAAAGTATGTTGTTTCTCATATTTATTTCAATATATGAGTTATCTTTATTGTATTATTTTGGGGGCGTTATAGTTGTGGGTCTTCCGAGGACTCAACGGGGTAGTGATGTCATTTGGGTGGCAGTTGACCGGTTGACCAAGTCGGTGCGCTTTATTCCTATGCGCGTAAGAGATTCGGTAGATTACTTTGCTGACTTGTACGTTCGGGACATAGTGAGGTTGCACGGGGTCCCAGTGATGATTGTCTCAGATAGAGACCCGCGTTTCACTGTTTGTTTGTGGCAGAGTTTGCAGAGTGCCTTGGGCACTAAATTGACTTTTAACATGGCTTGCCATCCTCAGACTGACGGGCAGTCCGAGCGTACTATTCAGATCCTTGGGGATATGCTTAGAGGCTGTGTCCTTGATTTTAAGGGGTCGTGGGAGAGACACTTACCCTTAGTGGAGTTTTCCTACAATAACAGTTTCCAATCGAGTATTGGCATGGCATCGTTTGAGGCCTTGTACGGCCGACCATGTAGATCTCCAGTGTGTTGGGCCGAGGTGGGTGATGCACCATGATCACGTCTTTTTAAAAATATCACCTAGACGGGGTTTGATGAGGTTTGGAAAGAGTGAGAAGTTGTCCCCTCAGTTTTTCGGCCCTTTTGAGATCCTTGAGCGGATTGGGGAGGTTGCCTATCGTTTAGCGTTGCCGTTGCAACTTTCCAAAGTGCATAACGTGTTTCATGTTAGTATGCTTCGGAAGTATGAGCCGGATCCATCGCTTGTGCTGGATTGGACTGGCTTAGAGATAGACAAGGATGCCTTATATGAGGAGAGACCGGTGCGAGTCTTGGATAGACGGGACCAAGTCTTGCGAGGCAAGACGATTCCCTTGGTCAAAGTATTGTGGAAATATCGCGGGGTTGAGGAAGCAACTTGGGAATGTGAAATAGAGGTCCGAGAGAAATATCCGGACCTATTTGTTGATGTTTGAGTATAAGTTGAGATTTTAGTTTTGTTTATGAACTATAAAAACATTGTATATGTTTTGAGATTGTAACACATTGTGAATGTTGAGTATGTTTCGGAAACACAAGTTAAATTTGAACATTGCATATGTTATTTAAGTTTTGGAAATGTAAACTTGTTAGAAACGTTAAATATGTTTTGGAAACATGAGATGTATGTGTTGAAATTTGTTAAATCTCAGAATATGCATATTGGTAATATATGTTGAGCTGTACATGTGGATTTATTCTCTTGTGAAGAGATGGAACGACCAGTGGGTGGGTCATGATGGTGAATGTTGAATTATAATCACATTGGGAATTGAATAGCCATAATTTTGAAAATTGTATAAAATTTCGGGGATGAAATTCTTTAAGGGGAAGAGGTTATAGCAATCTAGGTTTTACCCCGACTTTTTTTGTGTTCCAAACTCAGGTTCCGTGGTTATATGTTGTTGTCTATGTCTTGTTTCCTCCCTTAAATTCTTTGAATTTTAGTTTTGGGTCTTGTTGGGCGTGTTTGGAACAGTTTAGTTGTCTTTTGGTGCAAATGGTTGTTGCCCAAGTTTTGGCTTCTTCGCTCGAGCAAGGCTTTTTGCACTCGAGCGAGCCTTGGGTATTTGCTTCTTCGCTCGAGCAAGGATTGAGAGTCCTCAGGTTTCTTTCTTAGACGCAGCTTTCGCTCGAGCGAGAACTTTTGCGCTTGAGTGAGACGTGTGTTCTTTGTTCCTTCGCTCGAGCTAGAACTCTTGCGCTCGAGCGTGTGTCTGCGTTGGTGGCAAACCTGAAGCTTTGCATTATGCGTTCGAGCGATGTTTCTTGCGCTCTAGCGAGGCCACTTGTTGTGTTTGGTCGCTCGAGCGACAACTCCTTCGCTCGAGTGAGCCTCGCTTATATCAGTTCGCAGCAGCGTGATTTTATATCACTTTTTGACCTTTACTTCACTCAAAACCCTAATCCGATTGCCTCTCTCTCTAAAACACCCTTTCTCTCTTCAAATACTCCATGATTTAGGGTCTTTCTACCCTACTCCTTTTGTTAAAAAGCTAGAGTTTGGCGTGGGCTTCCTTTTGATCCGAAAAAGTTCAAGTTTGGAGCATCTTCAAGTTTCTCCTTCTCCCTCTTTGAGCTTCTCCATTTGAGGTAGGGATGTTTTACTCTTTATTATGAGTTTTAACCTAGATGTGTGTCATCTTTGCATAAATGGTGGAGTTGGGAAGTTTGGGTGAAGTTAGGGTTTGGGATTGAATTTGTGAAAGAGGGATTTTCTATTTTGGACTCCATATGTGTATGTGAGGTCTTGAAAATGGGGTTGTTTGTGTATAATGGGTGAAATTTGGCCTTGGGTGTAATATGTGGGAAAAAGGGAAAAAAATGCCCTAGTTTGAATTAAATAAACTATTTTGTATAAATAATGAAATCAATGTGGAAATATGAAATTGGTTTGGAAATTATGAAATTGGGAGAATATGTTATTAAATGGTGTAGTTGGATTGATAAATCACTCACCTATAGAAAATTTGATAAATTATCTGTTGATAGATTTATTTATCTGTTTAGAAATATCTGTTTTGGACTATCAGTGGAGGATAGTTGTGATTATTGTAAAAAATGCATGAGGATTAGGAAGATTGAAACTAATCAATTGAATTATGTCATTGAATATGACGGTTTGAGTAAGCCATTGAATATGTGAATTGATGAGTCATTGTATATGGCAATGTGTTTAAATACATTGTATATGCATCATTGTTTGGGAGGAGATAGTGGATGTACTTCATTGTTTGGGAGGAGATAGGGGATGGACTCCATTGAGAATTAAGTTGGCCGGAGTGTCCAGGGTGAAAGTCTCGAAATCTTATTTATTTATGAGTGCCGGTTCCCTCGAACGTAGTTTCGTAAAATGGCAAGAAATAGAAGTGTTTGATTGATAAATGCATTGAATTGTGAACCATTGAGTTGAAATCTCGTTTTGGTTGTTTTGATAATTATGAACTTGGTTAATGGATTTACCCAAATGGATGATTGGAAATCAATAGATATGGTTATGTAAATTGAATGGTCACGAAAATAATATGTGTCGGTTAAGAAATATCCCACATTTATCTGATGCTTATATAGCGACCCCGGTCCTTTCCCATTTAATTATTGTATCCGGACTTAGGTTCCGTAGATTTGACTGTGGTATAATTGTTGTTGTCATCCTTTATTTTCTTATTTGGAGTTATAGGATGTGTTGGGCGGGTTTGGAACAGGTTGGTTGAGCTTAGGAACCAAAACTAGTTGCCCAGACTTTGGCTTGTCCGCTCGAGCGGGGAGTTTGACGCTCGAGCGGGGACTTGTTGTTGCTTGTCCGCTCGAGCGGGGGTTTTGGAGCTCGAGCGGGAAAAACACCCATCCAGTATTTCTTGTGCGAGGTTGGGCCTTTCGGCGGGAGTTGGGCGCTCGGCGGGAAGTTCAGGAGTGTCCGCCGGCGGGAGTTTGTCCGCCGGCGAAGGCAAATATAAAATCGTGTTTTAGCGTTTTAAAGCAGTTTTTCACCTTCTTTTCAGATTCTAAACCCTAAGTTCCGAGTTTTCTCTCTCCCAACTCATCTTCTCTCTCAGGTTTGATCTTCTTAGAGTGTTTTTCTACCCTAGTTCCTTCATTAAAAAGGTAGAGGAGAGTGAGGGCTTTCATTTAATCTGAGCATTTGTTGGTTTGGAGCACTTTGAAGTTTTGGGCATCATCTTCATCTTCTCCTTTTTGAGTTATTTCTTCGAGGTAGGGATTTCCTACTCCATTTATACGTTTTAATCCTAAGTATTGGTATTTTGGTATGTGGGGGTAGTTTGGTAATTTTGGGAGAAACCCTAGGGTTTGACATAGATTAATTTATGTAATTAATTTAGGGAAGAATGTGGAATTGGGTTTAATTCATGAAATTGGGGGATTATGAGATTAATTGATGTAGTTGGAGAATTTAATCACTCATCTGTGGAATTGAGAGTTATGTGTTGTATATTTATTTCTTGTTTAGAAATAACTGTTTTGGGCTATCGGTAGAGGATAGCCATGATTGTTGTAGACGTTGCATGTGGATTAGGCAAAATTGAAACTAATCACTTGATTAAGTTGTTGAGTATAAAGGTTGGAATAATACATTAAATTTATGTATTGATTGATTGTGTATATGACTTTATGTGTATATGCATTACTTGTGTATGGGAGGAGATAGGGGATGTACTCCACGGTTTAGGGAAGATGGGGATGTACCTCTAAACCGTTAATAATTATGGGAAGATAGGGGATGAACCCGGGGTTCTTTGCTTATATCTTGGCGCCTATAAGCAGAGATCTGACTCATATGCTTATCTATTTGATATGATACATCACCAAAATGTGTATCAATTGGGAAGTATGGAAGTGAATTTGATTGTGATTGATACAATACCAACATGTGTATTTGTTATGTTATATGAGAGATTTAACTTGATGTGTTATCCCTGTTGAATTGGAAAGATTGTTAATAAGAGATGAAATCCCCGTTGAGCTATTTGGGCCAGGTTCTGAGCCATAGTTGGAAGGTGAATTATGCCACAGACAAAGTGTCATAGGCAATGTAGACATTTGTGTTATGAAATTGTAATTGGATTATTTTGTGTTAACCATGTATCAGATGCTACTGCTTTAGTTAATTCATATGCTTGGTTTAGTATTTTCTCTTTGGTGTGGCTCACCCTATATAGAACTTCATTTTCGTGTTCGTGGTTCACTACCTCCAAGGACTTAGATTGTGAGGATTTGGACTCGAAGATTTGTTTTATTTTATTTGTTGTATTTGAACTTTATGTAAACATTCAAGCCTAGGGCTTTATTTGTATTTGAGTTAGAACTCATGGAATTGTGTCCAAGTGTTGGCTTGGCAAGATGTAAGCCCGTAGGGCATTTATTATGATGTTTTTATTTCGCAATACTCTGATGATTGAAATAATATAATGTATCCTTTTGATAATGCATGTTAATGTCTTATACTTAATGGGCTTAATTTTGAGGGCGTTACAACTTGGTATCAGAGGCGTCTAGGGTTTGAATACTTTGGGTACGTGGGAAGTGATTAGTATCACAATGGGTTCGTCTCGTTTGATAGAGACTTAGTGTAATGTTATATGTTTAATTGATAGCATGTTTATGTGACTATGTGGGTATGGAATATAGTTCCTAGGATGTTGATTGGACCCTTGAGTCTCTGAAAGTCTTGTTGGAAAGGCACTTGATCAATGTTGTTTCCAACTGGAACTTTAGTGACGCCTTGGGACTATCATTATCCAGGAATGAAATTCGTAGGTGCTTATGTGATTATGTGCTTACGTGGTATGATTTATTGTTGTCCAATGTATTAGGATGTGAGTTTTTAGTTTAGGCACATTTATTAGAGTGCTAACGATCCTTGTCACCTTTATTAGGATGTCAGGACGAGGAAGTTTGGATTTCCCTCCTTCCCCTCGGGGAGAATTGTGTAGACAATTTGTGGGGTTACGCCAGGGTACTACACCTTTGGTACAGTTTGAAACGTGGTTTGCTAACCTGTCAGTGTTTGCTCCAGAGTTAGTAGAGACAGAAGAATTGCGTTGTGCGGAGTTTGAGAGAAAGTTGTGTGACGACATCCGTGTAAGGATTGCGGGTTCTTGGCATAGAAGTTACAGTGTGCTTGTTAAGGCTGCGACTCATGTGGAGGCAGCGGTACTAGCTATGGGGCAGAATAGGGAAGAGACCATAGTTCGGGGTGTTGGTCAGGCTAGGGAGAAGGTCATCTCGGTGACTCCCACAACTTATAGGTACTCTAAGCCAAGTAAGAAATGGAAACGAAGGTATGCTCAGTCCCAGGTAGGGTCCTTACCTTCGCCAAGAGTTTCAGACACCTCTATTGGAGGGCCCAAAGAGGTCCAGGATGTCTCTTGTTTTAAATGTGGTCTGCTGGGCCACAAGGTGTCGGTTTGCCCACAGAGGAAGAGGGCTGGATTGGCAGTTCGACCAGTAGTGGCACCACCAGAACCTTTTGGTCAGCCAGATTTTGGATCGTGAGCGTCTGATGGGGAGGCGATTGTTGGAATTCCCACGATTGATTTTGCACCGATCGTATATTCGGGATCCACTTACTTGTTGGGTGTGTAGCAATGAGGTCATCTTAAACGTTTCTGTAACCAACCGGGGGCTTCTTTAAAGGTTTTGCAACCTAGTCGAGCTCGATTTCATTATTTGGCGGCGGCGATGTCGTTTTGGGGGACTAGCGAGCCGGACTTCGGGCCTCGAGAGTCGAGTTCCAAAGCCCCAGATGGGGAAGTTTGTGGTTGTTCCAGGTGTGGATAGAGGGGTCACGTCGGTAGTTCTTGTCCGTGGCGTGGAAGCTCGTAGATTATCTTATGTTTGGGAATGGCTAACTTTGGCAGTCTAGCAAGGGGCATAGTGGTGGTGATACCGTCGGGTTGATTTTATTTTGACTAATTCGTTTTGTCATTAGTGGAATATTGTTTTGTGATCATTAGGTTCGGTTGTGTAACCTATGTGTTTTGGGAATGTTGAAACATCTAAACTGTTTGGTTATCTATATATATATATATATGCTTTGTTTGTTAATTCCCGTGGATTGGGTGGATTTGGAGCTTGTAATAGCTCTCTGATTTTATTAATGTAATAAGTCAGTAAGACCATAAAATTTTTGGTATTAATGCATTTTATGTGGGTGACTTGATTTGAGAAAGATAAGGGCTAAAGAGCCATGTTTTTATAAGTTGAGAACCACGAGGGTTGCGTGTCTTAACCCGAGCAATATTAGGCGAGGACTGTTTTACTTGCCGAGTGTGTGGAATTTTAGGGGTGTTGCCCATTTAAAATTTTGTGTGTGGTATAGATTTTGGTCTATTGTCGGGTGAACTCGAGAGGATGTGAAGTGTGCGATTAATACTAGTTGTAGTAAGTATTTAGTATGGTGTCCTACGGGGGGCATAATGCATAATTTTGTTAGGGATGGACTTGTACCTTCGTGGTAGGTAGTGTTGTCAAGATTGCATGAGTACAGTTTGGCCGTTTTGAGTAAGGGGATGTTAGTCCCTATATAAGGTAGTGGTTGTCGTATTAGGAGTGGTATGTTGTGAGTAGCTGGTACTATATCTCGGGCAGTGGTATACTTGGTGTGTCTTAAGTTTTCAGATTCCTTTATTTGGATCGAATGTGATAAATTTGTATTTTAGCACTCGTCAGGCCAGGTGATGTTAAGGGTTGATTGGGTGTATAGCCGTGGTTGAGGTATGACCCGTGAGTCGAGTCACTGTGGTAAGTCTTTTGCGAAGAAAGGGTTGAAATGTTAATGAGAAGGTTGAGGACTTTTATTCCTCTGGGAAATTTGAATGGTGTGTCTTTGAAAGCCTTATTGGCGATATGTAACGGTGTCGGAGTTGGTTCATGGAGGTTGTCTAGTGATAGATTGGCTAGTGGTTTGGCTCGGGGTTGGGTGTCTGAATTGTACTCTCGGGGTGAGTGACAAGTAAGATTTGGAATGAAAGGTGGACCCTATAGGTCGTTAGCAGATGAAGATACGATATTAGTTTGTATTCGGTATGAACGGTGACTTGGTTGTGGTGAACGTCTCGGTGTAGCAAACCCAGTTAGTTAACTCAGTACGGGGGGAAAGGAGTAAGCAAATTTTCTTACTCCAAGATCGGTCGAGGTGATGAGTGAAATCTCTAAATGAGTGAGTTTTGCACCGTGCGATGCATGATAGTGTGTGGTTAGTATATGCTGTTAGTTGATGAATAGAAGGGAATTAATCATAGGAAATTCTAGAAAATTCCTTAGTTAGGTTTTGGTTTGGTTTTTGACTGAAATCGAGAGGTTGGAGGTTTGGTAGGCTAGGTCACTTCGGCATGAGGGTCCATCGCTCAGTTCGGATGGTGACAACACAGGTGAGGTGGTAAGGTTGTGAAAAGTAAGTGGGTCAGCCTATTAGAATCATTTTGACTAGTTCGGTTCGTATTTGTGTGGTGTAAGACACGAGGGTGTGCAATGTTATCCTTTAGGTCGTGCGTTGTTGGGAAACTTCAAGTGTTTGGGAGTCTCCCTTGAAAGTGTTGTGGTGAGCATCGCGTCATCACCATGGGTATGGCGGGTGTTGTGGGTTGGCTTTGTGTGTTTCACTTGGGGTTTATTGGGTACTCTTTGCAAGCTAAAATAATCTGAGAGGAATCTTTGAGCTTGACTGTGGCCAGTTGTAAGTGTCATGTTTTGGTGGTGGTCGTATTAATCCAAATAATGTGTGGGAGTTAGACTTCGGCCTAGCCTAAGTGGTCAGGTTGTTCTTTGTGAGATGTTAATTTGGACAATACAATTTTGGGGTGGTAATGTGCCGTAATATTGTTCCTTACCAGCGCTTTGTTACATATACTTGGTTTGTGGAAGCTAACTAGAAGCCTTATGTGTGAATATTTTCGCGTTTCCCTTGTTGGGGGTATTTAGTGCTAAACACTAGTTTGAGTGTGGTTGGTAGTCGAGGTGTAGTGGACGTTGCAGAACGTGGTAGTGATAGTATGTGTTTTACTATTCTCATTGTTAATGGGTCTTGCGTAATCTGAGTGAATTTTAGATCTGACAGGAATCCCTGGATCCATTAATGGGTATTTGAGCATACGTTATATCTTCTGGTGTATTGTTGAACTGGGTGAACATGGTACATGTTATGGTTTGTGGTAGTACTTTGGGGTTTTGCCTTGAAAATGGGAATCTATTTAGCATTATACATGTTAAATGTGTTGTAGAAATGTAAGGGCATCATTAATATTGAATGTGTTATAAAATTGTGGACCACCCATGTTTGTTGTTATGTAATCTCGTATTTAGATTTCATCATATTAGTGGACTTAAGAGCTTTATATATGTCTTAAGTTGTAAAACATTGAGAATGTTTTGGTTTAATGTTAACATTTTGAAACTTGCCTTTTTATGGAAGTGGAGTATAACATTTATATATTGAATGTGTTGTTTATATCATGAGATTGAATATGATATGGAAATTGTTAACATTGAAAGGAATAATGCATAATAGTGATGCAGGTTGAATATATGTTGGTTTATACATATTGTGAGATGACTTTTGATAAGAGATGAAGTGACTGGTATCGGGACAAGTTGTTATTATTGTTTTATAATATCATTACAAACTCATGCTTAATTTCGGGGACGAAATTCTTTTAAGGGGGGGAGGTTATAGCGACCCCGGTCCTTTCCCATTTAATTATTGTATCCGGACTTAGGTTCCGTAGATTTGACTGTGGTATAATTGTTGTTGTCATCCTTTGTTTTCTTATTTGGAGTTATAGGATGTGTTGGGCGGGTTTGGAACAGGTTGGTTGAGCTTAGGAACCAAAACTAGTTGCCCAAACTTTGGCTTGTCCGCTCGAGCGGGGAGTTTGACGCCCGAGCGGGGACTTGTTGTTGCTTGTCCGCTCGAGCGGGGGTTTTGGAGCTCGAGCGGAAAAACACCCATCGGTATTTCTTGTGCGAGTTGGGCGCCGAGAGTTGGGCCTTTCGGCGGGAGTTCGTGAGTGTCGCTCGGCGGGAGTTTGTCCGCCGGCGGGCGGCAAGTATAAAATCGTGTTTTAGCGTTTTAAAGCAGTTTTTCACCTTCTTTTCAGATTCTAAACCCTAAGTTCCGAGTTTTCTCTCTCCCAACTCATCTTCTCTCTCAGGTTTGATCTTCTTAGAGTGTTTTTCTACCTAGTTCCTTCATTAAAAGGTAGAGGAGTGAGGGCTTTCATTTAATCTGAGCATTTGTTGGTTTGGAGCACTTTGAAGTTTTGGGCATCATCTTCATCTTCTCCTTTTTGAGTTATTTCTTCGAGGTAGGGATTTCATACTCCATTTATACGTTTTAATCCTAAGTATTGGTATTTTGGTATGTGGGGGTAGTTTGGTAATTTTGGGAGAAACCCTAGGGTTTGACATAGATTAATTTATGTAATTAATTTAGGGAAGAATGTGGAATTGGGTTTAATTCATGAAATTGGGGGATTATGAGATTAATTGATGTAGTTGGAGAATTTAATCACTCATCTGTGGAATTGAGAGTTATGTGTTGTATATTTATTTCTTGTTTAGAAATAACTGTTTTTGGCTATCGGTGGAGGATAGCCATGATTGTTGTAGACGTTGCATGTGGATTAGGCAAAATTGAAACTAATCACTTGATTAAGTTGTTGAGTATAAAGGTTGGAATAATACATTAAATTTATGTATTGATTGATTGTGTATATGATTTTATGTGTATATGCATTACTTGTGTATGGGAGGAGATAGGGGATGTACTCCACGGTTTAGGGGAAGATGGGGGATGTACCTCTAAACCGGTTAATAATTATGGGAAGATAGGGGATGAACCGGGGTTCTTTGCTTATATCTTGGCGCCTATAGCGAGATCTGACTCATATACTTATCTATTTGATATGATACATCACCAAAATGTGTATCAGTTGGGAAGTATGGAAGTGAATTTGATTGTGATTGATACAATACCAACATGTGTATTTGTTATGTTATATGAGAGATTTAACTTGATGTGTTATCCCTGTTGAATTGGAAAGATTGTTAATAAGAGATGAAATCCCCGTTGAGCTATTTGGGCCAGGTTCTGAGCCATAGTTGGAAGGTGAATTATGCCATAGACAAAGTGTCATAGGCAATGTAGACATTTGTGTTATGAAATTGTAATTGGATTATTTTGTGTTAACCATGTATCAGATGCTACTGCTTTAGTTAATTCATATGCTTGGTTTAGTATTTTTCTACTGGGCTGTGGCTCACTCTATATAGAACTTCATTTTCGTGTTCGGTGGTTCACTACCTCCAAGGACTTAGATTGTGAGGATTTGGACTCGAAGATTTGTTTTATTTTATTTGTTGTATTTGAACTTTATGTAAACATTCAAGCCTAGGGCTTTATTTGTATTTGAGTTAGAACTCATGGAATTGTGTCCAAGTGTTGGCTTGGCAAGATGTAAGCCCGTAGGGCATTTATTATGATGTTTTTATTTCGCAATACTCTGATGATTGAAATAATATAATGTATCCTTTTGATAATGCATGTTAATGTCTTATACTTAATGGGCTTAATTTTGAGGGCGTTACAACTTATGTCTTAGTTATTTCTCATATATTGTGTAGCATATCACTACTGGGTTTTGGCTCACTCTACTTGGGACATTATTTCCCGGTACAGGTGACATGCAGCCTCCAAGGGCATAGCTTGAGAGGTTTCTCTCTCTCTAGAGAGGGCGTCGTACAGTGATATCGAATGCCAATAAATAAATGCTCATATGGATGTTTTTAGAGAGAGAAAACGAGAGTGTGTGAGTGAAAGAGAGAGAATTTAAGGCATTTGGCTAGATGGATTTGGCTATTGTTGGAAAAAATTATTAGTTGGTCTTTTGCGTCATGTGATTATTTGTAGTAATCCATGCTATGCACCGAACTTTATAAATTAAAAAAAAAATTATTATAATTATCTTAAAGTAATTTAATATTTTTTTTATGGTATACTTGAAATTTATAAGTTAACTTTTATGTTTATAACTTTTTTAATTATTAGTTCAAAAAAATTGAAATATATATATAAATATATTTAGTACAATTTTGATAATTTGTATAAAAAAAGTTAAACATGATTAAATGAGATTAACCGTGTTATGACATACCTCTTTTTTGTTATGAAAATATACAAATTTAAAAGCTCTAATTAAAGCAAATATATAATTTTAATATTAAATATGAAGTGAAGTGATATTTAACAATAATTAATATGATATTTCTGTTAATCCAATAATTTAAGTTGCATTTCTTTTGATTTTAATTTCATAACTAGAAATACAATATGAAGATAATACACACACGAATTTCTAGTCTTTATGAATAAAAAGGTTTTAAAATATTTTTAAACTTTCATCATTTTCTTTAAATTATTTTTATCTAATTTGATTTTAAATTTGAATAAAAATTTTGATTTGATATGAATTACTTTAACTTTTTCATTAATTTTTTTATCAATTTTTAAAAGAACTTTCATTCTTATCCTAATTTTTTTTTTCTTTTCACCAATTTTGATGGAAAAAAATAATAATAATGTTCAACGTTTCATCTTTTTAAATTTTTATCAAATTATAATTTGATAAAAAAAATATATTAAGGGTTGAAGATTCTCTTAATCGGAATTATAGTAAAATAACATATTGAAATAATCAAAGTTTGAGTATGCGGTTGGTTGAAATGTATAATTTAATTAATTCTCTTCTCATATTTGTATAAAAATTGACACTTACGACTACATCATTACAAGTTGGATTATGGAAAAAAAATTTGGAGTGCCAAACATTTTCCATTTGTAAATATCCTACATATTAAAAATGAAAAAAAGAAAAAGAAAAAGAAAAAAAATTGTGTAACTTTTTGATATGTGTTTATCAGTTTTGTTTTATGGACATAAACAATTGATGTTTCAATTTAAAAAATTAAAAAGTAAAAATAAAAATAAAATAGAATGGGTTTCTTAGAAATAAAAGAAACCATCTAACTTTTCTATATACTATTAAGATGGACTATTTTAATCACATAAAAAAATATAAATTATATTTAGAGATTATCCCTATATATCATGGTATTATATACAACTATAGTTGTAACAAATAAGCTATAATATATATATATATATATATGAAAAGTTATATTAAGCTTTCATTTTCAATTAATTGAATTATAATTAACAAACTAACAAATAGCAGTAATGGCCTAATGAGATAGAAAGAGAATAAAAATAAAAAACGCAGTGATATTTAAAAGTTTTAAATTTACCTAATTATACAAAAAATCTAATGTTATAGGAAAATCTTGATTTTTTAATAATTTTTCACATTTTTTATAAAATAAAATGACAATAAAAAATAAAAAATTTGATACCCATTTTTTTACTTCAATTTTATGGTCTTTACTGAAGAAACAAAATTCGATCAAAATCCTTGGTATGGAACGGACATAAATATTTCAATTGCAACCATAATCACCAATAATTCTTCTTTACCATGCAAACCTGTAAACAAACACATAAACCTCACTAAAACTGAAACCAAAACCAAACCAACAGTGGAAAAAGAGAATCACATAGGAAAAAAATAAAATAAATAAACAAATAAATTTATAGAGTGGAAGAATGTTACCTCCAACAACTTGATCCTCACCTAACCCAATCCGTTAACTCCTCTGTCAGTGCCCGCGAATTTTAGGAGTTGGGATGACTAATCAGATTATTCTTTAAATAAGACTTAAAAATTGATTAATTTGTCTCATTAAGTGATTTAAAATTTTGATATATATACATCAAAAAAATAGATAATTATATTACTGTGGGAGCCGAATTTCATTAGGTCAATTGGGACGAATGGACGAATGGACGAGTCCAGTCCAAGACATAACCTTTATTTGGCATTGATCCTAGTCAATTGAAGAGCCGAATAAAATAATCGGCATTCCAACCAGTAGAACAAAGGCCGAGTAGAAGTATATGTCAGAGAAATGTATAGGCCTGGCCCTACGGCCCAAAAAGAATAATATAAATACAGGATTATCAGTCAGAGAAAGGTATGTGAGAACTAGTGTGCTTAACCTAAGATACAAGCAATCAAGAGAGTAAACACTGACTTATCCGTCGGAGTGCTAATTCCGAGACCCCCGACCGGAGTGTTCATTTCTTTTCAGGTGACTAGTTGAGGATCATGAGCATCCCCTAGGATCAGAAGAGTATTTCCAAACTAGTTCTCCATAATTGGCGCCGTCTGTGGGAAAACTCAAGCACATCCATGGCGGGCGTGACAGAAGATCCTCCGGCAGTCGCTGTCGACCCTACGCCGCAAGATGAAACCACTCCAAGCAATATGCTTGGCCTAGAGAATATTACTGCAAAAAAAGCCTTGAACTTCGGTTCACCCTTGACATCAACGCATGAGGCAATGTAAGAAATTATGGAACAAGCAAAGCAAAACGAACAGATGTTGGAGAACATGATCATTGAGAACAAACGTCTCCATCAGGATTTGGCCTTGGAAGTAGTAAACTCCAAACAAGCTGTATGCTAAGATCTGGAACGACCTTTGAGGGCAGGTGGTCACCGACCTCGAGCCCGACAACAAGACACTGACAGTGACTCGGACTCATTATCCCCGGAGCCCAAAAAGAAGGGTCAACTTGAAGCTACCAGTTCCTCTGAAGAGAGTGTACATATAAGGCATAAGCGAAAAAGAAATAGTTCAGACGAAGAAGACTAGTATAATCCCTTTGTGCGACGGATCACAAGGGTGGTTCTGCCCAAAAAGTTCAAAGCTCCGTCGTTCACTCTCTATGATGGAAAATCAGACCCCACCGATCACATCCATCATTACAAGCAAGCCATGACATTGCATGTAGACGATGAGACCCTCATGTGCCGAATATTTCCTAGCAGTTTGGGACCATTAGCTGTCCGGTGGTATTATAAACTAGGGCCGGCTTCGATCAAAAGCTTCCATCAATTACAGAAATCCTTCAGGGCCAGATTCATCACCAACGAGGTCCAACCAAAACAAGCTGACTCTCTCTGGGCAATGCAAATCTAGCCAGGAGAAACACTAAGAGCGTATTCGGCGCGCTACTGGGAGTGCTTTAATCTTGTTGATGACGCTTTCAACGACTCCATGGCCATCACCGCCTTCAAAATGGGTTTGCATCCTGACAGTGCTCTCCACAGCTCATTGACTAGAAAACCCCCCAAAATAGTCTGGTCGTTGATGAAAAAAGTTGAGGAATACTGTAAAGTGGAGGATGACGCTTTGCGGGATAAAGTCGGAAACGTGGTTAACAAGACAGCCCCTTTTGAAATTGCTCAGCCGATAAATTCCATACCACCTCAGAGCCTTGAGCCGCGTCATCGAGCTAAACGAGACAAGAGACGGGATTCTCGCCGATCGAGCGACCACTGCCCTCACCGAGCAAATGAACAACTGCAAGTCAATGGCAGGCGCACACGGCGTGCCGACAAGAAATACACAGAGTTGTCAGAGTCAATCAGTGTGGTTATGACCAAAGTCCAACACCTTCCGTTCTTCAAATGGCTGTCCAAAATGGTGGGACCTTCCGAAACGAGAAGACGGGATAAGCGATGCGAGTATCACAAGGATCATGGGCATGATACTGAGAGTTGTTATGCATTAAAGGATCACTTGGAGGAATTGGTACAAGATGGTAGGCTACAACAGTACGTCCGAAAAGGCAGCTCAACCAAAGCAATAGCTTTAAGGCAGGATTCACCTCCACTCGGCATGATTCACATGATATACAGCCTGTCAATGTCATCCACGGTGCATACAATTCAGTCAAATCCTGATCCTCAAAACCAACTCATTCCGGCTAAACGGCCTCATGAAGCTGCGAGCATTGCTTTTGATAATTCAAATTTGGCCAGAGTGACACTTCCCCACATCAATCCCTTGGTAATCGAGTTACATGTAAACCGATTCACCGTTGAGCGCGTACTCATTGACCTAGGGAGCACATCGGAAGTTATGTATTACAAGACATTCACCAAACTCGGCTTCTCAGAATCAGATCTTTCTATGGTCCCTTATCCGCTATTCGGCTTCAATGCCAATCCAGAATATCCATTGAAGAAAATCGCACTACCCATTCGAGCAGGCTCCCGAACAGTGAATGTGGAATTCTTGGTTGTCATGCTACCATTGCCGTATAACCTCATCATGGGGCAAACTTGGTTGCATACTATGTAGGCCGTGCCAAGCACCTATCATCAGCTGCTACGCTTCCCGACAGAACGCGGCATCGAGCAGATCCGTGGCTTCCAGAAATCGGCACAAGCATGTTATCTCCTTGCTGGAAAGATGCCAAAGGAGTTACAAGTGAACTCTATTGACGTGACGGATTGGGAGAGCCTCGATGATGTTGGGCGGCTCCCAAGTGAAAAGGCCACGGAAGCCCTAGATCGAGTTGAAATCGATGGAAACCCAGACAGGTTCTTCATTGTCAGCGCCTCCCTGAATCAAGCCAACAGATAGCAGATAATTTCCTTCCTGCTCGGCAATCTTGATGTATTTGCATGGACTCCATATGATATGCCGGGTGTAGATCCGTCTGTTTCGCAACACCATTTGAATGTTGACCTGAAATGCAAGCCGATCATTCAGAAAAGCTGGCGGTCCGCCGTAGAGCACACTGCCGCCGTTGTGGAAGAGGTTGACAGGTTGCTTGACGTCGGGGCAATCAGGGAAGTGACCTACCCTACATGACTCTCTAATACTATGGTTGTGAAAAAGAAAAATGGGACTTGGTGAGTATGTATTGATTTCACGGACCTAAACAAAGCTTGCCCTAAGGTTTGTTTTCCCCTATCCAGAATTGACCAACTTGTAGATGCGACGGCACGCCATCAACATAGGAGCTTCCTTGATGCTTACCGAGGCTACCATCAAATCGCCATGCATCCGGAGGACCAAGACAAAACTGCATTCCTTACCCCAAGAGGAACCTACTGCTATAAGGTTATGCCCTTTGGGCTGAAGAATGCAGGGGCAACTTACCAAAGACTGGTCACTGCCATGTTCAAGGCCCAACTTGGCCACACTATGGAAGTGTACATTGATGACCTGGTGGTCAAGTCCAAAGAAGAGCAAACTCAACTAGCCGATCTGGAAGAGACATTCGGCATTTTACGCAAATACAAAATGAAGTTGAACGCTTCCAAATGTGCATTTGGGATTGGCTCTGGCAAATTCTTGGGTTACATTGTCAACCACAGAGGAATCGAAGCCAATCCGAGGCAAATCACAACAATCTTGGTGCTCGGCTCCCCTCGTTCAGTAAAAGAGGTTCAAAAGTTTATGAGGATGGCTGTCGCACTCAACAGGTTCGTCAGTCGGTCTACAGATCGCTGCCGACAATTCTTCCATACACTACAGCAGGGCAAGACTTTTGAATGGTCCGTCGAGTGCGAAGCCGCTTTCAACGGCCTCAAAACCTACCTCCGATCAGTTCCACTCTTGATAACACCTTTGGCAGGTAACTAGCTCATTTTGTATTTGGCAGTTTCCGATCGGGCCGTTAGTGCCGTACTGATAAAGGAAGAGCTAAGGAAGCAGCGGCCAGTGTATTATGTGAGCAAGGCAATGGTCGATGCCGAAACACGCTACCTTCCACTGGAAAAACTCATCCTAGCCCTAGTCATGGCGCCAAGAAAACTGATGCATTATGTAGACACCCCATTTTGACTGACCCTAAGACCTGGGCGCTTTCTTTTGATTACCCGATGATGACAATTAGAATGTGTTTCTCACAGAATCCTCAGTAAAAGAGATGAAATTTGAACTTTAAACCCAACATTCACCATTATGGCCAAATTATTTTAAAATACTGAATATTTTATTAGTTTAGTATTTATGTAATTTTTCATAATTTTATGTGTTTGTTCATATTTTTGATGTATTTTATATATATATATAAAAGAAAATAATAAAACAAATTATATTATGTCTTTAATATTATTATATTATTATTATATTATATGTTTAGTATTTGATATAAAATTATATTAGTATATTATATGTTATGTATTTTGGTATAAACTATATATTTTAGATATTTTATATATATATATATATTATTATATATATTATAAAAATATATATGTAATAATAAAAACAAAAGTTGATGTCGGCACGCCGACATCAACTGAACGCACATATATATATATATATATATTATTTTATGCCTATATAAGGCTGGGGTTCAGCAAGTGAAGTGGAGGGGGGTTTTGGGGGAAATTCTAGAGGAGGCTCAGTAGGAGCAAGAAGGCATTCTGGAGAGGAAGGGATTTTGGGAGGAGAAAAAAAAAGAGAGAAAAAAAAAAAAGAGAGAGATATTTTTATTTCCATTTCATCAATACCATTCAAAAAAAACAACCACTAAAACTATAATTCTAAATTTTGGACTGAGAAATGAGAGCACATTCCACAGACTTGAGAGTAATCAAAAGAAAGTTTGTGACTCAGAAAATTCATCATTTCCCCAAAAGGTGAGTTTTCACAAATTTTCATTTAATTTTAAAATGTGATATAATTTGTTTAATTAATTAGTTTTCGTTGAATAGTTAGTTCATTAGAATTTTATAATGAATTAATTAGTGTAATTAAATAGCTAATTAGTTTAGTTAATTAGAATTTAATTAATTAATCGGTGTTAATTAATTAGAGTAGTGTTTTCGCAAATTTTCATTTAATTTAAAAATGTGATATAATTTGTTTAAATACTTTATTTACTTCTTTTTATAACTTTTTTTTTATCGCTTTAATGGGATAGCTGCACCATCCATATATCTGCTGTAATTTAAATATTGTATATAAATTGTTGTAATTTATTACTTTAAATAATTTATCCCAGCGGTGAATAGTAACCTCCGGCGGTGAACTGTACCTCTGGCTATTTAATTTTGCTCGCTTTCTATAGCTTAATTTCAGCACTGTTATATGCTATTTAGGGGGCTGTTCAATTTATGTTTTCAATATCAAGTTTGTTTGTACTAACCAATTAATCAATTTCGCATAATCATCTCTGCAATCTCCCTCCATTCTTTGCTTATTTCGATTAAAAAGTTGTGAAAAATTAAGATTGTGATTCAAGTATAAGAAAGGAACTCTTCCATGCTTAATGGTTTAATCTTTTCGGAGGTTCTATCAAAAGTTTAAAACGCTCTATGCTTAATTGTTTAATCTCTTTGGAGATTCACTATCAAAGGCATAAAACGTTTTATGCTTAAGAGGTTCATTACCAAAAGTATACAACGTTCTATGCTTATTGATTTAATCTCTTAGGGGATTTACCACCAAAAGCATAAAACGTTCTATACTTAACGATTTAAATTCTTTGGAGGTTCACTATCCCAAATGTATACATGTTCTTATACTAAAGCACAATCTTTTATTTTTCATTTCTCTTTATTGATCAGTGTGTTTACTTTTATGGGACTAATTGACCCTTGGAAATCACCAAGGAAAATGTCATTATCACTTATTATCAAGTTTGGATTTCAAGTCATTATCACTAAAGTTTGGATTTTTCTAAGTTATTATCACTCTTTTGAGTTTGACTAGTCCTTGTTGCACATCTTGAGTTTGACTTGGAATCCCTTATCGCTTGTAAATAAATTTGACTCTTTCTTTGTAATTTCCCCCGAAGAAAATTTTCTCGGGTTAAGTTGATGCTTGTTTCTCTTTACTGCATTTTGGACTTAGTGGACGTAAATATCACTTTTGCACAAACAGGAGAAAAGATAAATAAATGGAAAGGTAATCAAAAAGGCTAATAAAATTGGTTAAAATTGGATTACAACCGACATAAAGAACCAATATGATTAATTGAATTCGGTCGGACGTTATACCGAGTTTATTGTGTCAAAGCTTGCCTTACATCAATTCTTGTAATAAATTAGACAGCCCCTTTCATTTATTATTCATTCGGTTTTGTAATAATTATTTATTCGGACATTTGGACATTCGGACCCTCCTTCGTGAGGACAAATATGTAATAAGTTGTATGTCTTCCAACCCCCATTCTTTCTCCCTTTTATTTCACTACTTATGATGGCTAGATTAGGGACATCATGTTTAATTAGCATTTTCCATGATTTGCATCCATTCGTTTGCATGCATAAAAGTTCGGCTCATTATATTATTCAAATATCAAATTCAAACTCTTTGCTTGAATGCATGCTCTATCACATGCCTTGAATTGACTCACATGCCATGTTAGTAGCCGAGCTTATTACTTGCACGTTGTATGTGTTACATTAGCCATATCGCATTAATTAGGATTATGCATTTTTTTCTAACTATTTACTTTCTTTTGACTCGCCTTCGGACATAAGATAAGTTTTTATGCTTTAGCATATTGCATAAGTGTGATTGCTGTCATATCAAACATACTACTATGAGGCTAAATGCTTACTTGATATACCTGTTTGAATGCCTGTGGATGAAGGCTAATCACTTGAATTGGGATATTTTAATTCATGTATATATGAGATCACCATTTTCAGTGATACATATTCAAAATATTTTTTTCAAAACAAACATGGAATCAAACGTTCCAACTTTTCGTGAAATTAGTCTATACTTGTATGTTACATATAGAACAAGAGCATATATTGTACATAAAAACCACATCATGATTAGTAGAGGTCGATCTTTGATCGAGTGAGTGGGGTGTTCAATTATTGACCTTCCCCTCTCATACCTAAGTTCCCGAACCAAGACACTTTGGTAACGACAGACTAATGGCCTTTGGCACGAGTCATGGGTTTCTTAAATTTCCCAAAAATAAATATTTAGGTGGCGACTCTGATATCTGGCAAAGCAGTTCATTTTTGGCATTTGATTCAAACATCGATTTTCCAAACGAAATTGCCAGATTTGGACTTTTTTTGTGTTTTTCACTGTTTCACATTGCACTTGTGAAATCAGAATCAGAACCAACACACAAGTGGAGTCCGAACTGTAAGGGCTATTTCATTCTTCCGAAAGGGAGCGCGAAAAGCGGAGCTATAGTTTCTGACGACTCTGCTGGGAATTTAGAGAACTTGACTTAAAATTTATGTTGTGAATTTTTATCTACATTTATATGTTCTTTGCATTGCATTTGCATTGGTGCGCCTAAGTCCCTGTGTTTGCCATCTTTTATTCTTGGACGATTTTTCGGAGGCTTGCCTACAAAGCTTGCCAAAAGGTTGACCGGTCATGGGCTCTGTCAAGTTGGGAACACAACTCTTGGATCTGGATTACCGCTGTACCGTTTGATCCTCCTTTCACTTCTTGGTGTTAGCTGTGAGAGGTATATTAGGTAATCTTGCTGAGGTACCCTTTGTGACTATTTGACCTAATGCATATAGTACGCTCTAGTGACTATTCCAATATAAGACAGGATGCTCTCCCATTTCTAGGATGTATGATACCACTTGTTTGAATAGTGAACCTTAGATCATTTCAAAAAGCTAGGACAGGATAACCCTACCCTCCATAGAGGTGTTTGTTCTCTTTCTGGCTATGTGCAATGTATTGGATCTATATTGTGGTTCTCAAATTCCGAACAGTGGTTCAGGCATTTCAATTTGTGGGGTTGAGTTCAGTATGTCAGCATGAGTTAGCAATAATCAGTGATCAGTTGATTCGAAACACTACTAAAATTCAGATTGGGGGTTCCTATTGTTTTTTTTGCAAGGTAGTTTGCAAACATGGTTTCAAAAAAAAAAAAACAAAAAAAATCCAATATCCCACAAAGTCCACCGGTGTAAATAAATAAAACTTGTGGGATATCCGATCATTTCTGTAATTAGGGAATGACCACCTGTTGATTACACGGGCTTTATTTTGAATGTTGTAGGTAGCCCACACTTTGACTGGCAATTTGAGAATGGTTTTATTCTGAGATCTGAATTGAGTATTGAGTCTAAGTTTGATTCCACTAAGTTTGTAGAGACAGAATCAAACTCGAGTCATTCTATTGAGTCAGAGTCTGTTGATTTCGATAGTGCTAACCTTGACATTTCTGTCATGTCTAGGTCTTCTTTGTCATTTTCTTTTGAGTCTGTTGTCATTGCTGAGTCATAATCTCTTTTCAATAAATAGAAAAACAAAAAAACAAAATGTCATAGAGTCTGCCTACTTCTCTATGCCTTAATTCATCGCATTGACCAAAGTTTTTTTTTAAAACTTTTTCCAAAACTCTAATAAAAACGAAGAGGAAGAATTTCTTCGGGATTTGCAAATTTTGATCAACTGAGAGAAAGAGAGGTATGCTAAGCCTTTGTTGAATAAAATCATTTTTGTTAATGTGGGTACTGAGAAGGATCCTAGCTTGGTCCGAATTGGTTTTATCTTGTCTTCGTAAAGGTACGAGTGATTAGTCACTTTGTTAAAAGATTTAAAAAACTGTTTTTGCGTGGTCCTACGAAAACATGTCTGGAATTGATTATACAGCATCGGATCCCTCTTTAGCTCCTTAGCTTTCAAACCATGATTCAAAATATTCAATGATCAACCAAAGTGTGAGGCTTGCATAGCCGAAATGGAGGAGCCCTTGAACTAGGGGCAATAAGGTACCAACCTTGAGAGGCTCGTTGGGCTAAAAACTCGGAAGGGCGACTCAGGCAAAAGTTAGAGCACAAAAAAATAATAATAAAATAAAAAAATGAAAAGCTCGCAAGGTTGAAAACTCGAAAGGGCGGCCTTGGCAAAAGTTAGAGCGTAAAAGGAGAATGTCAATACCCGAGTGAACCTAAGCCAGAACTATGTAGGGCCTGTGATGCAGATTAGAAACAACCCTTGAATTAGGAGCAAGAAGGTCGGATGTGATGTAGATTGGAATCAGCCCTTGAATTAGGGGCAATGCTATGATTCAAATCAGAAACAACCCTTGAACTAGGGGTAAGAAGGTCGGACATGAGTTAGATTGGAATCAACCCTTGAACTAAGGGCAATGATGTGATTTTAGATTTGAAGCAACTCTTGAACTAGGGGCAAAAGGATGAATGTGATCAAAGAGTTAAAATTGGATTGTTTCCCAATGAAGACCGGGGAAAAAAAAAAGAAGCAAAACCCAAAATTTGAGAGAATAAGGACAATTGAGTTCCTATCCACTACACTAGGGGCAAATGCAGACCCAATTAGCCTAGTCCCTACATCATCATATCTACTGGTCAAGTGTAGCAATCGTTCATAGATGGCCTAGAAATTTACCAATCAACATGGACAAGCTAAACTGAAACCCTTGAGAGGCTCGCTAGGCAGAAAATCCGGAAAGGCGACCCAGACAAAAGTTAGAGCAAAAAAAAAAAAAAAGTTAAAAACCAAAAAAAATGAATGGAAAAGAAAAAGTAAAAATGAAAAAAAAAATGAAAATCTCGCAAGGTTGAAAACCCGAAAGGGCGGCTTTGGCAAAAGTTAGAGCACAAAAGGAGAGTGTCAATACCCGAGTGAACCTTGGCCGGAAGTACGATGGCTTGATTCCTATCTTGAGGATACGTAGGTAGCTTTATCTTGAAGTTCGGCCCCAATAATTTTTTGTTAACTCATTCATTTTGTCCATGTTTGATTGGTGTATCTTTAGTCAACCTGGTTGTCCTATCTGTATTTGATTGTTGTATCTTCGATCTGCTCAGTTCAGTTGGTTCGATTAAACTTGGTTCAGTTCAGTTCGGTTCAGTTCGGCGGTTCGGTTCGATCTAGTTCCGCTCGGCTTCATTCGGTTTGGATCAGCTTGGTTATCACCACTGATTATCCAACTTGGGGCTATGCACCTCAATAACTGATTCCATGTTGGTTGAGTAGTGGCCATTTGCAAAACTAGGTTTTGATTAATTTGATTAAAATTGACTAATTTTTCTCGAAAATTGTTCTAGTTTTGCAAAACCAGACCATTCTTTGAATTTAAAAAGGGAAAATTTTCAGTGCTCACAGCTCAGCCTACATGATTTCAAAACAGAAAATGGAATAAGTATGCTAATCTAACTCTCATGTTGATCAAAACATGTTTACAAAAAAAAATCAAGAGACAAAAAAGGGTCAAGGCAATGAACTAGGGGCATAGTCGAGTTAGAGATTCTATCTTTTCCACCGCTCGAGTCAATTATTCAGTGTATATAAGTGTGTATTCATACCAGTCAGTGTATATAAGTGTGTAGTCATACCAGTCAGTGTATATAAGGGTGTTCCTTTCATACTAGTCAGTATACTTATGCCAGTCGGTGTATTTATACTAGTCAATGTATATAAGTATGTTTGGATCATTTTGCTTCGTTCTTTTTTCGTTAAGTCATTCTTTGATTCAAATCAATATAGAATCAATGTTCAAATTCAGAGTTCAAAATTTAATCACTCTCAAATTCAATCAAACAAAAATGTTTTCAAACTCAAAGTGATATGTAAGTCACGCCATTGATATGCAAAAAAATGAAACTTATTGAAGTAAATATTTGTGTGCATTTATATGTAAATATCTGTGTGTTATCTTGCCTGTGTTTGCAATGAGTTCCTATGAGACCAACTGCGATGGTGGAAACTAGAGTTCGAATGGCAAAGCTTAGAACGCAAAAGGTTTGGAATTTCTAAGGCTAAAGTTTGGTTTAAATACCTAGGGGTGTATCCCCGGCTTGAAATCTGTATGGCAGCCCTATGGGTTGAGGTAGCTTATATGAACCTTAATTCTGGATACTGAACCAACCTAGTCTGTCACCCCGTTGGAGAATAAGGAAAGTTGTAAATATGATCAGGAAGTAAAATGGCATCCATGCCCATTCAATAAGTTAAAAACAGCATGTGCGCCTAGTGTTCTTTTTCCGGGTCTAGGAGACCTTAAATCCTCTGAAGTCCTTTGGTGTTTGTCGTGCTTGAACGACTTCAATGGTCTAAAAAATGGTCTAGGAGACCTTAAATCCTCTAGAGGTGCAATTCCTTTGGTGTTTGTCATGCCCGAACGACTTCATGTGGTCTGGTATAGCCACCTGCCTGTGTTTGCAATGAGTTCCTAGGAGACCAACTGCGACGGTGGAAACTAGAGTTCGAATGGCGATGCCTAGAACGCAAAAGGTTTGGAATTTCCGAGACTAAAGTCTGGTTTAAATACCCAGGGGTGTATCCCCGGCTTGAGATCTGTATGGCAGCCCCATAGGTTGAGGTAGCGTATATGCGCCTCAATTCTGGATACTGAACCAACCTAGTCTGTCACCCCGTTGGAGAATAGGGAAAGTTGTGAATATGATCAGGAAGAAAAGGGGCATCTATGACTTCTACATGTAAAGGTTACCCCTTGTCAGCAAGAAATCATTCTACCATACTTTCTTCCATTCACGTAAGACGCGTTTGGACTTCGAATTTACCTTCACTCCTTTCATGTGAATGATGCTAGATTTGATGTTTACCTAGTTAAAACCTTCCCTCTTTCCTCTCGTGTGAGACACGTTTGGATTGCAAATCGGTTAAAAACAGCAGGTGCACCTGTCTGTTTACACCACGCCACCTCCTCTCGCGTACCGCGTGTTTGGATCTCAAATACTCCTCTCGCGTAAGACGTGTTTGGATCTCAAATACTCCTCTCGCGTACCGCGTGTTTGGATCTCAAATGCTCCTCTCGCGTACCGCGCGTTTGGATCTCAAATACTCCTCTCGCGTACCGCGCGTTTGGATCTCAAATACTCCTCTCGCATAAGACGCGTTTGGATCTCAAATACTCCTCTCGCGTACCACGCGTTTGGATCTCAAATACTCTTCTCGCGTACCCCGCGTTTGAATCTCAAATACTCCTCTCGCGTACCCCGCGTTTGGATCTCAAATACTCCTCTCGCGTACCGCACGTTTGGATCTCAAATACTCCTATCGCGTACCGCGCGTTTGGATCTCAAATACTCCTCTCGTGTACCGCGCGTTTGGACCTCAAATACTCCTCTCATGTACCGAGCGTTTGGATCTCAAATACTCCTCTCACGTACCGCGCGTTTGGATCTCAAATACTCCTCTCGCGTACCCCGCGTTTGGATCTCAAATACTCCTCTCGCGTACCGTGCGTTTGGATCTCAAGTACTCCTCTCACGAATGACAGACGCGTTTGGATCTCAAATACTCCTCTCGCGCAGAGGACGCTTTAGGATCTCAAATACTCTTCTCACATATAACAGACACGTTTGGATTTCAAATACTCCTCTCGCGTAAGATACGTTTGGATCTCAAGTTCACATACTTCTCTCGCATAAGATGCGTTTGGATCTCAAGTTCACATACTCCTCTCGCGTAAGACGCGTTTGGATCTCAATTTCACATACTCCTCTTGCGTACAACGCATTTGGATCTCAAGTTCACTTTTTTCATCTCGCGGATGAAGCGTTTGGATCTCACATTCACTACATCCAACATTTATGCTTTCATTCAGTGTCACATTATTGTCTTGATTGCATTTCATTGCATGATCAGAAGTTATGTTTTGCATTTCATTGCATGATCATAAGTTATGTTTTACATATCATTCTACATCTTGTCCCTGAACTACGCTGGTTTGATTCCTTGCAAATGGGATACGTAGGCAACCTTTTGGTTCAACCACATGCATTGCATCTTGTGTGATTGCCCAAGTCTTACGGCCTTGTCAAAAGGGTTGTCTTCGGGCTTTGACATTCACTCACGTCATGAAATGACTTCGAGCTCTGTCAAAGAGGGGCAACTGTAGACACCCTATTTTGACCGACCCTAAGACTTGGGCGCTTTCTTTTGATTACCCGATGATGACAATTAAAATGTGTTTTTTACAGAATCCTCAGTAAAAGTGATGGAATTTGAACTTTAAACCCAACCTTCATCATTATGGCCAAATTATTTTAAAATACTGAATATTTTATTATTTTAGTATTTTTGTAATTTTTCATTATTTTATGTGTTTGTTCATATTTTTGGTGTATTTTATATATATATATAAAAGAAAATAATAAAACAAATTATATTATGTGTTTAATATTATTATATTATTATTATATTATATGTTTAGTATTTGATATAAAATTATATTAGTATATTATATGTTATGTATTTTGGTATAAATTATATATTTTATATATTTTATACATTATATATATATTTATTTTTTGTTATATATATTATAAAAATATATATATAATAATAAAAACAAAAGTTGATGTCGGCACGCCGACATCAACTGAACGCACATATATATATATTATTTTATGCCTATATAAGGCAGAGGTTCAGCAAGTGAAGTAGGGGGGTTTGGGGGAAATTCTGGAGGAGGCTCAGTAGGAGCAAGAAGGTATTCTGGAGAGGAAGGGATTTTGGGAGGAGAAAAAAAAGGAGAGAGAAAAAAAAGAGAGATATTTTTATTTTCATTTCATCAATACACCATTCAAAAAAAACAACCATTAATACTGTAATTCCAAATTTTGGACTGTGAAGTGAGAACACATTCCACAGACTTGAGAGTAATTAAAAGAAAGTTTGTGACTCAGAAAATTCATCATTTCCCCAAAAGGTGAGTTTTCGCAAATTTTCACTTAATTTAAAAATGTGATATAATTTGTTTAATTAATTAGTTTAGTTCAATTAATTAATTAGTTTTCGTTTAATAGTTAGTTCATTAGAATTTTATAATGAATTAATTAGTGTAATTAAATAGCTAATTAGTTTAGTTAGTTAGAATTTAAATAATTAATCGGTGTTAATTAATTAGTGTAGTGTTTTCGCAAATTTTCATTTAATTTAAAAATGTGATATAATTTGTTTAAATACTTTATTTACTTCTTTTTATAATTTTTTTTTATCACTTTAATGGAATGGCTGAGCCATCTACATATCTGCTGTAATTTAAATATTGTATATAAATTGTTGTAATTTATTAATTTAAATAATTTATCCCGGCGGTGAATAATAACCTTCGGCGGTGAATAGTAACCTCTGGCGGTGAACAGTACCTCCGGCTATTTAATTTTGCTCGCTTTCTATAGCTTAATTTTAGCACTATTATATGCTATTTAGGGGGCTGTTTAATTTATGTTTTCAATATCAAGTTTGTTTGTACTAACCAATTAATCAATTTCGCATAATCATCTCTGCAACCTCCCTCCATTCTTTGCTTATTTCGATTTAAAAGTTGTGAAAAATTAAGATTGTGATTCAAGTATAAGAAAGGAACTCTTCCATGCTTAATGGTTTAATCTCTTCGAAGGTTCTATCAAAAGTATAAAACGCTCTATGCTTAATGGTTTAATCTCTTTGGAGATTCACTATCAAAGGCATAAAACGTTTTATGTTTAAGAGGTTCATTACCAAAAGTATACAACGTTCTATGCTTACTGATTTAATCTCTTAGGGGATTTACCACCAAAAGCATAAAACGTTCTATACTTAACAATTTAAATTCTTTGGAGGTTCACTACCCCAAATGTATACATGTTCTTATACTAAAGCACAATCTTTTATTTTTCATTTCTCTTTATTGATCAGTGTGTTTACTTTTAAGGGACTAATTGACCCTTGGAAATCACCAAGGAAAATGTCATTATCACTTATTATCAAGTTTGGATTTCAAGTCATTATCACTCAAGTTTGGATTTTTCTAAGTCATTATCACTCTTTTGAGTTTGACTAGTCCTTATTGCACATCTTGAGTTTGACTTGGAATCCCTTATCGCTTGTAAATAAATTTGACTCTTCCTTTGTAATTTCTCCCGAAGAAAATTTTCTCGGGTTAAGTTGATGCTTGTTTCTCTTTATTGCATTTTGGACTTAGTGGACGTAAATATCACTTTCGCACAAATAGGAGAAAAGATAAGTAAATGGAAAGGTAATAAAAAAGGCTAATAAACTTAGTTAAAATTGGATTACAACCGACATAAATAACCAATATGATTAATTAAATTCGGTTGGACGTTATACCGAGTTTATTGTGTCAAAGCTTGCCTTACATCAATTCTTGTAATAAATTAGACAGCCCCTTTCGTTTATTATTTATTCGGACATTTGGACATTCGGACCCTCCTTCGTGAGGACAAATATGTAATAAGTTGTATGTCTTCCAACCCCCATTCTTTCTCCCTTTTATTTCACTGCTTATGATGGTTAGATTATGGACATCATGTTTAATTAGCATTTTCCATGATTTGCATACATTCGTTTGCATGCATAAAAGTTCGGCTCATCATATTATTCAAATATCAAATTCAAACTCTTTGCTTGAATGCATGCTCTATCACATGCCTTGAATTGACTCGCATGCCATGTTAGTAGCCGAGCTTATTACTTGCACGTTGTATGTGTTACATTAGCCATATCGCATTAATTAGGATTATGCATTTTTTTCTAACTATTTACTTTCTTTTGACTCGCCTTCGGACATAAGATAAGTTTTTATGCTTTAGCGTATTGCATAAGTGTGATTCTTGTCATATCAAACATACTACTATGAGGCTAAATGCTTACTTGATATACCGCTTGAATGCCTGTGGATGAAGGCTAATCACTTGAATTGGGATACTTTAATTCATGTATATATGAGATCACCATTTTCGTGATACATATTCAAAATATTTTTTTCAAAACAAACATGGAATCAAACGTTCCAACTTTTCGTGAAATTAGTCTATACTTGTATGTTACATATAGAACAAGAGCATATATTGTACATAAAAACCACATCATGATTAGTAGAGGCCGATCTTTGATCGGGTGAGTGGGGTGTTCAATTATTGACCTTCGCCTCTCAAACCTAAGTTCCCGAACCAAGACACTTTAGTAACGACGGACTAATGGCCTTTGGCGCGAGTCATGGGTTTCTTAAATTTCCCAAAAATAAATATTTAGGTGGCGACTCTGATATCTGGCAAAGCAATCTATTTTTTGGCATTTGATTCAAACATCGATTTTCCAAACGAAATTGCCGGATTTAGACTATTTTTGTGTTTTTCACTGTTTCACATTGCACTTGTGAAATCAGAATCAGAACCAACACACAAGTGGAGTCCGAACTGTAAGGGCTATTTCATTCTTCCGAAAGGGAGCGCGAAAAGCTGAGCTACAGTTTCTGGCGACTCTGCTGGGAATTTAGAGAACTTGACTTGAAATTTATGTTGTGAATTTTTATCTACATTTATATGTTCTTTGCATTGCATTTGCATTGGTGCGCCTAAGTCCCTGTGTTTGCCATCTTTTATTCTTGGACGGTTTTTCGGAGGCTTGCCTACAAAGCTTGCCAAAAGGCTGACCGGTCATGGGCTCTGTCATGTTGGGAACACAACTCTTGGATCTGGATTACCGCTGTACCGTTTGATCCTCCTTTCACTTCTTGGTGTTAGGTGTGAGAGGTATATTAGGTAATCTTGCTGAGGTACCCTTTGTAACTATTTGACCTAATGCATATAGTACGCTCTAGTGACTGTTCCAATATAAGACAGGATGCCCTCCCATTTCTAGGATGTATGATACCACTTGTTTGAATAGTGAACCCTAGATCATTTCAAAAAGCTGACAGGATAACCCTACCCTCCATAGGGGTGTTTGTTCTCTTTCTGGCTATGTGCAATGTATTGGATCTATATAGAGGTTCTCAAATTCCGAACAATGGTTCAGGCATTTCAATTTGTGGGGTTGAGTTCAGTATGTCAGCATGAGTTAGCAATAATCAGTGATCAGTTGAGTCGAAACACTACTAAAATTCAGATTGGGGGTTCCTATTGTTTTTTTTGCAAGGTAGTTTGCAAACATGGTTTCAAAAAAAAAAAACAAAAAAAATCCAATATCCCACAAAGTCCACCGGTGTAAATAAATAAAACTTGTGGGATATCCGATCATTTCTGTAATTAGGGAATGACCACCTGTTGATTACACGGGCTTTATTTTGAATGTTGTGGCTAGCCCACACTTTGACTGGCAATTTGAGAATGGTTTTATTCTGAGTTCTGAATTGAGTATTGAGTCTAAGTTTGATTCCACTAAGTTTGTAGAGATGGAATCAAACTCGAGTCATTCTATTGAGTCAGAGTCTGTTGATTTCGATAGTGCTAACCTTGACATTTTTGTCATGTCTAGGTCTTCTTTGTCATTTTCTTTTGAGTCTGTTGTCATTGCTGAGTCATAATCTCTTTTCAATAAATAGAAAAACAAAAAAACAAAATGTCATAGAGTCTGCCTACTTCTCTGTGCCTTAATTCATCACATTGACCAAAGTTTTTTTTTAAAACTTTTTCCAAAACTCTAATAAAAACTTTTGTAATAATTATTTATTCGAACATTTGGACATTCGGACCCTTCTTCGTGAGGACAAATATGTAATAAGTTGTATGTCTTCCAACCCCCATTCTTTCTCCCTTTTATTTCACTGCTTATGATGGTTAGATTATGGACATCATGTTTAATTAGCATTTTCCATGATTTGCATCCATTCGTTTGCATGCATAAAAGTTCGGCTCATCATATTATTCAAATATGAAATTCAAACTCTTTGCTTGAATGCATGCTCTATCACATGCCTTGAATTGACTCGCATGCCATGTTAGTAGGCGAGTTTATTACTTGCACGTTGTATGTGTTACATTAGCCATATCGCATTAATTAGGATTATGCATTTTTTTCTAACTATTTACTTTCTTTTGACTCACATTCGGACATAAGATAAGTTTTTATGCTTTAGCATATTGCATAAGTGTGATTGCTGTCATATCAAACTGTAGACGTCCCCGAACGTATCCCGGGAGAAGGGAGTGCGAGTCCCCCCCGTTCTGGTTCGATATTGGGTCACTACAGTTCGAAGGACTCAAATGTCACGGTTCTCAGTCTTGAACCGAAGAGTCCAAATCCGGCAAATCGTTTTGAAAACAGATTTTTTGAAAGAAGTGCCAAACATGGACTGCTTCGCCAGATACAGAGTCGCCACCTAAATATTTTAATGGGAAATTTAGGAAACCCTGACTCGGTGCCAAAAGGCCACGTGTCCGTCATCACCAAAGTTGCCTCGGCTCGGGAACTTGGGTAAGATTGGGGAAGGTCACTTCGTGAGCACCCCCGCTCGCCCGGTCAAAGACCGGCCTCTACTAACCATGATATCTTATTTTGAAAACCTTGTGAGTTCTTATTCCGGTTATTAGCCTAGGTTACTATGTGATGCGCACAGCATACAAGTATAGACTGAATCGCCTGAATTGGAACAAAACACTTCATGTTTGTTTGTGAAAATGGTTTGATGGTGCTACCCTCAGGTAGGCTAAGACGTGAATTTGCCACCCTTGGGTGGGCTTAGAAAAACGTGATTTTGCCACCATCTAGTGGGCTTAAAACAAACATTTGATGAATTGTTCCAATTCAAGTAACTCAACCTCCACCCACAGGCATTCAAGGCAGCTATATCACATAAGCATTTAGCCTCACGGTAAGCATGTTATTCATGGCAGCACTTACACGCATGCAAGGATGCTAAAGCATAAAACTCACCGAGTACTCCAAGCCAAAACAGAAACTTGCATTAGAAATCATACATGATCCTAAGTATACTGAAGTGCCTAATGCAACACATGCAAAGATGCAACTATAGCAGGCTCGGCTATTCTAAACATGGCATGTGGAATGCTACAACTAACACGTATTCAATTTGGAATTGAAATACAAATGCAGTTTGTATGATGCGCCGAGCCCGGTGCGTGCAAAACAGATGAATGATGCAAACATGCTGTCATACTGTATGCTAATTGAAATATGCCCTATATCTAACCATTGTAAGCAAATAAATAAAAATGGAGAAAGAAGTGGGGGTTGGAAGACATACATCACACTCACCCACACTTATTACAATTATGCCCTCGCGCAGAGGGTCCGAATAAATAATACAGTCCCAAATGAAAGAATAATACAGTCCGAATATTACAGTCCAAATAATATACAAATTCCTAATTAATTAACAAATTAAAGAAGAAAAATTGTAAACTGGCATGCAAGCCAGGGACTGCCTTGACTCCGCTCCAGATAATGAAGTGATGCATGTTTGAGCTTCCTTGCGCAGAAATCCACTGGGATGCCCAAATTAGCCTCTGTTTACAATGTTTCTCGAAATGCGTGCCAAGTCCCAAAAAGTTGCTGATTCTTCATTTTGCTGCAACAGAGAGCAGGAAAGGGGCATAGCAATGTATTTCACAAATATATGCATGCCTCGATCCTCGTGCCACCAATCACGCATCTCGATGCATGATGGCTGAGGAGCCGAATTGCACAACTCAATATGAGATGAATGCGTATGAATGTTATAACAAAACCTAACTCCATCACGGGTAATCCGGAGTGTTGGTGACTTGAGAATTGAGACGCGTTCCGTCACTCGGAGTACGGAACGTGCCTCGTTTCCCGTGCCCGGGCTAACTCCTATCCCGAACACGATGTAATATGCATGATATGCATGAATGCAACTAAAATACAATCCTAGCATGCACAATGCTTATGAAAATGAGATGTCTCGGAATGCGTGCACACGGGTACGCAAACCGTGGAAATGATCCTAAGGCAAAAAAAGGGCATACGCAATGCAATTGGACTTACACTAACACGAGTGGACCTCAGTCACACTCACATAAGAGGCCGTCGGATAAAAGTGAAGTGCCTTGAAATGCGTGCACACGGGCACGCAAACCGAGGCAATGGCATACACAATGCAATGATGCTAAAATGAGATGTCTCGAAATGCGTGCACACGGGCACACAAACTGAGGCAATGGCATACACGATGCAATGAGACTAAAATGAGATATCTTGAAATGCGTGCCCACGGGCACGCAAACCGAGAAAATGGCATACGAAATGCGATGATGCTAAAATAAGATGTCTCGAAATGCATGCCCACGGGCATGCAAACCGAGGCGATGGCATACACGATGCAATGATGCTACAATGAGATGTCTCAAAATACGTGCACACGGGCACGCAAACCGAGGCAATGGCATACACGATGCAATGAGACTAAAATGAGATGTCTCGAAATGCGTGCCCACGGGCACGCAAACCGAGAAAATGGCATACGAAATGCGAAAATGAACTTACACTAACATGGGTGAGCCTCAGCCACACTCACATAAGAGGCCGAGAGATGAAAAATGAGGTGCCTCGAAATGCGTGCACACGGGCACGCAAACCGAAGCAATGGTACTAAAGCATGAAATGGCACTCCAAATGCAAATTGGACTTATACTAACATGAGAGAGCCTCAGCCACACTCACATAAGAGGCCGAGAGATGAAAATGAAGTGCCTCGAAATGCGTGCACACGGGCACGCAAACTGAGGCGATGGCCCTAAGGCATGAAATGAGGCGAAAGTACACCCGATGCATGAAATGGCCCCGAAACATGAATTTAGGCACCCGAAATGACCTATAGCTATGCAATGCATGCACAATATGGATATGGAATGAAAATACAGTAGCGAGGAAGCCCCAAGACAAGCATTTTTCAGTCATAAAAAAAGGCTAAACAGCAAGCACACATAGGATTAAGCAAGAATGCAAAAATGGCTCCGCAAGTGGGGTATTGAAGCAAGTGATACATGCGATGCCCAAATGGAAAAACACCCTTCTACAACACTGAAGAGGGTCTAAAAATATGCACATTTACAGTAGATGAAATCCCCCAACTCAGTATGAAAACATGCTAAAAATGCCATGCAAGATTGAGGCCACAAGAGGATATAACATGAAGTAGGCCAAACATTCATCCAACAAGATAAGACCCTTAATGAAATATGTCAAAAAGATCAAAATATGACTCTTTCCAGTTCTGATGATGGCCGAAAACAGAAGCTAGATAAGCTTAAAAAAGCATGCAAAAATGGGGGTCAAAGAGGGATATAATGACAAGTATAACATGGAGACCCCCAACAAGGTTGATCCCTTCTACAATGTTGTAGAGGGACAAAAGATAAGCCTACTCACAGTTCATGACATGCTCCAAAAAAATTTACATATAGGCCAAAAAAATCATGCAAATTTACGGTAAATAGAAGAGATTATGAAGCAGGTACAAGATAGGGGGCCCAAACAGGGTTGAGCCCTTCTTAAATGTTGAAGAGGGTCTCAAAATAGGCCCACTTAAAGTTTACATTGTGCTCGGAAACAGATCACTCATAGGCCAAATATAGCATGCAATATTGTGACATAGAAGATGATATTGAAGCAAGTGCAAGTTAGGGATCTCAAACAGGGTTGAGCCCTTCAACAAAGATGAAAATGAGCTCAAAAGAGGACCACTTTCAGTATTGGTCGGAGCTCAAAACAGTGTAGAAATAGGGCCAATAAATGAACCAAAAATGAGCTAGAAAATAGGGGTGGAGTACTTACCCTTGTAGACAAGTCTTGGCTGCCCTTTTGCTTGAAGAATGGATGCCTCATAGCTGCTGGAAAGCTCTACTAGCTGCTGGAAATAGAGTAGTGGTGGTGGTGCTTGATGGTGATGAAGAAATAGAACCAAAACTTGAGAATTTGAGAGAGATGGAGAGAGATATGTATCTAAGCTCTTAAGGGAGTTTTTCTAACCCTAGCCTAAGAGTTGGGAGGTTCCTTATATGGACCAAAAGAGGAGGGCAAAGGTGGAGGGAAATGCACCCAAGTGTTCCCCTCCAAAATATCCCCCAGATACAGATCTTTTCTAGAGGAAACAACTATACAGCTGTAAAGTGTGGACTGAGAGGGTCATGGCCGGCCTCCCACTTTTCTTGCAGGTGGCCGGCCGGCTAGGGGTCAAAAAGGTCATTGAGAATTTTTGGCCGGCCACCAAAGGTTGGTGTCCTCCCAAGTGTGTACAACAAGACCCTATGGTTGGAATTTGGCAACTCTGAAACAGGAGAGACAACATGCCACTTTTAGAAGGGGTTCAAAAGGTCCAAATGCAATTACTGGCCGGCCAAGTGTTTTTAGGGTCCTCCCATGTGTGTACAACACAAATATGTGGTTTTGGCTCAAAGAAAATGGCCCTAGGGTGTTCAACATTAGCCTGGAAGTGAGAAAAACGGGCGCCGGGGGGCGTCGGAGGAGCATAACTGGTTGTTGAGATAATTGCTGGCCTCCCACCCTCCAGTGATCTTCCTGGTGATAAAACAGAGGTACCTGCCAAAAATGAACAAAAATCGATGCAAAACAAATGCTCGGGGGCCAAAACGCGCAGTTTGGGGTCCCGAAAACCGGCCGTTAAGCACCGAAAGTGGTGTTTAGCTACGAAGTGGCTATCTAAGACCCCAGTGTCCCTCGAAAGGGAGTAAATGAGATGCATGCCAAAAACCGGAGGAATCGGAGATGGTTGGGTGGTCCCGAACCGAGGCACACGGCCTGACGGCTCCGAAAACCGGGAACCGAACGAATGGGCAAAATGGCCTACGGCCACGAAATGTAGCCCACGGCCACTGAGAGATGGTCTACGGGACCTCTCCCTCCCCTCAGGAAAGAAAACAGAGAAAACCGAGTCTGATTCGCAAACCGAGGCAAGGCACAGAAGAGAGTTCGGAAGTCCGGAGGCAGGGCGCACGGCCGCGACTCTAAGACCTCTGAACGAGCACAACATGCAACATCACCAAGCGCTCAATCGGTGACGTCTGAGTCTTAAGGTCGGTCAAAAATGGGGTGTCTACACAAACATACTACTATGAGGCTAAATGCTTACTTGATATACCTGTTTGAATGCCTGTGGATGAAGGCTAATCACTTGAATTGGGATACTTTAATTCATGTATATATGAGATCACCATTTTCAGTGATACATATTCAAAATATTTTTTTCAAAACAAACATGGAATCAAACGTTCTAACTTTTCATGAAATTAGTCTATACTTGTATGTTACATATAGAACAAGAGCATATATTGTACATAAAAACCACATCATGATTAGTAGAGGCCGATCTTTGATCGGGTGAGTGGGGTGTTCAATTATTGACCTTCGCCTCTCATACCTAAGTTCCCGAACCAAGACACTTTATTAACGACGGACTAATGGCCTTTGGCGCGAGTCATGGGTTTCTTAAATTTCTCAAAAATAAATATTTAAGTGGCGACTCTGATATCTGGCAAAGTAATCCATTTTTTGGCATTTGATTCAAACATCGATTTTCCAAATGAAATTGCCGGATTTAGACTCTTTTTGTGTTTTTCACTGTTTCACATTGCACTTGTGAAATCAGAATCAGAACCAACACACAAGTGGAGTCCGAATTGTAAGGGCTATTTCATTCTTCCGAAAGGGAGCGCGAAAAGCTGAGCTACACATTACTTCCAGGGGCATAGCATCGAGGTGCTAACAGTTTACCTCCTCCGATCAGTACTACGTAGTGCAGAAGCATCAGGACGCGTTTCAAAATGGGCTCTTGAACTCAGCTAGTACGATATTCAATTTCTACCTAAAACCTTAATCAAGGGACAGGTGCTTGCCGACTTTGTGGCCGAATTCACTGGGGGTCTTGCCGACTTCAAGTCTGATGAAATTCGACCTAAGCCGAACTGGAGAATTTATGTTAGGGACATTTGGCAGTTGTACTGTGATGGATCATCCAATCAACGGGGCAGTAGAGCCGGAGTAGTAATCATCGCTCCTAAGGGTGCAATAATTGAGCAGGCCGTCAAACTCGGCTTCGAAGCATCAAATAATGAAGCCGAATACGAAGCCCTTCTAACCGGTTTGCAGAATGCACATCTTCTGGGTGCTCGGCGTGTGCTTGTATTTTCGATTCAAAGCGGTGATCAATCGCCTAAAGGAGTACGCGGCAAGAAATGACCGTATGGCGGCTTACATGAAAACGGCTAACTCCTTGCTGGCAAAATTTGACCATCATGAATTGAATTAGATAACACGTGATCAGAACACACATGCAGATGCCTTGGCTTGCCTAGCCTCTGCTATTAACTCAGAGATTGAACGGACCATCGAAGTAGGTTTCATCCCGAAGCCGAGCATTGGCCCTTCAGAGGAAGTCCAAGTCAATGTCATAGAATCTGGACTGAGTTGGATGGATCCCATTCTTTGCATTCCCTGTCTTCGAGCAGAGCATTGGCCCTTCAGAGGAAGTCCAAGTCAATGTCATAGAATCTGGACTGAGTTGGATGGATCCCATTGCTGCATTCCTGTCTTCCGAACAGCTCCCAGAGGACAAGAAAGAAGCACACAAGCTGCGAAACAAAGCCCTGCGATACTACTTGGATCCACAAGGAAATCTTTATAAAAAAATCCCTTTCTAGTCCATACCTGAAATGCGTGCATCTGGACAAAGTCGAAGAGCTTCTCACTGAAATACATGAAGGCAGTTGTGGCGCCCATTCTTGTGGGCGCTCTTTGGCTCATCGAGCGGTGACACCAGGGTATTACTGGCCGACAATGAGAGCCGATGCCGAAGGTTACGTGAAAAAGTGTGAACAGTGCCAGAAGTTCTCTCCTTTGACCCACCTGCCTGCCAAAAAGTTAAGCTCCATAAACAGTCCTTGGGCGTTCGCCCAATGGGGACTTGACATCGTCAGACCACTGCCTCGTGCCTCGGGTTACAAGCGATTTTTGATTGTCGCGACAGATTATTTTACAAAATGGGTAGAAGCGGAGGCACTAACGCACATTCGAGATGCTGATGTTAAGCGTTTTGTCTGGAGAAATATCATAACACGATTCGGCATTCCAAGAGCACTTATCTCAGACAACGGCACCCAGTTTGATTGTGGCGTCTACCGAGGGTTGTGCAACAAGTATGGTATCCGGCCTTACTTTTCCACGTCGGCTTACCTACAAAGCAATGGTCAAGCTGAAGCTTCTAACAAATCCATCTTGGACGACATCAAGAAGAGGCTGGAGAAAGCTAAAGGCAAATGGGTCGAAGAATTGTCGAGTGTGTTATGGGCTCATCGAACTACGTTGAGGCGATCTACTGGGAAAACGCCGTTTACTTTATTCTTTGGAACCTAGGCAATCATACCCCTGGAGATCGGCCTCCCAACCTTGAAATTAAAATTTTTTGATATGGGCCAAAACGACATGATGCTGGCCTTGGATTTGATTCTGATTAAAGAACGAAGAGACCGTGCCCTAGCATCTATGGCACGGTATCAGCAGCAGCTTGCTAAGTCGTTTAATCAACGTGTTTAGCAGTGCAGCTACACACCAGGAGAGTTGGTCCTGAAGAAAGTACTTCTAGGTGCCAAGAAACCGGCTGATGGAAAATTGGGTCCTAACTGGGACGGCCCCCATCAGGTCAATTCGATCGCAGGAGTAGGGGCATATCGGCTCAACGACATGTTTGGAAGGAGTCTGCCATAGCCTTGGAATTCAACGCACTTGTGAAAATTCTATCATTGAACCCGACCTGGGGGGAATGATACTAGTTTTGAATGGTTCACCATGTATACATTCCACTTTTGTAAATGCAAAGATTCTTGTCTACTCACTGTGCAATCTAGTTCAAAAGAGTTCCGATTAAAGCCTCCGGATTCGGAGCGCCTTTCGTGAATATCACGATTGGCCAAATAAAGTCTCCGGATTTGGACCCCCATCGGCGCATGACACCTTTGGGTTGATAAAGCCTTTAAATTTGGAGCGCCCTTCATAGATATCACGATTGGCCAAATAAAGTCTCCAGATTCAGAGCCCCATCGGCGCATGACGCCTTTGGGCCGATAAAGCCTCCGAATTCAGAGCGCCCTTCGTGGATATCATGATTGGCCAAATAGTCTCCGGATTCAGAGCACCTTCGGCGCATGACACCTTTGGGCCAATAAAGCCTCCGGATTCGGAGCGCCCTTCATAGATATCACGATTGGCCAAATAGTCTCCGGATTTGGAGCCCCATCAGCGCATGACGCCTTTGGGCCGATAACGCCTCCGGATTCGAAGCGCCCTTCGTGGATATCACGATTGGCCAAATAGTCTCTGGATTCGGAGCGCCATCGGCGCATGACGCCTTCGGGCAGATAAAGCCTCCAGATTCGGAGCGCCCTTTATGGATATCATGATTGGCCAAATAAAGTCTCCAGATTCGGAGCCCCATTGGCACATGACGCCTTTGAACCGATAAAGCCACCGGATTCGGAGCGCCCTTCGTGGGTATCACGATTGGCCAAATAAAGTCTCTGGATCCGAAGCCCCATCGATGCATGACGCCTTTGGACCGATAAAGCCTCCAGATTCGGAGCGCCCTTCGTGGATATCACGATTGGCCAAATAGTCTCTGGATTCAGATCCACATCGGCGCATGACGCCTTTGGGCTGATTAATCCTTTGGATTCGAAGCGAACTTCGTGCGTGACACTTAGGAGCAGAACAAGACTTCGAATTCGGAGCGCCCTTCACGGCAAAAGTTAAAGCATATATTCAATGTGGAATGATCCGTTAAAATAAGTCGGCAAAAACCGTTTACACATTAAAGCATATAAACATTCAAAATGAAATGCTTAGTTAACTTAGGCTGGCGCAACTGCATAAACAAATCAAACACATGCAAACATTCGAAATGAGATGCCTAATTAAGCATGTAAAAATTCAAAATGGAACACAAACATTTAAAATAAAACATTTTATTCAATTAGCCAAATAATTACATAGTTTTGCACGCAATCTGCGTTTGAGCATTACAATGTCTATTTTTATCCAGCGTCTCCCTCGTCGTCACTCTTCTCGACTTCGAAGGCGGAAAATGGGCAGTGTTCACGTTAGTATAACGCCAACGCCAAATCAACGCCCACTGCTCAGAGAGCCTCCGCGGCTTGAAATGCCTTGATCCAACCATGCTTAAATCCACGATTTTCACATCGGCAAACTTCCTCAGCGAGCTTTTCCCTGGTCTTCTCTATCCCTTCGTGGACTTCGCCATAAACATGCTCGCCGTATCACGATCGACAATTGCACTCTTGATAAGCCGCTAGGTCACCATTTCTTCCATAACCGGGTTTGCTTGTGCATTTGGTTGTGTTTGATGCCTTGACCTTCCTTAGCTCAAGGCTTTGGCACGAAGCTTCCAAGTTTCGAATGCATTCATCCTTCTTCTCTATTTCTCAGCGCGTAGCACGAAGGCGCATGCTGATTTCATAGGCGGTGTACTTTCACGGCCCCATGAACGCCCTCTCGAAACACCTCGAAGTCAGGTCGACCAACCATCGACTGCTGGACTTCTGGCGGGAAAATCTGTCGTGCAAACTCGAGCGCTACGTTCGGGTCTCGGATGATGGAATCTGCCTCTGTCATCGGTCTGTTCCCAACGAAAATAGAAAAGCTCAATGGGCGTAGTGGTCCACTGGCCTCACTTCGCAAACGAGGAGAGCTCCCCCGCTGGCGTTTCTCCTTCCTTGGTGACCTGCTTCGTCAACGCGGAGAGTGGTGCCTCTCGTGCTCTGCAGATGCCCTACCTCCCGTATGGGAAGGCTCGCCACCTTGATTCATTGATGAGTCTAGCTCCGCCAGAGTCTTGCCCTCTCTCTTACTATTAAAGAAAAGTCTGGTTGACATTCACACTTTTCCAGCCACGAAGGACGAGTAGATTCGAGTTGCTTTATGAAACTCAGATGGAATCTCTTGCTTCCTTTTTAATCACTCAGGAGTGCACCCCACTCCCGAGGCGACCTCATCAATGCGCACACCTGCAACCACCGATATTCAGCATTGTTGATTCATTCCGATCTAGAAGATATATTTGGCTTTCAGAGTTCATACATTGGCTGGGGCAAGGGCAGATTTATTAATCTGATCGGCCAAATACCTAAGCCCGGTGCTGATCGATTTATGCCACAGCCACTCTATAAACTAATGATATTTGGCTTTCGGAGTTCATACATTGGTTGGGGCAAGGGCAAATTTATTAATCTGATCGACCAAATACCTAAGCTTGATGCCGATCGATTTATGCCACAGCCACTCCATGAACTAACGATATTCGGCTTTCGAATTTCATTGGCTGGGGCAAGGGCAGATTTATTAATCTCATTGGCCAAATACCTAAGCCCAATGCCGATCAATTTATGCCACAGCCACTCCATGAACTAACAATATTCGGCTTTCGGAGTTCATACATTGGCTGCGGCAAGGGCAGATTTATTAATCTGATCGGCCAAATACCTAAGCCCGATGCCAATCGATTTATGCCACAGCCACTCCATGAACTAAGGTACTCGAACTAATGCCATGAACTAATGATATTCGGCAAGATCACATTTATTAATCTGATTACATTTATTAACCCTTACTTATCTAATCGGCAAGTGTACATGAACGTTTATCTACCACGCAACAGACAGCAATGGTTTTACCAAAAATAGCAAAAACAAAATAGTAATCTTCATTGATAACAACAATTAAATACAGAAAATAATGCAAGGCAAGGGAAATTTTCAAATTTTCATTCATAAAGTGAATACAGCATAGTCATCATTTTATACATGAAGATCACCCCAAGTAAATAGATGTCTACTATGAAAACAAAACATGTTTACAAAAACATACATTGAAAATACCTAACAAAACTAAAGTGTCTCCCAAATCAATCCTCGGAATCAGACTCAAGCGGCTCAACGTCTACTTGCTCGTATGGAATTGGCATGGCCAATGTCACTCCAGCGGCAGCAAGGGCTTTGAGCCAGTCGTGTTTGAATCCCCGATTCTTGAATTTGGGGACTTCTTCTACATAGTTTTCAAGGGCGGCACTCTTTCCAGCCTCGAATGCTTTTGAAGCCTCGGAGTCGGCTTTTTCCTTGGCCTTCTTCAACTCTTCCAATTCGGCCTCCAGCTTGGCAAGCGCCTTCTTGGCTAACTTGAGCGATTCCTCGCTCACGTTTGCCCTCTCCTCGGCGTCGGATTTGAACTGGTCAGTAGTCTGTGCCCTCTCTTTCTCAGCTTCAGCCTGTGCACTTTCCATTGTGGCTTTCACCGCCTCGAATTTGGCCCTGCTCTTCTCACCCTCAACTTCCGATTTCAAACGGCTAATTCTTTCAATGGCATCATGCTGACGGCGGCCTAATTGGGCTATCCTTCCGACCATCTGCAAAACAAGGAGCTAAGATTGTCACATAACAAGAAATACCATCTGCAAACCAAACCAAAACAAGGAGTTATTGCTACATACCAGAAGGGCCGACTGGGCAGCTAATGCTATTGCTACCAAATCCGGCTTTGCTCGAAAGGATTCCTTGTCACCAAGAGACCGAGGCAGCCAAGCTCAACGCCACAGCTGGATCTTTCAAGGCAGACGCATCAGAGGAGATCGGCGTGTTTTTGATCTTTAGTTGAACAACAAAATGAGCAACCATATCTGACTCCTCTAAGCGTGGCCGTTTATCAATGGAGTTCTCCTCAGAGCCGGCCTCACTCTCGGCGGTACGTTTCTCTCCCCAATCTTCTGGAATCATCCATTTGGCTTCTTTTGTCTCGGCCACAACAATTTGAGCCATTTCTTCTACAACAATAGGTTCGAGAGTTTCAGTTGGGACAGGTCCAGAACGGATGGCCTCGGCTCTCCAGCGGGCGGCCATGCGTTCGGCGTTTTTCTTTCGTGCCAATTGCATTAGACTTTCCTCAGCCATACCCTCAAAATAGCGCCGGGAAGGTCTCCCAAGTTTGTAAAAATATCTTCAAAGGAGACGTCCTCTCGGCCTGATGTGGACGAAAGGTCAGACGAGTTGAGTTCGGTTTCCTCAAAAGCCGAGTTAAGAGCTTCGTCAACCTCCGCTGCCAACTAGTTTGGGTCCTCGGCGATTGGTTTGGCCGCTTGTTCTTCTACGTATTCCGAATCGGATGTTTCTAAACCAATCTGTCTTAAGTTTTTGAAGCTGGGGAAGATAAGGGCTGTGAGATAGTTGTCACCTTTCGGGATTGGAATGTTGTCTGCCGCCGAAAATGTCGTGTAAGTCGGATCGTACCACAGGAGAATGTGGGCCACCCTCCCTTATTTTTGAAGGTTTGGACGGCCGACGAACTGTAGCGCGGTTTTAATTTCTGCAAGTACAGCGTCGTCGTCTGAAACCAACACTCTCTTCAAGTCACTGCCTACATAAACAAAGCGGTTAGATGTATATAGGGCCAAATACAGATATGGTAATAACAGAAACAAAAGTGATCTAATAGGCCACCTGGTTCGCCTTTTCGCCTTGGCACAAGGTCTAGGCGATCTTCACCCTCGCCGAATTCCCAATTGCCTCGGATAACGACCATCACATCGTCGACACGCTTGCCAGAGCTAGCAAGCATAGTCACTAAGTGATGATCGGTATCCTTGGCTCTAAGAAAGTAGCGTCCTAGCCGGCCAGTAGATTTGGCTAGGACGTAACAATGCCGAATAGCGGGAATACCTAAATTAATCCTAAGATACCGGTTTAGCTCTACAATCCCCATTATGATGTGAAAAAAATTCACGTTGGGCTGGGAAGGGATTAGACCCCAGTATTGAAGAATGGCCCTCAAAAATGGGTGAAGAGGAAAGCGGACTCCGCCCTCAGCAATTGACAGGAGAGAAAAGACGATAGTGCTCTCATCAGCCCTCTCCATATCAGTGGTGTTGTCTGCCAAAAGTGACAGATGGACGTCGTCGGAGATGGAAAAATGGCATCGAAAGCCAGAGATTCGATCCGCTGAAAGGAGCTCTTTCAGATGTTTTGCCATTCTGGCCAGCCCAAGGATTATGGAAAACTAAAAGCAAACAAGGAAGTGGGATCGGAAGTGAAGGAGAAGAAAACTTACAAGAGACGAAGAGGAAAATGAGAAACAAGGAGTTGCATAAGCCGCGAAGTGAAGGAGTTGCACTAGAAGGCAAACCAGATATTTTTGAGTATTCAAAACATACATTCGAAGAGACAATTTTAAATCACATTAAATGGAGGCAGTGTACGAAGGGGCGGGAAATCGCTATAATGACCAAAAAGGATGTGCGCGTTCTGACACGCATTGGGAAGAGGATTAACCATCGAATTTTTGACTTTCCAGGCTCGAAGCCAAACATACTGACTAGCTGATGCTAGTGGGGTGTTTGGGGGGCAATTGTGGGAGCCAAATTTCATTGGGTCAATTGGAATGGATGGACGAGTCCAGTCCAGGACATAACCTTTATTCGACATTGATCCTAGTCAATTGAAGAGCCGAATAAAATAATCGGCATTCCAACCAGTAGAACGAAGGCCGAGTAGAAGTATACGTTAGAGAAATGTATGGGCCTGGCCCTAAGGCCCAAAAAAATAGTATAAATACAGGATCATCAGTCAGAGAAAGGTATGTGAGAACCGTGTGCTTAACTTAAGATACAAGCAATCAAGAGAGTAAACACTGACTTATCCGTCCGAGTGCTAATTCCAAGCACCCATCGAGTGTTCATTTCTTTTCGTGTGACTAGTGAGGATCATGGCGCCCCCAAGATCAGAAGAGTATTTCCAAACCACTTCTCCACAATTACTAAATCATAATTCAAATTTAGATATTGTCATTTTTTTTAGATCCATATCTAAATCTTTATCTTTTTTATTTTTGCGTGGTTTCTATTCGTGTTTTTTTTTTCTTTAATTTATTTAAGATGGAGTTGTGGGTTTTATTTTTTTTTAAATTTAATTTATCTGTTGTTTCTATTTGTTTTTAATTATTATTATTTAGGTAAGTTATAATGTGAGTTAGATATATGATAGACATGTGAGTTTTATTGACTTAAAATATAATGGTGGGAGATATTTTCAAATTAGATTTATTTAAATAAACTTTAAAGATTTTTAAAATTTAAAAATGAATATTGAGATGCAAAAAAAGATTTTAACTGAATAAATAAAAATCAAATTTATTAATTTTATCTGTTTGTATATCTAACTTTTAGTGTGTTTTTTTTCTTTTTTCTTTTTTTGTTATGTTATAATATAATATATAAGATATAGATAGATATCTGCAATTTTCATGAAAATTATTTTCTGATTTTTTGGGGAAGAGTGAAGGAAGGTAAGTTTTAATATTTTTTTTTTGGAAATCGGTGAGAGAGATTAGGATGGAGAGATTGTGAAATATTTTTGTTATTAAATAAATAAATCAGTCAATAGTTTTTTTTAATCTATTTTATAAATTAAAAAATTAATAATTTTAGAAAATTGATTAATTTGTCACATTAAGTGATTTAAAATTTTGATAGATATACATTAAAAAAATAGATAATTATATTACTAAATCATAATTCAAATTTAGATGTTGTTATATCTTTTTGAGATCCATAGCTAAATTCTTATCTTCTTTATTTTTGTGTGTAACCATAGTGTATGGGAGAAATTGAAAAGGGTGCTGCAGTAATTATGAGAGAAGTCAAAATTTTAGTGCGTTGGGAGAAGTCAATAAATGCTAAGGTTTTTTTTTTTTTTTAATCAAAAAATTAGAAAATTAGGATTAAGATATTAAAACTCCCACAAAGCCTGTAGATTAGAAACCTCATTTTCCTTATATAATATATAGATAGATAGATAGATAGATAGATAGATAGATAGATAGATAGATAACACCACCTATTATATAAATTATAAAAATTTAAATTTTTTAAAATTATGATATATCATTTATTTACACACGATATTGGAGCATGCAATAAATGTTTGGGCCTATTGCAAATTTGAAAGCGTGACAACCATGATAGCCCGGTTGTAAGCCAGTGCTACATATTTGGGCAAAAACAAATAGTCGATCAACGTTATGGGGTTTTCCTAGCTACATAAATTGAGAAGCTCCTTACCTATGGTTCAAGTCAACTGTAAGCAATCTCTCTCTTTCTCTCTCTCTCTCTCTCTCTCTCTCTCTCTCTCTCACTCTCTATGCAAGTTCTGCTTGTGAATTGTGATAATTTCTTTACTTGTCTAATTCACAAAAAATACTTTTAAAAAAAATTATAAGAATTATTACTTTATGTATTTTTTTTAAAGTTCAATTGTTTTTGTATGGAACTTTTTTTATTTGCGTTTTTGTAGAAATGAAAACAATCGATTGAAACACATTCACTCTGTTTCGTTATGATTTTCAAGATTCCCCTTTCAAAAAATTAAAATTTTTTACTTTTCATATTGTTTTATTTTTATTGAATTTTTTAATATTGATTTTTTTTTTTTAATTTATAGATACATCTAATGTAAATACATTTAAAAAGTATAATATATTTAAATTTTTTTTAAAAAAATCACTAAATACCAAAAATATAAAAAAAAAATACAAAAATTCAATATATTTTTCGTATTCTAGTATATTTATTGGTTTTTTTAAATATTTTTTTACAAACATTTTACTTTTTAGATACATCTAAGTAAGGTGCATCTAAAAATATAAAAAAAATGCTTACTAAAAACAAAAAATAAAAAAAGCTCAATTTTCAAATAATTGAATTCAGAAAATTAAAATCAAACACACTAATTAAAATTTTAAATTTTGAATTTAAGAAGGAAAATAAAAGGGGAAAAAATTATTCATATGTATTCATTCCTTTTATGATTAAAATAGATCTTTAAAATTTAATGCTTACATAATTTAGTACCTTGTTTTAAGAGAAAAATATCTGTTAGTGTTTTCTTCAAAGCTTAATTACAAAATCAAGAAAAATATTATGATTTTGCATATTAATATTTATAAAGAATATCATTCACTTGAAAATACTTTTTTACTCCTACAAAATGCAACAAAATCATTAACTGAGATTTTCATACCTAAAAGAATTTAGTCACCTTCATATCCATTTATAAAACCCTAATATAAGCATAATGATTTAATAGAAATATATGAAAATTGAATCATTCCAATTTTTTACTACATAATCGAGTTTGTATATTTGAAGCAAAAAATTGGAATTAATTTTTGAAAATCTGAATTGCGTAAAAAACAAATTAAATTTACCAATCATATCCCTGAGAACCATCGAAACAACTCACTTATCTCTTCTCCAATACGATTTCTAGCGATCCCGATTTTACCCCAACCTTTATTGTGTTCCAGACTCGGGTTCTGTGGTTGTACATTGTTGTCTATGTCTTGTTTCCTCCATTTAATTCTTTGAATTTCAGTTTTGGGACTTGTTGGGCGAGTTTGGAACAGGTTGGTTGTCTTTTGGTACAAATAGTTGTTGCCCAAATTTTGGCTTCTTTGCTCCAGCGAGGCTTCTTACGCTCGAGCGAGTATTGTGTACTCTGTTCTTCGCTCGAGCGAGGCTTTCAAGGCTGTCAAGGCGTCACATCTGGGGTGCGGACCTAAAGCTTTGCATTCTACGCTCGAGCGACACTTCCTTCACTCGAGCGAGGTGACGTTTTTGTGTCTGGTCGCTAGAACGAGAACTCCTTCGCTTGAGCGAGGCTGGTTTACATCAGTACACAGCAGCGCCGTTTTGGCTTCATTTTTGATCTCATTTTCACCCACAAACCCTAAATCTACAGTCTCTCTCTCTAGGAGTCACCTTCTTTCTAAGGTTTCATCTACATTCATTGAGTTGTTGACCCTAGTGTCTTTGAGAATAAGGTAGAGGGCTTCAAGAGCTTCGTGTTGATCCAAGTAAGGGTTGATTTCGTCATCTTTGAAATTTCAATCTTGCTTGTTCGTCTTCTACACTTGAGGTAGCGAATTTCTACACTTTAATATGGTTTTTAGCTTAGTTATTTGCTATTGTGTATAGATGATGAGATATGGTTGCGGTTTGGACAAAATCTAGGATTTGGGTGCGAATGAAAAGAGGGGTTTTAATGAATATGAGGCTTGAATATAAGATCATGTTGTGCCAAAATAGTTAATTTTGGTGTTGGGTTGATATTTGGAAAGAGGGAGATTTTGTCCTAATTTTGATTAAATTATTATTTTGTATAAATAATTGGGATTAACATTGAAAATGTGAAATTGGGAGGTTGTGGTTATAAATGGTGATATTGGATATGTAATATCTCACCTATGGAAGTTTTGAATAAACTATTTATTTTGGGATTGAACATCTCTTAGAAATAATTGTATTGGGCTATCGTGAAGGATAGCTATGACTGTAGACATTGCAAGAGGAATAGGCGATTTAATGCTAATTCATTGTTGGTGTCATTGAATATGACTATGTTTATAAATACATTATATATGTATGTTTATTGGGACGAGAAAGTGGATGTACTCCATATATGATTATATTTATAAATACATTGTATATGTATGTTTATTAGGAAGAGAAAAGGGATGCACTCCATATGTGATTATATTTATAAATACATTGCATATGTATATTTGTTTGGGAGAAGAAAGCGAATGGCCTCCATTTAAAGCAAGTTGGCGAGTGTCACAGGTGAAAGACTTGAAATTTCATATATAAATGGGTGCCAATTCCTTCGGACGAAATACCCGTAAAATGGCAGGTTTGAAGTGTTTATGTGTATTTTGCATAGTTGGAAAACCATTGAGTTGTAGTCTCATTTTGGTTGTTGAATGATAATAATTCAACTCATGAATTAGGTAGCATATATGAATTGGAAATGAATTGAAGGAAAATGGAAAGAGGTTAGGTATTAATGGCATATGATTATACGTGCCTTGTGGATATTTTAATATCGGTATTATTTATGCACATGGTATGTATACCTTTGCTAAACCTCATATATTGTGTTAGATTATCTCTCTGGGTTGTTGGCTCACCCTATATGGGAATATCATTTTCAGTCAGTGAGGTGTTACCTCCAAGGCAATAGCATGGATGGACTCTCGGGAAGCAAGAGCTTCTTATTTATGCTTTATGTGTGTATGTTTGTTATTTGTAAAGCCAAGGGCTTAAATTGTAATGAGTGAGACTCAATTTGTGTACCCAAGCAATGACTTCGAAAGATGTAAGCCTATATGACATTTAACTGGTTGTTAAAGCGGTGAACTCTGATATATGAAACTATGTTGTTTCTCATATTTATTCCACATATGAGTTATCTTTTATTGTATTATTTTGGGGGCGTTACACGATTAGCCTCAAATTCCTCGTCGACGGCGACTACCGTGTTGCTCTAGTGACTACTGCTGGTGAAAAACTTGCCAGAGCCTACAAAAAGATATCGTGCGAGACTAAATCAACACAAGTCGATCCACGAGTCTCGGCCCGGCTTCATCCGGTGACTTCGAAGCTAAATTCTCTCTACGCACGCTCACCACCACCGTGCCGTACTTTCGAGTCCTTGCTAACTGAAGTATAGTCAGAGAGTCCTCGCTGATGTGTGGAATCTATGGAGACTTTGTAGCCTTCATCGACAATATAGTCGAACGAGCCGATTGAGTACGATCTTCGACCATCGCTGGAATCGGACCTACCTTGTCGTCGACTCATGCTTCCGATCTCAATTCGGAAATTATTCCCGTGATCCTTTAGAACCATGGATGAAATGATTTTATTTAGTACGTCTTCCTCAGTAGAATACACATCGGACTTGCACAACGGGCACGTTTGATTGGACGAAAGCCATGCGTCAATGCAATCAGTATGGAAAGCATGACAACACAAAGGAAGTAACTATAGTTGATCATTCCTCTTGAACTTTGATAAACACACAGTGCAGTTGCCGCTAACGATGTTTCCGGTGACGGAACCGAAAGTGAAGAGAGGAAGAGAGTTGATCAAATCGTTGGAGGAGTTTTGCTACTCGTATAAACACCGATCGCGATTTGAATCGTCGCGGTTGTTTCTGGAGGAGACGACGTCATCTATGGCGAGGAAGGAGCGGTTGTAGTGGCGAGTGATGAAAGCGGAGGAGAAGGTGGCAGAGAGAGGTAGTGGCGATGATAGAGGAGGAGATCATGATGATTACTATAATTAGTGAAGAAGACGAAACGAAATGACGATGGCAAGAGAAGAGTCATTGTGGTTGATCTTAGGGATTGTGACGGTGGTGGTACCTCCTCGGCGATGAGGAATGGCATAAATAAAAATCGTCTACGAGCAAATACGAGGCATGTTTAAAGAGAGAGAGAGAGAGAGAGAGAGAGAGAGAGAGAGAGAGAGGGGTTGATGGAAGGTTTGTGTATTTAACTCACCGGTGAGAGAGAAGCTTTTACAAGAAAGAAGGGCCAGAGAGAATTAAGAGGCACGTGAGGAGCATATGGCAAGAGAACAAAGACACAGAGAAAGTATATTGGTAAGGGCAACGTCTTTTTTTCTATATATATATTGAAAAATGTTTATGAAAATGATCATCAAATATTTTTTACCTTTAAATTACATATTATAACTTATTATATATGTAATCTAAGAACTTAGAATTGAATTTCTTATATTGAGATCACAAATATAAGAGAATTTAAGAGATTCGTATAACCCATTATATATCCTGTTTTGATGATTTATTTTTTTAAGAATTGATAATTATTTTCAAAATTATATTTATTGTTTATTTTTTTAAAATAAATATGATTCAATTATATAATTACTGATATTTAATTATTTTGATTTTTTATATGAATATTTTATTTAATAAAATTAAAAAATAAACAATTTAAAATATTAAAATTAATTCTAAAATAAATTTACTAAGTCCAACAATTCTGTACTGTGCGATTTTTCTCTCTAGAGAGGGCGTCGTGCAGTGATATCAAATGCCATTGAATAAATGCTCTTATGGGTGTTTTAGAGAGAGAAAAAAGAGTGTGTGTGTGTGAAAGAGAGAGAATTTAAGGCATTTGACTAGATGGACTTGGCCATTATCGGAAAAATTATTAGTTGGTCTTTTGCATCATGTGATTATTTGTGGTAATCCGTACTATGCACGGCCTTTATAAATTTAAAAAAAATTATTATAATTATCTAAAAGTAATTTAATATTTTATTTTTATGGTATACATGAAATTTATAAGTTAACTTTTATGTTTATAACTTTTAAATTATTAGTTTAAAAATTTAAAATATATATATATAAATATATTTAGTTCAATTTTGATAATTTGTATAAAAAAAGTTAAACTGATTAAATGAGATTAAGCGAGTTATGACATACCTCTTCTTGTTATGAAAATATACAAATTAAAAGTTATAATTAAAAGCAAATATATAATTTTAATATTAAATATGAAGTGAAGTGATATTTAACAAAAATTAATATGATGTTTCTATTATTAATCCAATAAGTTAAGTTGCATTTCTTTTGATTTCAATTTCATAATTAAAAGTACAATATGAGTATAATACACACCTGATTTTTAGTTTTTATGAATAAGAAGGTTACAAAATATTTTTAAACTTTTGTCATTTTCTTTTAATTTTTTTTATCTAATTTGATTTTAAATTTCAATAAAATTTTGATTTGATATGAATTACTTTAACTTTTTCATTAATTTTTTATCAATTTTTAAAAGAACTTGCATTCTTATCCCATTTTTTTCTTTTCACCAATTTTGATGGGAAAAAAAAAAAATTCAACGATTCATCTTTTTAAATTTTTATCAAATTATAATTTGATAAAAAAAATAAATTAAGGGTTGAAGATTCTCTTAATTGGAATTATAGTGAAATAGCATTTGAAATATTCAAAGTTTGAGTATGTAATTAGGTTAAAATGTATAATTTAATTAATTCTCTTCTCATATTTGTATAAAAATTGAAATTTATGACTACATCGTTACAAGTTGGATTATGGAAAAAATTTTAGAGTGTCAAACATTTTCCATTTATAAATATCCTACATATTAAAAATGAAAAAAAGAAAAAGAAAAAGAAAAAGAAAAAAAATGTGTAACTTTTGATATGTGTTTATCAGTTTTGTTTTATGAACAATTGATGTTTCAATTTAAAAAATTAAAAAGTAAAAAAAAAAAATAGATTGGGTTTCTTAGAGATAAAAGAAACCATCTAACTTTTCTATATACTATTAAGATGGATTATTTTAATCACATAAAAAAATAGAAATTATACTTAGAGATTATCCCTATATATTATGGTATTATATTCAACTATAGTTGTAACAAATTAACTATAATATATATGAAAAGTTATATTAAGCTTTCATTTTCAATTAATTGAATTATAATTAACAAACTAACAAATATCAGTAATGGTCTAATGAGATAGAAAGAGAATAAAAATAAAAAACACTATGATATTGAAAAGTTTTAAATTTACCTAATTGTACAAAAATCTAATGTTATAGTAAAATCTTGAATTCTCAATAAATTTTCACATTTTTTTATAAAATAAAATGACAATAAAAAATAAAAAATTTGATACCAATTTTTTTATTTCAATTTTATGGTCTTCACTGAAGAAAACAAAATTCGATCAAAATCTTTGGCATGGAACGAACATAAATACTTCGATTGAAACCATAATCACCATTAATTCTTTTCTACCATGCAAACCTATAAAGAAACACATAAACTTCACTAAAACTAAAACCAAAACCAAACCAACAGTGGAGAAAGAGAATCACATAGGGAAAAAAATAAAAATAAAAAATAAATAAATTTATAGAGTGAAAGAATGCTACCTCCAACAACTTGAACCTCACCTAACCCAATCTATTAGCTCCTCTGTTAGTGCCCGCGAAGTTTAGGAGTTGTGGTGACTAATCAGATTATTCTTCAAATAAGATTTGAAAATTAATTAATTTGTCTCATTAAGTGATTTAAAATTTAAATATATATACATCAGAAAATAGATAATTATATTACTAAATCATAATTTAAAGGGAGACTTATTTATAAGTCATTTTTCAGACAATTATAGTAGGTTAAGTCTTGTGTAATTTCTTATAGAGTCTCAAGTCCTATTTAAATAGAAATGTATTCCACAAGATCCTACATAAACATAACGTGACGTGACACTTACATAAACGTAACGTAACGTGACATCTACATAAACATAACGTAACGAACGTGACACCTACATAAGCGTGGCGTGACACCTGCGATAAGCGTGGCGTGGCGTGTCACGTTACGCCGCAAACTTAATGAGTTTTTATTTTTTAAACTGAATGTGAAAATGTTGTCATTGGTTTATGTTGGTGTCAATGCTACGCTTCATATAAATATGATTTATGGTAACATTCAATTTCCTATATAGGAAATTGAATGTTGCCATAGATCACATTACATTTATGTAAGTGTCACGTTACGTTACGTATATAGATATGATCTATGGTAACATGCAATTTCTTATATAGGAAATTGCATGTTACCATAGATCATAGTGTCACTTACGTTTATGTATGTGTCACGTTACGACTATTATGTAGGTGTCACGTTATATTAGGTTTATATAGATATGATCTATGGTAACGTTCAATTTCCTATATATGGTTTTACTATTATTTATGATATTAACAACTAATATTTAGGGTAAATGTGTCAACAAACTTCCCAGGATTTATAGGAACATAAGTTTTTAGTAGGACCATATGTAACATAAGTCTCCCTAATAGGACTTATAAATAATTTTTCCTAATTCAAATTTAGGTATTGTCATTTTTTTTAGATCCATATCTAAATCTTTATCTTTTTTTTATTTTTGTATGGTATTTATTTGGATTTTTTTTTTCAATTTATTTAAGGTGGAGTTGTGGGTTTCTATTTTTTTAAAAATTTAATTTATCTATTGTTTCTATTTGTTTTAATTATTATTATTTAGGTAAGTTATGATGTGAGTTAGATATGTGATAGACATGTGAGTTTTGTTGACTTACAATATAATGGTGGGAGATATTTTCGAATTAGATTTGTTTAAATAAACTTTAAAGATTTTTAAAATTTAAAAATGGATATTGAGATGCAAAAGAAAGATTTTAACTGACTAAATAAAAATCAAATTTATTAATTTTATCTGTTTGTATATCTAACTTTTAGTTTTTTTATTTTTTATTTTTTATTTTTTTGTTATGTTATAATATAATATATAAGATATAGATAGATATCTATAACTTTCATGAAAATTATTATCTGATTTTTTGGGGAAGAGTGAAGGAAGGCAAGTTTTAATTTTTTTTTTTGGAAATCGGTGAGAGAGATTAGGATGGAGAGATTGTGAAATATTTTTGTTATTAAATAAATAAATCAGTCAATAGTTTTTCTAATCTATTTTATAAATTAAAAAATTGATTAATTTGTCTTATTAAGAGATTTAAAATTCTGATAGAAAGATATCAAAAAAATAGAAAATTAAATTACTGAATCATAATTTAAATTTAAATATTGTTATATCTTTTGAGATCCATAGTTAAATTATTATCTTCTTTATTTTGTGTGTAACCATAGTGTATGAGAGAAATTGAAAAGTCTTTGTAGTAATTATGAGAAAAGTCAAAAAGGTTGGTGGGTTGAAAGAAGTCAATAAATATTAAGTTTTTTTTTTTTTTTTTAAATCAAAAAATTAGAAAATTAGGATTAAGATATTAAAACTCCCACAAAGCCTATAGATTAGAAACCTCATTTCCCTTATATAATATACACAGATATCGATTTTTAACCTCGAACTTTCGTTTGAATGGTTGTTAATTTTGGTGTTATGGGTGTTTGAATGGTTGTTAATATTGGTGAACTCGATTGATTTTGAAAAGATCACAAATATTGTTAATATTGGTGTTCTTAAAGTGTCTGTCGCTGCTTCTTTCTTCTTTCCTCTCTTTCTTTTCTCTGGTTCTTTGTTTCTTTCTCCTCTGGTTCAATGGGGTTTGTCGGCGTGAGGAGAAAGAATAGGGAGGCTCTATTTGAAGAGGGTGTTCATCTACTCCTCTCTCTCTTCCTTTGTGCTTTCTTCTTCCCTCTTTCTCTTCTCTAGATTCATGTGTTTTTGTTTTTGTTTTGTTTTTTTAAATTTTGTACCATCGCATAAGGAAAGGCTCTGAGGATCACGGACTCCACACTAACTTCACCCAAAAATTATGCAAATAGTGCTTTTAAGTGGAGTTACATTATTTTCGCACTTTTTCAATTTGTAGCCCATGACCATACTTAGCCATCATTTCATTTTAAATCGATGCTATTGTAAAAGTAACCTACTGAAGAAGCTACCTCCACGTTAAAGTCAAGACAATTGAGTCTAAGCATTGGGCATTACTCTAATAAGCAAACCACGTAACCTGGCAACCTTTTTCCTCTTCCCATGCTAGGAGGGACCTTTTCAAAAACATCCAATCCCATGCTCTATCTTGTTTGCACAATTCACGGAAGAATCATTTTTTGGGCCAATTACACTAACAATTCCTATAGTGTGAGACTCATATCACTTTAATCATTCACTTTTCAATTGCAATACATTTGACCATGAGTTTTAAATCATGATCCAAATAAAGATAATTAAAGAACACCATTGTTAATTTCAAGAGGCAAAATTGCCAATTTGATAAAAAAATATATAAACTAATTGACAAAATAATGTCAAAAAAATATTTTAAATTTTTAAAAATATTTTTTCACAAAATAAAATTATGTAAAATTGATAAATCTTTTAAACATTTATTTATTTATTTATTTAATTTTTATTATATATTTGAATGATGATCATGCCAATGAGTGGTTGTTAAGATCTTAGTGTATAATCGGTATATTTAATATATAAAATGTTTTAGTTTTAGAATTTTTTTGATTTAATGGATTGGTTTAACAGCGATATAAAATTATTTGCCATATTTGATTTTTAGCAGAAAAAAATAGAAACTAATTTAATGAAAATAAAAAACAACCATACATTAT